>JAXQQM020064199.1:0-52500 GCA_034641835.2 Pinus albicaulis | reverse complement strand
TCATAACAGAAAGGTGATATTACGGCACAGTGGCAACGTAATTACATTACAGAGCAGACTAATAAGAACTAACAGAGACTAATCTAATATGCGTATGCAAACGCGTTATTTATAACAAAGGAAATATAACTGATTCCCTAAAGTTTATGCTGATGGAGAACACGTAACCATTACGTCCAAAGATCTAGGATCATGGCCGCGTTGGAGAGTAAATCTATGAGAAGTGGATGTTTGAATTCGGCTATGGGGCCATGTACAGATATTGATTTGTCTTTCGCAATTCATAAACGGCCATATAGATCTCCACGTGACACGAAACAGAGTCCTGTCACCGTGGAACTCTACGGTTGACTTCCATTTGGCCACCTTTGACTGTAGCCTCCCTAGATGAATTTGCTTGAGCCAATAGGACACGATCCATGTCCACATCATTTCTGACTTGCCCATGTGGCTCGTTTCTCCTGAAGACACCTGTAACATAGAGTTTCACAAAATGGCTGCGGAAAGTTGCAGCAGCTGCGGAAAGTGGCAAGATTCCGCAGCTAAATGAGAAAAATCTAAATCAAACAGCAGACACAAAAATATAGTTAAAAACCATGTTAGATGCTCTTTTTCAATTAATATACAATGATATTGACAACTTGGAAGGTTTAGGTGGATGAAAAAGGTCTAGGAAGATGTATGGAAAAGATGCAGATTTGAGACTCAACATACCCCCACTGTGAAGGTGTTGCATGTCCTCATGCAACCAAAATTTTGATAATCCTTCTTCAGTTCATATGCCTTGACACTTCAGCCAGTACATCCAATCCTCTCCTCTTCTTCCTTGGTGCTGCCAACATCCTTGGCTTCTTCATTAAGCATCTAAATTTGATATTAACCAGTGCTCTGCTTAACTTCTGGCATTTCCTTTTCAATTTCTTGTTCTTCTTCTGCCATATTCCCAGATGTAGCATGGTATTATCATGAATGATTTTGTCCAATTTTCTTTGTTCCTTCAATGTCTCATTTTCATTTTTGATGTGTCTATTTAAAAGCTCTAGCTCAAAGACTTCATGTTTTAGTGATTGGACTAAATCATCTTGTACTGTGTGAGGCTGAATGGACGAAGTACTGGGACCTGTAGCTACTTTTTCTAAAGATTCTATATAATCATATACTTCTTGCTGCTTGGGGTCTATATCAGGTGTCATTTTTATTGGGTTGTCCCCAAAATGCCGTGAAGGAGAGTTGTCCTCAAAATCTGGCTGAGAAGGGCTCACATCAACATCTGGCTGTGAATAGGATGGACTTTGCTCAATGTCTGACTGAGAATGAAATGAACCAGGTTCACTAACTGACTGAGAGTGAGATGGACTATGGTCAGCTGGGGATTGTTCAGATGTTTCTTCTCCCAAGTCAATGAAATGAGGTCCTTTTATTTGTGTTTTCCTCAATTTCCCCTTAAGTCTGGAACTTCTTCTCACACGCTGTGGACCACTGTCCTTTTTCTTTTGTTTTCCTTTCTCTGTCTTCTTGGCCATAGATGATTGTTTTTGAAGATAAACTAATCTTTCATATAGCACTTGATGATCTTCTTCTTCGGAAGAAGGGGTTTGATGTATAGCCTCAATACTTTTTCTCTCTTTTGATGTTATTGGCATTTTACCCTTGTTTTCTCTCTTCTTCCTCTTTGACAGTCTCTCTTCCCTATCAGTTCTTTCAATTGTAGTAGTAGGAGTATTTTGAATTTCATCATTTGTTCTTTTTCTCCTACTCCTTCTTGATGTGCTACCTTCAGGAATTTCTTGAGTAGGAGTAATTTGAGTTTCATCATTTATTCTTTTTCTCCTACTCCTTCTTGTTGTGCTACCCTCAGGAATTTCCTGAGGTTCCTCAAAGAAATTTCTAATCAAAAATTGTTCCCATGTGTCCTTCTTCTCCTTCAACTCTTTTTCAATCAAAATTTTTACAAGACCGTGGTGATATAGATGTGGTTCTACATCTCCCAAATGCTTCTGAACAGTCACAGAAATTTTCTTCAAACTATTTAATAGAAAATATGGGAGATTGAGAGTTTGATTATCTAGAAAATTCATCAGCAACCTGGTATGGTACATATACATGGACCCAAAACAGCCTTCACAGGTAATGAATTTTTGAACAACTAGCAGCAAAGTAGCCCATTCCTCTTTCAATGCATGAACAGGAATTCCTCTTTTAAAAATAGTTATGTCCATACCTTGGTTTCATAAGATTATTCTCCAGGCTTCATCACTAATGCTTTTATTCTTAAACCAATGCTCACCCTCTTGAAGAAGTTCCGTGGCAGATGCTATAGATGCCTCATTCACCGCAAACTTAAGGTCTCCAATCTCTACTTCCAGGCCATTGAACGACCTTGCAAATGCTTTTGTCACTTCTTTATGGTAGCCTCTGAACTTTTGGATAAACCGCAGCCACTTTGCTTTCTTCAATATATCCCTGACTTGCGGATATCCTTCCATGAACTTAGGTCCTTCTGGTTCTGCTCTTAGCAATTTACCCATTCTTCTTTCTGCTCTTCAAAAATTTTCCTGCGTGAGGGTTCAATGGAAATAGAACGGCTGAATGCACGGAGATGAGCACAATGACTGTAGGTAGATATCAAAGAGTGGATATACAGGCTGTAGCGTAATAGAGAACGAAATGGAGTGAGACAGAACAGAGAGGGGTTTCGTGAGCACGGCAAAGATACGGCTGTGAGATTAACAGAACAATAGGAGGAGTATAACACATCCGACAATGTTTTGAAATTTGGTGGCTGCAAAATAAATGTGAGCACGTTTAAACAACGGCTATGGATTTATGCGGTTGTAAGAGTCCATGGTCAAATCAACTATGTCTCATTATCACCGGTGGAATATCAGAGTATGAGTGAAGATCGGGGGTTTAATTATGAAACCGTTTGAGAATGAATGCGAGAGGATCATATGGAGATCGTGAAAGGGTTACGGAATTTGTCAATATAATCATTGCACATAATGGATGGAGCTTATGGTCTAGAACTATATAAAAATGTGTTTTCAATGCTATTTGAAATGAATTTTACTCATACCTTGGAATCTTTGCCTTTTTCCTTGGTCTTCAATTAGTTGCTCTTCATTGGTATCTTGAATGCTCCATGTCTTCATTTTTGGTCCTCATACCTGCATTTTATTTCATGATTATGAAAATAACATCTGGCTGTACATTCTTTTGAAAACAGAGTTGTAGCTGCGGAATCTGCTTCTGGCTGCGGAAACTGGTGTCAGCTGCGGAAACTGACACAACTATTATTTGGATGAATGAACATGAACGGATGACAAATGAACAGATGGAAATGGTCATGAAAAAGAATTTTATTGATGAAATGGAATAAAATGAAGTGAAATGGAATGAAGTGGAGTGAAAATGAAGTGGGATGAAGTGGAATGGAATGGAGTGGATGGTCACAAAACTTGTAAAATGAAAGAGAGATTTTTTTTTTGGAAAATATAGAGTGTCAGGTGTTCCTGATTTTCACCCTATATTTTCTGTATAAGACTGCCAATCAGTGATTGGTTTTCAGGCTTATACAATTTTTTTTTTTTTTTTTTTTAATTGAAAAGAACAAAAGCTAGGCTGGTGGAGAAGAAGAATTCTTCTATACCAGCCTGATTGCAGAATTCTCTTGAAACACTTTGACAAAATCCTCTTTTGAGAGTGGCTTATGATAAACTTTCAATCTGTGGCCATTCACAATAAGAGGAGTTTGAAACTCATCAATGTTCTTGATTCTTACCGCTCCATTGCTAAAGATCTTGTCAATCTCATATGGCCCAAGCCAATGAGTCTGAAATTTTCCTTGAAAATATTTAAACTTGGAATCAAATAACAATGCCCAATATCCTTCTTGAAACTTCTTCTCTTTGATATATTTGTCATGCCATTTAGTTCTTTGATATTGAACTAGATCAGTTCTTAGAATTGCTTCTTGTCTGATCTCATCTAGCTCATTCAACTGCTCCATTCTATGCTTTTGGGCTTCTGATAAGTCCATCCCCAACTGAACTGCCATCTTGAAGGTCTTGACTTGGAACTCAATGGGGAGCAAGACTTCTTTCCCATAAACAAGTTCATAGGGAGAATGTCCTGTTGTATTCCTCCATGTAGTTCTTTAGGCCCACAAGGCTTCTGGAAGCCTTTCTGCCCAATCTCTTCTATGTAGATGAACAGTTTTGGTGATGATACTTTCAAGAACTTTGTTTGTGGACTCCACTTGACCATTTGCTTGCGGATGGTAAGGAGTAGATCTTCTGTGCTTGATTTTGTATTCTTCTATCAATTTCTCCACCAAGTTGGATGTGAATTGGCTTCCTTGATCTATCACAATTTCTCTTGGAACACCAAAGCGAGTAAAAATATCCTCATAAAGAAAATGAACAACTGAATTTTCAGTAGCAGATACTAATGCTTTGGCTTCTACCTATTTAGTAACATAATCAGTACAAACCAATATATACTTCTTTTTCTTAGATGGTGGATTAATAGGTCCAATGAAATCTAAAGCCCATTTTTCAAAGGGTTCAATGAGTACTTGTGTTTGCAATGGCATTTCATTTGAAAGGGTAGGTTTCCCTACTCTTTGGCAGCTATCACACCTTTTGACATATTGTTTTGCATCTTTGAAGAGAGAAGGCCAATAATATCCCAAGGAAAGGATTTTATAGGCCGTCTTTTTGTCCGCAAAGTGTCCGCCGCATGGTTCATCATGACATGCCTTAAGAATATCAGGCATTTCATCTTCCCTGACACATCTTCTGATCACAAGATCTGGCCCTGTTTTAAACAATTCGTTAGAAATCCATGAATATCTTGAACTCTCCCGAATAATTTTTCGTTTTTCTCTTGGAAATAAATGTGAAGGTAGTTTCCCTGTAACCAAATAGTTAGCAATATCTGCATACCAAGGGGTCTTAATAGTTACTGCAAACAAATATTCATCAGGAAACTTATCTTCTACAGGAGAATCTTCTTTAGTATTCTGAATTCTAGACAAGAAATCAGCTACTGTATTATGTTTTCCTGGTCTATCTAACACAGTAATATTGAATTCTTGCAAAAGTAAAAGCCATCTTGTCACTCTGCCATTAGTAACAGGTTTGTTCATTAAATATCTAATTGCAGAATGGTCAGTATGAATAAAAGTTTCATAGCCCGTTATGTAATGTCTAAACTTATTAATTGCATGAACAACAGCTAAGAACTCTTTTTCAGTCACAGTATAATTCAACTCTGTGGGAGTCAAATTTTTACTGGTGTAATAAATGGCATAAGGAATTAAATCTTTTTGACCCAACACGGCTCCAAGAGCTGTATCTGAAGCATCTGTAGAAATATGGAAAGGAAGTTTCCAATTTGGTCCTCTCAAGATAGGTGCTTCAGATATTCTTTTTTTCAAAGTTTCAAAAGTTGATTGACAATCAGGATCCCATTTAAATTCACAGTCTTTTGTAAGCAACTTGAAGAGTGGAGATGCTATTTTAGTGAAGTTTTCTATAAATCTTCTATAGTAACCAGTAAATCCTAGAAAACTTCTAACATCTCTTTGACAATTTGGAATAGGCAACTTGGAGATGACTTCAACTTTTGATATATCAACCTTAATCCCATCTCCCGAAATATGATGTCCTAAAACAATCCCTTCAGTAAACATCATAAAGCATTTTTCATGGCTTAATGAAAGGTTTGTTTCTTTACATCTTATAAGAACTTTTTCCAAATTTTCTAATGCCTCTTCAAATGAATTACCATAAACCGTAAAATCATCCATATAAACCTCTACACAATCATGAATTAGATCAGAAAAAATTCCTAGTACTGCTCTTTGGAATGTTGCTGGTGCATTACATAACCCAAAAGGAAGCACTCGGTAGGCAAAAGTTCCCCATGGACAAGTAAATGTGGTCTTATCTTGATCTTCAAGTGCTACCTGAATTTGATTATAGCCACTAAAACCATCCAAAAATGAAAAGTACTTTTTACCTGCTAATGTGTCTAATACCTGATCAATAAAAGGCAAAGGAAAGTGATCCTTCAAATTTGCTTTGTTCAATTCCCTGTAATCAATGCATACCCTCCATTTACCATTCTTTTTGGGTACTATAACCAAAGGAGAAACCCATCGGCTATCTGAAATTGGATAAATGAAGTTTACATTGAGAAGTTTTTGGAGCTCTTCTTTCACTATCTCCCCAAGATTTGGATTCATCCTTCTTTGAGGTTGTCTGATTGGTCTACTGTTTTCCTCAATATAGATATGATGGATGCAAGTCTTAGGATCAATACCTTTCATGTCAGTATACTCCCATGCAAATGCAGTAGAATGTTTTTGCAAAATTTTGGTTAGTTCTTCTTGTTGTGACTTTTCCAAATGTTTGTTGATATTCAATGTTTTTCCTGGAAAAATCTCAATAGTAGAACTACTAAACTCTTCCATAGAGTAAAGAGACATTTGTCTTGATGATAAATATTCTATGTCAGATTCCAATTGAAATTGTGTGGGGTCATATTCTGAATATATCTCAAAATTTTCTAATGTGTTCAGAATTTGACTATCCTCACTAATTTCCGAAATGGTAAAGACAGGTTGTATAATGTCCTCATCATCGACCCATTCATTGTCTCCTACTTCTGTAATTGCTTTTGCTGGAGGATACAAATTGAATTTCTTTGTCGAATTATCATTAGAAATGTACATATCCCCAGATCTACAACTAATGAAAGCATCAGCTGTGGCTAGCCAAGGTCTTCCTAAGATAAGTGGGTGTCCTCCTAGATTACTCTTGGGAGTCAAAATCATAAAATCTACTAGATATTCCCAAGAATCTAAGGAGACTGAAATATCTTCTAATACACCATCTGGTTTAATAATTGATCGATCTGCAAGTTGCAGTAAAGTAGGTGTAAAAACAAGGTTAGGAAGTTTTAGTTGGTCCATAGTCTGTCTACTCATAATGTTAATAGCAGCCCCTAAGTCAATCAATGTGTTTGGAATTTCTATCCCATTTATATGTGTCTTGACAATTGGACTTCCTGGATCTACATACTTCTGCATGGTAATTTTTCCCATCATAATATCTTCAATCTTTCCTACCAGGTGGATTCTTCTTGTGTCTTTTAGTTTCCTTCCTGGTCTTTTGAAACTCAACTCCTTTATGGTTTTTGCTAGAATAGGAATCGCTCGAATGGCTTGTAGCAAGGGAATCTTGATACAAACATTCTTCAATTCATCTAGAAAGTCATAGTTAGGCAACAAGATTTGTTTTTCCACCCCCTTGTCAATTTGTAGTCTTTCAGGAAAAGGAGGTGTAGATGAAGATGCAGGTTGCTCAACTATAGGAGTTGTGGGGATTAGCTTTTCTTTTTATTTTTGAATGTTTGAATTTTGAAGAGATGCTTCCTCAGAACCCTCATTGACTTTAAGAGAATCCTCCTCAGAGGTATCTTGCTCTTGAATATCTATAGAAGGTTTTTCTAAAACTCTACCAGATCTGAGTTGTACATCATTGAGAGGAACAATCATATAGGTAGGAAATTGTTTTCCTTCTACCATGTAAGTGTTCTGAGGATTTTTATTATTAGGATTTGGCAATGGCTGAGCTGGAAGTTGATTTGTCTTTTGTTGGTATGGGAGCATAAGTTGAGGATTTGAATTTTGTTGAGAAGGTTGTTGTTGTGGAAATGGTAATGAAAGTTGTGGATTTGGGTTTGGAAGTTGTGGAGCTTGTTGATTTTGAAAAGATGGAGGATATTGATAAAATTGAGCAAATCTCCCATGAGGATTTTGCATCCCTTGTACCCATGGCTGATATGAATTTTGATGTTGGGGCCAAGGTTGTTGCCAAGGATTCCAATTTGGTGGGGTTTGAAGATTCATAGGGTTGTTAAACCCTTGATTTTGTTGTCCCTGCCAAGGTCTCCTTGCGACAAAACAAAGAGATTCTACTGAATTTGGGTCTTCTTGAAAAACAGCTTTGAGTCCAGGAATTGAAGGACAATCCTTGATCTCATGATTCTCTGAGAAAATCATACATGTTTCTACAATTTTTGCATCCAAGGGACATTCCCTTAAAGCATGTTTCTTCCTACATTTCGGACAAAAGATGGCTAAAGCATCTGTTTCTGCTTTCTGCTTGTTTTGGATTTTAAGGGTGTCTAATTGTTCACTAAGGCTCCCTAAGATATCAGTTTTGAACTCATCAAGCATATTACCAATCTCTGCCCTACTTACCGATCCAGTTGCAGATTTGTTAGCCCTAATAAGAGAAGAATCCCTAGGCCCTTTTCCAGTTTTAGATTCTCCTCTTGAGAGATGGATACATAGTTCTGTTATATCACGAAATGGAAGTTGAGAAATGTCTCCTTTCCCCATCATGTTTAAAATGTCTATCCATTCATCTCTAATGGCTTTTAATAGGAGAGCTTTCAAGGTTTCATTATCTAAGTTGCTCATCTTTGCTCTTTTCAAGTTGTATTGAAATCTTTCAATTAAGTCTTCCAAATTTTCATCTTCTTTTTGCATCATTTTGAATACTTCATCCTTGTGATTGGTGGGCATACAATAGTCCAAGTATCTATCCAAAAATGTTTGTTTCATATCATTCCAAGTCCTAATAGATTGAGTGGCTAATCCCATGAACCATTTCAAAGCAGCTCCCTTCAATGTTGAAGGAAACGGTTTGAGTTTTTGAGAGTCTTCCATATAGTCATAGGTTCGGCACACGACTTCAAACTCAAACAGAAATGTTTCAGGATCCTCACTTCGCAATCCATAAAAGTTAGGGAGGACAGATGGTGAGATATTTTTCATCGTTGTATGAGTTTTCTCATCAACTATAGGGAATCCAAACAAGTTGTCTCCTTCCCTATTTCTTCCATTATTTCCTTCACCATTGTTGTCTCCATTGTTTCCTCCTCTTCTACCTCTACCTCCAAATCCATCTATTATTTCCTCTGCCATGATAGTTTCTTTAGAGTCCTTAAAGTCCTTTGGTTCTTCTATCAAGGGAGGATGAGAGAGAGTCTCTTCCTTTTCTAAATGAGATTTAGTAAGTGGTATAGGAGAATCCTCTAATTCAGCTGTTCCTTGAATTCCAAAAATCTTAAGGCTAGGGGTAGATGGTGGTGATTCTTGTCTATGCCTTGAAGAAGATGGAGTTGTAAAAATTGAACTCTTGGCTTTAGCTATAAACCTTCCCCTAGAATCTCTTGCTCTATGCATGTCATTTTTTATTTTTTTATTTTTTTTAAAAGTTGGGCTAATAATCCTCTTTCTGATCTTCCAGGTCACACTAGGTGCAAGAAGAGAGCATACTTAAGAAATTACTGAACCAATAACTCTCTTTTCTGATCCTCCAGGTCACACTAGGTGCAAGAGGAGAGCATACTTCAAGAAGTTATCAAGTTTTCCCTTCTTTTATTATTATTATTTTATTTTTTTTAAGAAATTGGCTACCTAGTTACACTTCCCCGGCAACGGCGCCAAAATGTTTGGTCAATTTAGTGTGTCCTAAATTGCTACATTTAATTTGTCAATCCGGGATTCGTAAGCTGACGAAGTGTGGCGCACTATATGTGCAAGATAACCTATCTCTTACTTTTTTGTCGTTTTTGGATTTTTGTGAAATTCTAAAAGAAAAGTATGGAGACAAATATTCAAGACAAAAATGTCTTTCTAATGATTTTCCAAACTTCAAGAGAATTTTAAAAACACACAATGACAAAATTAATTCTTCAAAGAAAATAAAATTGCATCACTACTCTAATCAAACAAACAATAAACTACTGATCATGAAACTCATTATTCTTGCTGCTATTCAAACATAAAATAAATTATGCTAAAATAAATCCAAAAGTTGCAACAAAGTAAATCTAAATCAAATTACATCAACTTATCTTCTGATCCCTCATCATTAGTCCAGCTATGATTTTCGGAGGTAACCTTAAACAACTTGAGTAACCTGATATCTAACTTGCAGAAAGTAAACTAATATCAAACTACACATTCATAATTCAATCCCTCACCATCAGTCCAGCTGTGGCTTTCGGAGGCAAATGAAGATGCTATGAGCAATTTAATATATCTAACTTGCAGAAAGGAAACTAATATCAAACTACACATCCATAATTCAATCCCTCACCATCAGTCCAGCTGTGGCTTTCGGAGGCAACTGAAGATGTTATGAGAAATTTAATATATCTAATTTGCAGAAAGGAAACTAATATCAAACTACACATTTCATAATACAATCCCTCACCATCAGTCCAGCTGTGGCTTTCGGAGGCAACTGAAGATGTTATGAGCAGTTTAATATATCTAAATTTAACTACTGAAGCAAATGAGCAAAACTGAATTAAACAAAGCAGTACTGAAATTAAACAGAAACTAAGAAAAGCAAATTAGCAGCAGAACAATGTTAATTCCATGTCATTAGTCAAAAAGTTATGCAAATGCCCGGGCTGCCTATTTATAACCTGAAACAAGAACACTAATCAGTTAACAATAACATAAAACATGAAAGACAGAAGTAAAATGGAAAGCATGAAAGATTATAAACAGAAATGAAGCATATATACCATGAAAGAAGCAATGTATAAACATGTGAATGGATTATGGCACAATGAGCTTTAAAGAAATAAAACAAGAACTATACAATAATGCACAGAACCTTGGCAAGTGCAGGGGCCCTCTACACCAGCCTTGGCAACAATCTTCAAGTATGAATTACATTTGGAAACAGAGTCTTCTTATATTAAAATGCAGTCATAACAGAAAGGTGATATTACGGCACAGTGGCAGCGTAATTACATTACAGAGCAGACTAATAAAAACTAACAGAGACTAATCTAATATGCGTATGCAAACGCGTTATTTATAACAAAGGAAATATAACTAATTCCCTGAAGTTTATGCTGATGGAGAACACGTAAACCATTACGTCCAAAGATCTAGGATCATGGTCGCGTTGGAGAGTAAATCTATGAGGAGTGGATGTTTGAATTCGGCTATGGGGCCATGTACAGATGTTGATTTGTCTTCCGCAATTCAGAAACGGCCATATAGATCTCCACGTGACACGAAACAGAGTCCTGTCACCGTGGAACTCTACGGTTGACTTCCATTTGGCCACCTTTGACCGTAGCCTCCTTAGATGAATTTTCTCGAGCCAATAGGACACGATCCATGTCCACATCATTTTTGACTTGCCCATGTGGCTTGTTTCTCCTGAAGACACCTGTAACATAGAGTTTCACAAAATGGTACAACACGGAAAGTTACGGCGATGCCGGAAAGTGGCAGATTCCCATGACTAAATAAGGCAAAATCTAAATCAAAGCAATCAGAACACAAAATATAATTAAAAACCATGTTAGATGCTCTTTTGCAATTAATATACAATGATATTGACAACTTGGAAGGGTTAATTGGATGAAAAGGTCTAGAAGATGTATGGAAAAGATGCGAATTTGAGACTCAGAGATGAGGAGGAGGTGTCAGGATACAATCCTTGTTGATGATTTAACCATGGAAGTCATGAAACCAAGAAAAATGCCTTCAAAAACCCTAGATGGACAATGGAGTCATAGGCAAGGGACAAACAGAGTAATGAGATTATGGGTAGGAAAAAGGATGTAAATGAGAGGCACAAGCCATTTGGAGTTTGTAGGAGTTACAAGGTGATCATGAAATGGAAAAATGGTAGGATAGTAAAAAAATTTCTCTAAGGATAATGAAGGAAATGAGATTTCTAAAACTCACAATGTTCATGGAATTTTGTTTTTATAAATATAGAACCAATAATTAGTCACCGCTGACAGTGAAAATCACCGATGACTAATAGTATGATGTCGATAGGTTGATATGTTGGTGTCATTATATATATATATATATATATATATATATATATATATATATATATATATATATATATATATATATATATATGTATATGTATATATATATACATATATATATATACATATACATATATATATATACATATATATATATATATATATATATATATACATATATATATATATATATATATATATATATATATATATAGATATACCGTGCCATCCGGATCGGGATGGCGTACGAGATAGCTCAAACTTCACTTATATATATGTTTGATTATGTTTATATTCATTTTATCACCCAATACGTGGTATGCTTGCATGTAAAGAAAGGAAGATATTTTTTCAGAGACACCTGAAAATCATTATAATGGTGGATTACAATTCATGTGACTCTCCTTATACATATGTTTAGCAACATGGGGAAGAGTATTCTCCTAAGATAGCAGATTCCTTGAGAAGTATAAAGGAAGAAATCATAAGTTTCCAAGGCTTAGGAAAAGAAATTCAAGGTCAATGCAGTGATCCTCCAGATATTATCAAATTTTAAAATAAAAGGAAAATCAAGGATCATTTATTTATATGAATAACTGACTAATGGGGCATATGGTAGGTCTCATCAAGGGCACAGGTCACACAGGGATGACACAGTCAGAGGTGGAAAATGAATGGATACACCTTATAGGTGAGGTATTGGTTATGGATTCTATTCCAGTTCTAGTTCAAATATACATCATCATCATCATCATATTTATCATCCTTATAGGAGTGATAGGGGATACTTTCCAGGTGATTTCAAGAAATCCAAGCCTCCTACATTCGATGGAGAGTTGAAGAAACCATAGTATATTGAAGTTTGGTTTCTTGGGATGAAGAATTTATTCATGTTGCATGACTATATAGAGAACATGAAGGCAAAGATAGTTATTTTTTCTCTCAAGGGAAAGGTAGATATTTGGTGGGAAGATGTGAAGTGTTTCATAGGCATCATGATAGAGGAGTGGTTTTAGCATGAGTTCAAAAGACTATGTAGGAAGAAGTACTTGTCAGATAGATACTATGATGGTAAGGATAAGGAGTTCTATGAATTGAAGATGGAGTCTATGATAGATGAAGAATATATACATCTAACTTTCTGGATATGTTGAGGTATGTGCCTTACCTCAAGGATGAGAAAATGAAGGTTCAAAGATTCATTAGTGGACTTCCATTAGCATTCATGTATAATATTAAGTATGATGAGACTTAGTTATTAGAGGAAGTTGATGGGAATATGAAGCACTGTTATGATCAGTAAAAACACAAGAATTAACCTAAGAGTTACTGGAGAGGCAATGGCAAGACCAAAGGAAAAATGGCCTCTAAAGAAAGAAATAAATCAGGATGCAGATGAGAAATAACATGTGGCCCCTTACAAGAAGTTAAGTACAATAGATAAGGAACATGGATCTCAACCTCAAGGGTAGAAAAATAAAGGTAGTGGTAGGGAACCATTATAGTGTTTTATTTGTGACAACCGTAAAAAGTATTGTTCGTTGTACCATGGTGGAAGACCTCAGATCTACAATGCTCAGGAGCCACAGAATGTTGGGGATGTTGGGAAGATCATTCATCAGATTTATGCAACATTTGATAACAAGCAAGTGGATCACTAGGAATTCATTATTGAGATGGAAGGTAATCTCTCTAATCAAGTTGTCCCCATTTCGATTGATCCTATATTTAATTATATTTATATTAATCTTGACCTAGTGGATAAGTGGGGCTTGAGAAAATAAGTTCATGCAGAGTCTTGGTTGGTGTAGTTTTATACAGGTACTACAAAAAGAGTTCATCATTGAGTGAGAGCTTGTGCATTTGAGCTAAATGGTATTCCTACATCATTACACCTAAATTTTCTTCCTTTGGTTTCATACAATATTGTTTTAGGTATGTATTGGTTGTGCCTTCACGGGACTAAGGTAGATTGTTATGAAAATTATATTGAGTGATTAGATGATGATGGATACAAGAGAATATTGAAGGGTAATATGAAGCCTACATCAGTGAGAATGGTTATAGTTATGCAGGCTTAGCGTAGTTGTAGTAAACATAATGCATTTTTTGCAATGCATGTTTCTAGTGACAAGAGGAAGGTTGTTGAGAATGCTGAATTTATGAAGAGGTATTTGGTTTTGCAGAGTTTCAGGATGTATTTCTAAAAAAATTTCAAAGTTACCACCTCATAGGGAAGAGGAATTTTCTATTGAGTTAGTGCTAAGATCAGCACCAACATCAAAGGCACCTTATAGAATGAGCACTCCAGACTTAGTGGAATTGAAGTTGCAACTTAAGGAAGTGCTTGATAAAGGATACATTAGGCCAACTTTGTCACCTCTGGGTGCACTAATGTTTTTTGTAAATAATAAGGATTGTGCTTTGTGTTAGTCATCAATAAATTTCACCATGGTGATGACTAAATGATTACCCCAATATTTCTAGAAACAAAGTTTATAGAACATTGTGAGTTCTAGAAATCTCACTGCCTTCATTATCCTCAAGGTAGAATTTTCACTATTTTGTTATCCTATCTAGTCATAACTAACCCACTACTCTCGCTAGACCCATCAAGGGCTCAAACCATTCATTGTAAACCTAACTTGTCTCCTTGGCTCAAAACCTTTGTTTTTGCTTACCTACACAATTCCCAACCACCACCTAAGCCTGCCAAATAGAGCAGCTTTGTTGTGCCTTCTATAGCAACTCTAAAAAACTGAGTGTCTTTGTAGAGCCTTTAGATAATCACGTATGTGTGTTGCATCTTAGGCCCAAAAATACACAAATCTTGGCATGGATCCTGTCTTATACTTGTAAACCCTAAGTCTAGATCCCAACCCAAAAACCAAGTCCAAGAAGGCCTCCACTAGATCACCTAGGGTTTCACAAAGTCATAGGATGGATTTGGTGCCATACAGATTCTTCTTCTTCTTCTATATAAAGGGAGTACATTCAAAAGAAGGGGACAAGTCACTTGTCCTAGATACACCAAAGAGATCAGTCAAGGAACATTTTATGCCTAAAGATATGAATCTTGCAAGGAGACAGTTGCTTTGTGCTCACATATCTGCAAGAGTGGTCAAAAGGACATCAGGTTAGCAAAAACGAAAGTTAATGGAATAAAAGGTCTCCTTCATAAATAGCAAAATGGATGTCAAAGGGACCTCCAAAATCAGCCTCTTGTTTCAACACCTAAACATACAAAGGAAAAACTATCACCTCCAAACCTTTTTGCAAAAATACCTTGGAGAGTAATCTGAAGCAGAGTTAGAAAAAAAGGGAAGTACCTTTGAAAGAGTTCGTAAAGAAATTTTTGATAAAAGACACAGTAAACTTAAGTCAAACAGAAACACCATGAGTTTATGGTAAATCAGTAAAAATACTGATCATCAAAGGGCCTGTGTTCAAGGAGAAAATGAGTGTCTTTGTTAGTCACAAAACAATGGTGACAAACAAGAAAATCACCACAAAGGCAGCAGTCACCTCCCCAAGCTTACTTCCAAGGATAGCATTAGGTCATCTGCACTGGAGGAAAGGTATAAAGAGTATCAGTATGTAAAGTCTCATCTCACCAAAGAGGCAAAAAATAGAGTTTTTTTCCTTAGAATCAAAATGGGACATAATTCATTAACAGAAATGGCTTAAGAAGCATTTTTTTCCCATGATTTACATCTCGGTTGAAGACCTCAACAAGGACATCCTTGACAAGGGATTATCCTGCAAAAATATGATAAAAGCGTAAGTAAACATTTTGTAAAAACTGTGCCAAAAAGTGTTCCACACAGTGAACTATTAGTAAAAAGACACATGCAAGGATAGAGGGAAACATGAACTTTACAAAGGTATTTGCCCTTTTAGGTTTTGTCAAAAAGGCCAGCAGAGGGCCTCTTTCCCAATTTCCCCCACCACCCTCCTTCTGCTTCTATAGTGCTAGTCTTCTCCTCCTCATCAGAAAATATCTCAATGCAATGTGCTTTCCCTGCAACACATTGGTGGTTTGGTACCATGGCTATCGACAAGTGAAACAAAATTTTTTATTCCTTAGATCTCTCTGATCATTATCAAGAGATGTCCTCTCCTGATTCTCCCTTTGGCAAGAGGAAATATTTTGTTGAAAGGGTGCTTTGGCCTTGGGTAAGGCATGCTACAAATCCCTAGCCTTCTCCATAGCTTCTTGGAGTGTAGTTGGTCTAGTGGATTTCACCAACCCATGCAATGATTCAACCATCCCATCAATAAACGTGCATATTCTTTGGTTCATAGTGAGGTCAGATACCATGACTGAAAGCTTTAGAAACTCAAAGATATAAGTTTCTAAATCTCCCAATTTCTTGAGCTTGGTTAGCCCAACAAAGCGAGCCTCTGGATCCCTGTGGTCAAATCTCTCCACCAACCTCCTAGTGAAGTCTGGATATGAAGTGATAATAGCATGCCTAAGTGTAGATAACCCATGGAACCACCACTCATGTGCCTCACCTTCTAGGTGTAGCACTACTGTTTTGATAGCCTCCACTTTGGAAACTCTATTGAGTTGGAAATAACTGTCCAAGTTATGTACCCAAGCCTTGCCTGTGCACTTGGGTGATCCATCATAAGAGGGAAAAAAGAACCTGCCCGAACTGCATTGTAGATCTGAATTTTTCATATACCCTTCCTTCTTATGGTGCTTGAAGGATCTCCTACCATCCATGATCCGACAGAACTCCTGAAAGTTCAAATTTTCTTTGAATCTTCAATATGGAGATTCATATTCTACAAAATAATCACCAAGGGTTTCCTCCTTCAAGGGCCTTCCTTCCTCACCTTCCAAATATAGGAATCTGGGCATAGTGGAGCGTTGTGAAGAAGGTTGTGCTATTGTTTTCTCTCCCCACGAATGTGAGGTGCCAGAGCTTTCTCCATGGTGAAACCCTCTAGGAGATTCCCTCTCTCTTTCAAACCTCATCTCCTTGATATCTTTGGAAATGTCCTTCACATTCTAAAGGAGTTTTGGGATTTCTCTCTCCTCCATGGCTATAAATTTATGGTCCCCACAAGCTGAGCCAAGATCACAGCTTTGATACCACTGTAATATTCCTATTTAGGAAAATCAACAATATAAGCACCAAAATGTAGTTTTCAAAAAATTACGATATAATAATAAATAATAGCACATGGATCCATTATTTTATGTATTCTAGCACCCAAATATACAAGAAAATCAAAAAATAATAATTATAGCTTAGTTAAACAGATCTCCCAAGCCCGATATAGCCCAAAAACACTAAAACACCATGACTACTACAGCACAGAATTTTTGAAGCATGTGACAACATAGTTTAATGAGGGTTTCTGCTACAACAATATAGAAAAAAATATATCTACTGATATGTTACTCAAAGAGTTGAAAAAATGAGATCGAGTCTCTTTTACACAATCTCGGAATAACCCGCCAGGGGTTTCTTTGAAGGACATGAGATACAACAGTTATAAACTGTAGATCTATGGCTGAATCACACTGTCTAACTAAAGCTATACATATATATGGCTGAAAAGAAACATCAAGTCCCCTACGATTTTATGATACTCAGTAGGATTTGCTAACACGGGCCCAGCAGTGCTGCCACTCAACTTCTTGAAGTTGATCTCCATCAGTGTTGACATGGACTTACAGTGCACCATACCAAATATTTCTAGAAGATTCACAATCTATTTTCCTATTAGATTACATCATTGTAGAGGAAAGGTAAGAAGTTTTATTGGACAGAGGACTGTGAGGCTAGTTTTGAGCAACTTAAGTAGTTTTTGACACATGCTCCAATTCTAAAGATTGCAAATTCAGACAATCAGTTTGTAGTCTGTACGAATTCTTGTAAGAGAGGTATTGGTGGGGTCCTTATGCAGGATGGACAAGTGGTATGCTATGAGTCATGGAAGCTAAATGAACATGAGAAAAGCTACTTGAAACATGATCTTGAGCTAGTAGTGATCATACATGCACTGACGATGTGGAGGCGCCATCTTCTTGGCAGGCAGTTTTACTTATGAGTGATCACATTGGGTTGAGGTACTTGTTTGACTGACCAAATATGAACATAAGCAAGATAGATGGTTGGCTATGATTAGTGAGTTTGACATCAAGATTAGGTATATCAAGGGAAAGGAGAATAAGGTTGTATATTCTCTTAACTTGCGAATACAAGTAAATCTCTTATCAATGATGAGCTTCTATGGGACAGACTTGCAGGATAGGGTCTTGCACGCAAGCTAGCTGGATCAAAGGTATATGGATATTGTGCACACGCTATAACATAGTACATGTACAAGTTTTGGTACAATTATAGGTAGAGGTGTTGTTACAGGTACATGTGGCAGTACAAATGCAAGTACATGTACAGGTAGTGGAACAAGGAGAGGCATCAATAGAGGTGCAGGTGTACAGAATTTGGACTATCGTCTCATGCCAGATGGATTGGTAAATTTTTAAGATAAGATATATATATACCAAACATCACTGATCTTAAGAAGGTGATCTTGAGGGATTTTCATGAGAAACCATATTCGTGTCACTCAGGTTACTAGAAGACTTTGACTATAGTGAATAAATTTTACTATTGGCAAAATATAAAATGGGATGTGGCAGATTTTGTAGCCAAATCTTGAGATTTTCATATGGTTAAGGCAGATTGTAAATATCCAAGTTGATTCGTATAGCTAATTGTGATACTAGAGTGGAAATGGGAGGTCACTTCCATGGACTTCATAACATGTTTTCCTAAGACAGTTAGACAACATGATTCCACTGTGGTTGTGGTGGAAAGGTTGAAAATGGTTGCACATGTGTTTATTAGAAACATTTAGATTTAATGGTGTTTCGAATACAATTGTGTCCAACAGGGATGCAAAGTTAATTTCCAAGGTTTCGAAGGCGTTTTTTGTAGGTTTTGGCACTGAATTGGCCTTAGCATAGTTTACCATCCACAAACATTTGTAAAAACTTAGTGCCTCAACAGGATATTGAAGGATATGTTTAGGATGTATGTGATGCATCAACAATGCAAGTGGGAAAAATATCTTCCAGTGGTAGAGTTTGCCTACAATAATGGGTATCAAGATTCATTGAAGATGAATCCATTCAAGGCATTGTATGGATGGAGTTGTAACACTCTTATCGATTGGAGTGATCCAGTTAATACAATACTAATTGGACCACATATGTTGGCAAAAATGGAACACGAAATTCAAGTGATCAAGAAGAACATGAAAGCAGCACAGGATAGGAAGAATGGCTATCCAGATAGGAATATGTTGCTCAAGTAGTTTCAGGTTGGGGATTAGGTGTACTTGCGTATCAAGACCAAGAAGATATCCTTGCAGAATGGATCCTGTGCCAAGATAGAAACAAGGTATTGTGGATCCTTCAGGATCATTAAGAGGATCGGGTTGGTGGCCTATCGACTTGCACTTCGTTCTACAGTGAAACTACATGATTATTTTCATATATCGTTGCTTAATAAATATGTTTAAAATTTTTATCATGTTATTGACTAGTTTGTATTGTAGGTGGAGCCAGAAGGAGAGTTCCAGCCAGAACCGCAATGCATTTTGCAGAAAAATATGCTCATGATCCAAAATCAAGCAAGTTAAAGTAACTGGAATCACTTTCGGCCCGATGAAGCTACATGGGAGATGGCAGATCAGAAGTAGAGACAAAACAATTTTGGTTGAGGCAAAGCAGTTTTTGTGTGATGTTGGTTTTTTTAGAATATGTTTTGGCGATGTTTTTCTATATGTTTGATGTGATGGTTGTATGTATGTACATATTATATGGATGTAAATACCGCCATGAGTAATTCTATAAAGCTCCAATAAGTGGTATGGTGGCATGTAAGTATAGTGTCATGTTGTTATGATGTCATGTTAGTTTTCTTTTCAATAGGGTGGTCAATGTAAATACTGCATCGAGCTATGTTATAAATATCCATGGGAAATATATTTTCTTTTCAGCGGTGCTGCTGAGGCATATGTGTGATCGAGCACCGATGACAGTGTCCCCCAAGGGAGAGGGTTTTGTAAAATCCCTTGTGAAATTTCTATGTAATAAAGTCCAAATAATAACCACGGTTGATGGGACACGTATTCCAAGATGAATGTTGGGAAAAATATCTTAGGGGGTGTTCATTTGGTTTATTATGGCTAAGGAAATTGGCAAAGGAAAAGTAAAAGGCTTTGGAAAGGAAAAATGACATATTTGGCACAATTATATATGAAAATAATGGAAATTAGGAGAATAAAGAGATGAAATGTCGCAAGCTGCATGTGAGGGAAAAAATGGAAAATGAAGGAAATAAATGGAAAATGAAGAAAATAAAGGCCTCTTCTATAAATAGATGGCTCTTATATAAAAATTTCCATCTCTAGTTGGTATTTACATTTAGTAATGAAGAGTTCGTTCCTTTGTTATTCGGTAAGAAAATGTACTAGTCTATGTATGGATTTTATTGTTGTTGTATCCATTGTATTTATATTGTTATTATGCTAGTTATAAGAATGTATTTGATCAGTGATGATGTATGTCTCTATCGATGTTTTTTCCTATAATTGAATACCCAATGTCTCTATGGTCAAATATAATATATTGTAGCTTATGATTTAGGGGAGAAATGCATCTTAGCCATTCTCAAATAACAAAGATGTAAATTTATGTAGATGTTCTATGCTTGATGCAACTTTCCTCTCTTCTATTTTAGAAAACAATCACATAAACAGGATGCTTCAATCAGTAAATTCTTATCAATCACCGAGTTGAGTATATGTGTCACATCATGTAGCCCAAAAGTCAACATTGTCCAGAAAGTCAACGCAGAATAGTAGCAAGTCAAAGTCGACGCAACACAATCAGCAGTCAACCTTTTGACCTCGGTTCTTGTGCCAAATAGTACAGATTGCAAAAATCAAAGTTTTTGCCAAGGTTTAGCTCCTTTTGACCATGCGTTGACCAAAGTCAACATTGGTCAAATCTGTGGTGGATGCCCTAGCTGAAACAAAAAATTCTTCGTCCTTCTCCCACATGTGAACAAAAAATTGCCTCCAAGTACCTTGAACCAATCAAAAGAGGAGAGAGAATGTGTGAGGATGAGATGAGTGAAATGTCCTCCAACATTGACCTTATTTATATCCATCAGTGAGGGTGTGTGACACATTTGTTGGGGGTGTAAAACCTTAAGGCCGACCTACACACATTTTGAATAGATTAAAAATAAATTAAAAATAAATATTCTGCACATCGGATCAAGATGATCTTTAGATCGATGTTGCATCTCTCTGAAAGAGGAACCCAATAAAAATATTGCTATCTTCATCTGAGCATCACAACATGGATTTTGGAACTAGTTTTCCAAAATTAACACTCCCTCTCAACTAGGGAGAACTCCATCCACCTGTGCAATCCAAACATCGTGTGTCATCCTGCCATAACTTTCTTTACTGGATTCTTAATTTCAGAACAAAAGTGGTTCAGTCACAAATATATCATTCGTGGTTGACAGATTCATCCCAGAGGTCTCAAACAATTATAGGACTCACAAAGAGTCTCATACCAACCCGAAGTTGTTTTATCTGACCCAAAGTCAATAGGAGGTCCGAAACCTCACTTGGACTCAAGAGATTCATATACTAACCCAAAGTTAGTTTCACTAACCCAAAGTCAGTTGGAGGTTCGAAACCTCTCTAGACTATATCCCATATCAAGTGGTTTGACTATACCATCCTAGATAGAGAGTACCGCAATCTCTGATGCGTCCATCAGTCTTTGCTACTAGTCTCTAGCTTTTCCCACCTCATTGGCCAAATGAGAGGTACTTCCCATGAGTCTAAAACTCAAATGGGTAGATGCATACTGGGCACAGATGATGAGAGGTGAACCAACTCAATCATCATAATGGTGGGGGAAAATCACACCAAAAAAGCTCAGAAATCCTAGCCCTATGGTTACTTATAGCTCTGAGAAGCTATCTCCAAAGCCCCCTAGAGCTCCAAGAGCTCATTGTCTAACAGGGCCCTCAGAATATGGTCGTTCCACGATTCCAATATTCTCACAGAAGCTTAGCAACACGACCTTCCCCAAGGGTATTGTGAGAATATCCATGACCTTCTCATTAGTTCCTATATGATCAAGCCTTACTACGCCTCGTTGTACCATATCCTAGAAAAAGTGGTACCAGCCATCAACCTGCTTGGATAGTTCATGGAACATGGGATTCTCAGACAACTGAATCCCACTCTGGTTATCACTGAGTATCAAGATGGTATCTAGCACATGCTCGAACATCTCACTGAAGAGATTTCGCAACCAAACTGCTTCAGAATAGGCCATAATCACTACAATGTATTCGGCCTCCAAGCTACTCAAAGCCACCGACTTCTGCTTCCTACTCATCCATGAGATCGAAGTAGAACCAAGTGTGAAACATCATCTTGATGTGCTCTTACGATCCACCACACTTCCAACCAAATCGACATCAGTATATCTGTGGAGTGTCATGCTCCTGGTAATGTATCTTAGCCATGGTTTATTGTGCCCCGAAGATATCTCAACAGATTCTTGGCACCAAACCAGTGAAAGTGATGAGGCTCAAACATACATTGACTCAAGGTGTTCACTGAAAAAAACATACATCCGAACGAATGTTCACTAAGAACATCAAGGCCCCTACGAGTTGATGATACTTGGCAGGATTTGCTAACACGGGCCCAACAGTGCTGCCACTCAACTTCTTGAAGTTGAGCTCCATCAATGTTGACACGGACTTACAGTCCACCATACCAAATCTTTCTAGAAGCTTCACAATGTATTTTCCTTGAGAAAGGAAAATCTCACCAGCTCTTTTCCAAACCTCTAGGCCTAGGAAGTAATGCATCAGTCCTAGGTCCTTCATCTCAAACTCAACAGTGAGTTCCCTCTTGCACTGATGAATGAGAGGGTCAGCACCTGTCAGGAAGAAGTCATCCACATACAACAATAGAATGAGAGGCTTTTATCTATCAACCTTGAAGTAAAGGTTTGGATCAGCATTACTAAGAGTGAAACCCAGCTTCATCAGGTAGCTATCTATCATATCGTACCAAGCTCAGGGTGCTTGCTTCAACCCATAGAGGGATTTCTTCAACCTGTAGACATGGGTGTCCTAGTCCTGGACTTAGAACCCCAAAGGTTTCTCCACATACACCTCTTTCTTTATCACACCATGCAGAAATGCAATCTTCACATCCATCTGATGAAGACTCCATCCTTGTGTAGCAGAAAGGGCTATGATAGATCGGATGGTGGTATATCAGGCTACAGGTGAAAATATATCATCATAGTCTATGCCTTCCTTTTGGGAGAAGCCACGGGCAACGAATCTTACCTTGAACTTTTCAGTACTTCCATCATATCCATGCTTGATCTTGTAGAGCCATTTCGAGGTGAAAATTTCTTTGTCTTTCAATCTTGGAACCACATCCCAGACATCATTCTTCATTATGGACTCATACTCTTCATGCATAGCATCCTTCCAGTCTTGATGCTTTACAGCTTCCTCAAAAGATCCAGGCTCAGATTGTACAATAGTACTCATGGTTGCTAGATACCCTTGGTATCTATTCAACTTCTTGCTTTCACGGAATTTCACCCTTGGGGCCATATGTCCCTCGGCATCTTCAAGAGATTCCCTGAGCCATGATGGTATCTTCCCAAATAAAGGAGGTCGATCAATCGGATCCATCAGTCCTTCAGCATCGGTGGTCGTATCATCCTACGGTTCTTTTTTATTTCCAGGCCTTGCTTTAGGATCTTCCACAGATATTTGAATATTGACTACTTTCCTCAGGGAATCATCTTCGTCAAAAGTGACATCAAGGCATATCTCCACTTCCCTTTGACTAGGCACATAGACTCTATATGCCTTCAAAGTTTCGTAGTGAAAACTTCTTTGGTAGTTTTGGAGTCTAAGGCAAAATGTGGGCATCGGTTTTGTATGTACACAAAAAATTTTGCAGCTTCTCCCCATAGAAACTTCAATAGACCTTGATCGGATAGCATTTCACAGGTAGCTTCCACAATGGTCCTATTCTTTTATTCAACAACACCATTCTTCTCAGGAGTATATAGATTTTTGGTCTCCCTCTTAATGCAGCTTCTTTGCAAAAGTTCTTGAACTCGTCCGTCTCATATTCAGTGCCATTATCGGTCTTTTCAAATAGCATATCATGTCATTGTTATCAGTGGACTTCCTCCAACCTGGAAGAGTGTATCAACTCTAGATCCAATCGTGATAGCTTCCTTGGAGCTCTTCTTGTAGATGCTCACCTTCCCATCAATGAATGCCACATTGAAACCTTTGTCTTCCATGGCCGACATAGACACATGTTCTTCTTCAAATTAGGTACATATAGTACATCCTGCAAGCAGAGGACTTAACCTTGAGACGAGTGGAGGGTCACAGTCCTTGTCCATTTCATGAGATATATGGAATTATCTCCAAGGGTGATTTCCAGATTAGTATCCTTCTCAACCATATCAGATAGTGCTTCCTTGAACCCAGTGATGTGCCTTGAGGCACCACTACCTATCAACCAGAGATCCATAGTGTCAGGTGGAGATGCAGCAAAGAGGGCATATACAAGAATGAATTCATTTCTTTCATCAACAACATTTGATTCCTCATACCTGGAATTTCTCGACCTTTTAAAAGGTTGCGTATTTCCGCCAGAGGGAGCCTTCCTCTTTTCCTTGAACCTGTTGTTCCTCTGGTTTCCATTCCTTCAATTGTTGTTGTTGTCATCATCATCAGGAGAATCCTTATTGAAAGGGCATTCTCTAGCATAGTGACCTCGCCTATGACAAGTGTGACCTAGCCTATGACAAGTGTAACACTTTCCCTTCTTTCCTTGGGCCCTTGATCTTCCTTTGTTCTTTGGACCACCAAAGTTCTTCTTTCTAGAATGAGCAGCGTAGGCAACTTTTCCTTCATTTTCATACTCCTTCATTTTTGTCTCTTCTTGTATGCATCTCAATAGTACTTCGTCAAAGTCAGGTATCACATTGTTATTGAGAATGGTAGTGTTGAACACATGCCATTCAGATGGGAGCCCTCCAAGTGCAGTGAGTACCATCTCTCGATCAGCTATTGTCTCCCCAATAGCCAGTAGATTGTTCCATATCTCAATTAGCTTCAGAAAATATGATTGAACAGACTCATCCCTACCTTTCTTCATATTCTTCAATTAATTCTTAAAGAATAGGACTTGATTCGCATTGTTGGCCTTGAACATGTGGACCAAATTATCATACATCTCTTTGGATGTGCCCAACTCAGAGATGTAGGCAACCAGAATCTTGTGAATTGAGTCCCTGATCATCAATTTTTATTTGATCCCTCCCTTCTTATACTTTGTTTTGGCGGCAGCAATTGTAGTGGATGGAAGCTCTTGGATTTTACCCTGCACATAGTCCATGACATCTTGGTCTTCCAAAATAAGATCCAATTTCATCTTCCAAGCATGGAAGTCATCTTTCCCAGTCAGTTTGTCATCAGCCTTGAAGCCATTGTAGTTTGAGGAACCCATCCTTTTCTTCGGTGATTGCTACAAATTAGGGCTTTGTCTTTACCTCAACTCTGATACCACTTAAATTTATGTGGATGTTCTATGCTTGATGCAACTTTACCTTCTCTTCTATTTCAGACAGCAATCACATAAACAATCAAGTAAAATGCTAATAGAACATACCAGTAGATCAACAGAAGACAAGCCATAAATGTATATTTGTGTTGGTGCGTTATGACGATTAATGGGATGCTTCAACCAGAAAATTCTTATCAGTCAACTAGCTTAGTATATGTGTCACATAACCCTCATCATTTTCCAAGTCAAAATTCAACGTAGCCCAAAATTCAACGTTGTCCATAAATTCAATGTTGTTCAGAAAGTCAATGCAAAATAGTATCGAGTCAAAGTCAATGCAACACAATCAACGATCAATATTTTGATCTCGATTCTTGTGCCAAATAGTACAGACTGCAGAAATCAAATTTTGTACCAAGATTCAATGCCCTTTTACCATGTTTTGACCAAATTCAGCGCTCGTCAAACTTGCGATGGATGCCTTAGCTATAGCAGAAAATTCTTCATCCTTCTCCCACGTGTGAACATAAAATTGCCTCCAAGTAGCTCAAACCAATCAGAAGAGGAGAGAGAATGTGTGAGGATGAGATGAGTGGAATGTCCTCCAATGTTGACATTATTTATATCCATCAGTGAGGGTGTGTGACACATTTTCTCGGGGTGTAAAACCTTAAGACCGATGTGCACATATTTTGAATAGATTAAAAATAAATTCAAAATAAATGTCCTGCTCATTGGATCAAGATGATATTTAGATCGATATTGCATATTTTCAAAAGAGGAACCCAATAAAAATAGTGTTATCTTCATCTGAGCATCACAACATCGAGTTTGGACCTAGTTGTCCAAAATTAATAAAAGATACCCCTTGTGTAAATTTATTGTTTACACATGTAGATGCAATGTTTCTGACATGTTTCATGAAATTCATTTCATGGTTGGGAAAGGTAGGATGAGAATATAATGATGTGATTTATTCCATGTATTTTTTTAAATGTTAATTATACTCTCATAAATTTTCATGATGTTTTGGCCAGTGAACTAGGCTCAAGGGCTAAAAATGTGGCACAAATCTGGAGCCACAAGCACACAATTGACTGTTTGGGGCCCTAGCCTCTACGTTTCTAAGGCTATCCCAAAGCTAAGGGTCCTTAGCCACTCCCTTTCCTTTACATTCCCATGGCTAAGGCTTAGGAGGACTAAAAAATAGTTGCCCCTCGAGGTTGCGGAAACGGTAACCACTTGGGATAAGTTATGGGAAATGAAGATTGAACTTCTAATGGGACACATGGAAATAGCAATAGTTTTCCTAGTAGGCACAGATGGGAGAGAGATGATACAATGCTCATAGTTGCAGAAGCATGTTGAATCTTTGATTAAACTGAGAGGGGGGGGTGAATCAGTTTAATACAAGCATTAGCCTTTTAAATTTTCACCAGAGTTATTTACAGCTTTAATATGTGAACAATCTTATTTGCAGCCAATATTAATTTATTGTGACACCATACTTAAGTTGAAAGCAGCAAGAAATTAAGCAGATTGAAATAATCACATCAACACATAAGAAGCACACATAGAGACAGAAGATGTAAGTGGAAACCCATAAAGGGAGAAAACCACATCTTATTATTGTTGTGATGCAAAGGCAAGCTCCAACTCCCTCTCACCATTGTTTTTCTGCAGGGACCAACCTACAGGAGGCTCCAACCTCAATTCTTCAAGCTACAACTTGCAAGGAAGCACCAACTCCTTTCAATTTTCTGCAGGCACCAACCTACAGGAGGCTCCAACCTCAATCAGCTACTACTGGCAGCTATCAAGCTTCAACTTGATAGGGGAGCTCCAACTTCCTCAATTTAAAAAGAAAAACACTTGCTGATTTACCTTGGATATCAGCTCTGTTTTGTACCTTCTTCTCTGCTATTCATCAACTCTTATATCAGACCTGCATCATCTCTGCTCAGCCCCTTCTTCTTCTTTTCTCAGCTCCTCCTTATTCACATTCTTCTTGTAGCTTGCTTATTTTCTTCAACTCTTTTTAATTCTGCTGCATACTCTCTTCTTCTCTCACTCCTTTTTCGTCAACCTTCTCCCCTTGGATATTACCCTGTTTTATACAAAAATAGCTTCATGGCTGTTTGTATTCCACTGGGAATTCGAAATGGACAGCCATGTCTCTTTGCCTTCTGCCTTCTCATCTCTTTTCAACTCACTCAGAAAAATGTAACTGTAGGTGCTTATTTTAATATTACAGTGGGATATTTTCTCTCTTCCGGAGACTTGCCAATGCATCACAACAATATAAATTTAAATAAAACATTTACATTCAAATTTAAATGAGAACTCCAGCTCAACTCATTTAGTCTTTTGAATTGGTACGCATTTGTCTTTTCTTTGGCTGTCTTTGTCTTTTCTGTTGCTGTTAAAAATATGTTCTGCATACTCTTTGTTTACTGTCATCTGCATATTCCCTGTTATCTGTGCTCATTCACCTGTCCAACTCATTTCTGTACATATTTATGTTCACTGAGCTTTCATTTCTGCATGCTCTCCTCTTCTTTTCCTTTTCCATACACATTCATCCAACCTTACTCTCCTATTTGTTTTCTCCTGTATTCAGTTCCTTGTTCATTCCAGTTATATAACAGCTGTATGTACGGCTCCCTTTTAATCAAAACTAAAATAACTCTCAACGTTTCATAAACCTTGTTTAACCACACGGATATATCAGTGCTAACAATCTTTACCATAGATTATCAACAATATAACCTTTGGTTTAATAAATTCTCGGCCTGTACATATATAAACCCGTGTTCACATATTCCTTTATTACAGCGTCCTTCAATTATTAACGAAATCCTACAGCAATCGGCATTCCTTTATTAACTCGTAATCCTTAGTCAAACAGTCCCGATCAATTAGAACTTTGGCTTGGGACCCACACGTACAACTCATATGCCAACGTGGAGTCAACACTCAACCATTCGTATGCGCTTTATCATATATATATATATATATATATATATCAATCAACTCACAACGCCCCGTAATATACATTGAACCATGCAACATATTAATTCAGAGGCGGTAAGATTCCGATGGGGTAGCAGACTCGAGCAGATAGTGGAGGGAGACCCCCTCGGAATACATGACGTCATCCTCAGCTGGGCCCATGGTTTCGCTACAGTGTTAAACTATGGTTTACGCCGGTTGTACAATCTCCTCGCCCATTAACTCGGGTTCGCTACCTCCGGTTTCGTTATTTATTTAATCTGACACAGGGTTCCAGCCTATATTCCAAGTTCTGGTCCGCATTTTTTATTTATCGAAGTGTTCACTTTTCAATGTATTTTTATTATTCGACTCCGCTCCATTCAATTTCAACCCTCCAAAGTTCCGATGCGATTCCAATCGGAAATCGCTAATCGGCAATTGCAATGCGCTTCCACCTTTGGACTCTTCACATTTCCGATCCGATTGGGGAGGGGTCCCACCTTATAAAACTTTGTTTTATGCGCTCCATAATATATATGCCTTGGACCTTTGGTTCTTTTGCTTTCGGGATTAATAATATGAAACTGTTTCAATGTGTTAAACTTTCCCAACTCCACTAACTTCGACACTGCCCGATTTGCATCAATCACTGGAATTCTTATAATTTAAAACAGAGTTGCTGCTACGTCATTTCTTATATATGTATACTTTGCTGCTGGAGTCAAGCGATTCCCAGAATAATATTTGTGTTATATTAAATGTATAACGCCGGTTGGAGTATGTATTGTATGTGTAACGCCCGGCTTGAGTATGATTCTCGGAATTTATAACTGTTCTGCCTCTGTCTCTGCCTCTGCTACTTCTATCATTCTGCCTCTGCCTCTGCTGCTTCTGTCGCTCTACCTCTGTATTCGACTGTTATAATTTTAGCTTGTCTCCTTTGCCTGTTTTTTCTGCTTGACCTCTGCCTCTACTGCATGTCCGTTTCATCTCTTCCTCTGTATTTGCTGCCTCTGCCTCTTCTGCTCGACAACTGCTCTCCCTCTGCCTGTCTCTTTTATATTTTCTTCCACTGCCTCTGCTTCTCTTTGCTGCCCTGCTTCTTCTTTTTGCTGCTTCTGCTACCTCTTCTTATGCTTTCTCTGCTCCTTGGCTGATGTTTCAAGTGCTCCTCCTTTGTCTGTCTCTGCTTCAGCGTTGCCTCCTTTTTTTCCTTCATTTGCTTCTTTGCTGTCTTCATTGCCATGATAACAGCTTTGTCTCTGTAGCTATTTGTATTACGCTCTCTCTTTTAATTCATCTGCTCCTTGACTGATGCTACTCCTTAATTCTCCTTTTGCTGCCTTTGCTTCTTTAAATGAACTTGTCTCTACTGCTTGACCCTCTCTACATATTGCTGCTTTGCTACTCTCTTTGCCTTGTTGCTTCCTCAGATGTTCCTCCTTTTCCATCTCTGTTGCCATCAATGACAACATTTCCAACAAAGCAGTAACCACTTAGGATAAGTTATGGGAAATAGGACATAACTAATGGGACACATGGCAATAGTTTTCCTAGTAGGCACAGGTCAGAGAGAGATGATACAATGAAATATCACAGGCTGTTGGACACTCCAGATAGGAGGAGTGATGAGCACATGTATCATTCTAGTTCTAGTTCAAATAGACTTCATGATCGTCATCGATATGACCCTTATAAGAGGAGTGACAGGGTTATGTTCTAAACTAGTTTAAAAAGAAAAAACCACCTACATTTGATGGAGAGATGAAGAAACCACAAGATGCAGAGGCATGGTTTCTTGGCATGAAGAAGTTTTTTAGATTGCATGAATACTCAAAAAATATATAAGCTAGGATAGCTACATTCAATCTCAGAGGTAGAGGAGACAGTTGGTGGTAAGATGTGAAGAACTTCACATATATTTTTTAGGATTAGGTTACTTGGAGTGAGTTTGAAAGAATATTCTGTAAGAATTATATATCAAAAAGATACTACGATTACATGCAAAAGGAGTTTTATGAGCTAAAGATGGGTTCCATGATAGATGAGGAGTATACTAGCAGGGTCTAGGAGTTACTGACATATGTGCCTTACCTCAAGGAGGAGAAGGCCAAGATTTAGAGGTTTATTTGTGGGTTTTTTATTACATTTAGAGATAGGATTAAGTTTGATGAGCCCAAATAATTGGAGGAGGCCATTTGGAAACTCAAGCATTGTTATGAGCAATCAAATCATATATTGGAGACTAAGCCAGATTAGAAGGCTAATGCAAGGAACAAAGAAAAATGGGGAAAGAAGTGAGCAAGGCCTCAAGACACAGGTAATAAGGAGAATATTGCTCCACTGAATAAGCTCAATACATCTGGTAGAGGACATGAATTTTTGTCAGAGGAGAAGAATAAGAATGAGAATAGGGAGCCTGTGAGGTGTTAGACTTGTGGAGGAGATCATCATAGGCGTGATTTTCCACAACGTCAGGGTGGCATGCCATAGAGCTACAGTGTGTAGGAGGCATAGATAGTGGGAGATGTTGGGAATAGAATTCCTCGAAGAGAGAAGATAAGATCGATCATGGAGTGAGTAGCTCGTACGAGTGTAGATGAGGTGAGATCATTCATGGGATTGGTAGGTTATTACATGAGTTTCATCGGGAAATTCTCACAAATTTCTTATTATATTACATCATTGTAGAGGAAAGGTAAGAAGTTTGATTGGATAGAGGAGTGTGAGGCTAGTTTTGAGCAGCTTAAGTATTTTTTGACGCATGCTCCAATTCTAAATATTGCAGATTCAGAAAATGAGTTTGTAGTCTGTACGAATTCTTGTAAGAGAGGTATTGGTGGGGTCCTTATGCAGGATGGACAAGTGGTATTCTATGATTCATGGAAACTAAATGAACATGAGAAAAGCTACTCGAAACATGATCTTGAGCTAGTAGCGATCATTCATGCATTGAAGATGTGAAGGCACTATCTTCTTGGCAGGAAATTTTACTTATGAGTGGTCACATTGGGTTGAGGTACTTGTTTGACCGACCAGACAGGAATGTAAGCGAGCTAGATGGTTGTCTATGATTAGTGATTTTGACTTCGAGATTAGATATATCAAAGGAAAGGAGAATAGGGTTGTATATTCTCTTAACATGTGAATAAAAGTAAATCACTTATCAATGATGAGCTTCTATGGGACATACTTGCAGGATAGGATCTTGCACGCAGGTCAGTTGGATCAGAGATATATGGATATTGTGCACACGCTACAACATAGTACATGTACAAGTTTTGGTACAATTATAGGTAGAGGTGTAGTTACAAGTACAGATGGCAGTACAAATACAAGTACATGTACATGTAGTGGAATAAGCAGAGGCATCGACATAGGTGTAGGTGTACAAGATTTGGACTGTCGTCTCATGGCAGATGGATTGGTCAGATTTTGAGATAGGATATATATACACCAGACATCACTGATCTTAAGAAGGTGATCTTGAGGGATTTTCATGAGAAACCATATTCGTGTTTCTCAGGTTACTAGAAGACTTTGACTACAGTGAATAAATTTTACTATTGGTTGAATCTAAAACGGGATGTGGTAGATTTTGTAGCCAAATCTTGAGATTTTCATATGGTTAAGGTAGATTGTAAACATCCAGGTGGATTCATATAGAAATTGGATACTAGAGTGGAAATGGGAGGTCATTTCCATGGACTTCATAACATGTTTTCCTAAGAATATTAGACAACATGATTCCATTATGGTTGTGGTGGAAAGGTTGAAAATGGTTGCAGAGGTGTTTATCAGAAACATTTAGATTTAATGGTGTTCCAAAGACAATTGTGTCCAGCAGGGATGAAAATTTCACTTCCAAGGTTTCGAAGGATTTTTTTGTAGGTTTTGGCACTGAATTGGCCTCAGCATAGTTTACCATCCACAAATATTCGTAAAAAATTAGTGGGTCAATAGGATATTGAACGATATGTTTAGGATGTATCTGATGCATCAAAAATGCATGTGGGAAAAGTATCTTCCAAGGGTATAGTTCGCCTACAATAATGGGTATCAAGATTCATTGAAGATGAATCCATTCAAGGCATTGTATGGATGGAGTTGTAACACTCTTATCTATTGGAGTGATCCAGTTAATACAGTACTAATTGGACCACATATGTTGGAAAAAATGGAACAAGAAATGCAAGTGATGAAGCAGAACATGAAAGCAGTATAGGATAGGAACAATGGCTATGCAGATAGGAATATGTTGCTCAAGGAGTTTCAGGTTGGGGATTAGGTGTACTTGTGTATCAAGCCCAAGAAGATCTCCTTGCAGATTGGATTATGTGCCAAGCTAGAACCAAGGTTTCGTGGATCCTTTAGGATCATTAAGAGGATCGGGTTGGTGGCCTATCGAATTGCACTTCGTTCTACAGTGAAAGTACTTGATTATTTTCATATATATTTGCTTAATAAATATGTTAAAAATTTTTATCATGTTATTGAATAGTTTGTATTGCAGGTGGAGCCAGAAGGAGAGTTCCAACTAGAACCACAATGCATTTTGCAGAAAAATATGCTCATGATCCAAAATCAAGAAAGTTAGAGTGCACTGGAATCACTTTCGGCCCGATGAAGCTACATGGGAGATAGCAGATCAAATGCAGAGACGAAACAATTTTGGTTGAGGCAAAGCAGTTTTGGTGTGATGTTGGTTTTTTTTAGAATATGTTTTGGCGATGTCTTTCTATATGTTTGATGTGATGGTTGTATGCGTTAGCCACCTATGAAATTTTTTATACCAAAAGGTGGCTAAATCATTTTGGAGCCTTCAAGGAACAAATTTTATTGCAAAAAGTGTTAGCTCTTGAAGACTTTTGAAGGCCTCATGCCTTTGTCCAAAATATTCACTGTTGTGCCCATTTTACACTCAGAAATCCTGTTGATTTCCAAGACAAAATACTGCTGCAAACTTATTTTCCCTTTCCTTTCCTCTTTCTAAGCTAACCACTTTTTAACCCCTTCATGCCCCTTGAAATATTTCTTTTTCATCTTTTCCCCTTTTCCTTTATCAAAACCCCCAAACTCCTTTGAAAATCATTGAAAATCTATAAAATCAATTTTTTTTTATATTATAGACTTAATCCCCTTGGGCTAAGTCTTTAACCCTTCCCCTCCATATGCCCTAGTGCTGGAACCAGGTGCTAAGCCCTTTGGGCACTTATCGCGTCGGAGGAAAACTGTGCACAAGTCTTTTGCCTCACAAAGTTCTCCGATGTCGATTAGCCCTCCATTCTATCTCCCCCGGTCATATTATCTTCCATATAACCCATGGCCCCACATAGGCGCCAAGCCATTTCATCAATGTAAATTCCTCTCGACCAAAACCTTTGTTATATTACATTTTTCGGTTTTAATGTGTTTTGTAGTCATGTTAAAAGAAAACTGGGCAGAATCCATCACACCGCTTTCAAGAGGAAGGTCGTTTTCCCCGATCGACAACGATGCCATTAACTGACCGACACGTGGCCTGGAGAAAATTTCAAATACTGCCCTCATCGCGCATTAAAAGTTGGACATGGGCCCGACACAATATTAGCATCCGCCGTCCGATCTGAGGTCTCCTCATCAGATGGTGATCGTGCTCTGATCAAGACCGTGTGTTAGTCCAAGGTACGACGTGTTTTCATTGAACCTCTCTACCGTCGATCTGATTTGCAGATCGATGGCCCAAGCTCGATCGCTCTTTTTCCTCACACAGTCACCAAATGCGGACCCGGGAACATTATACAGTGTGGTTTAATTAAAGGTTTTGAAGTCCGAGGCATGTTTCTAAGGTTTTGTGATACTTGATCTCCACCATTGATCACGTGGGCCGATCTCATCTGACGGCCCATGTTCGTCCCAAATTCCCCACTCCTTTTTCCACCATATTTCGCCAAAACAAAGGTTTTAAACCTTTTTCCCCATTTTTTGTTTTATTTTCCGAAATAATGTGACCCCTTCATGTTATTTATTCACCTCCGCTCTCGACCGTCGATCTCTGCACGATCGACGGCTCCGATTTAAATTATTCTTCCACCTTCCCTTTGACTTTTTCTAATCAATCTCGACCGTTGGATGATGCCATCCAACAGCCATGCTCTCTCCACGGGCCTTCTGAAGAAGTAAACCTATACCTGCAGGATTTTATAACATTGTTTGTATTTGCAGGGTTTAAACGGTTTTGCACTATGTTGAAGAAATTCAAGAGCTGGGAATGATGATTCCCACACCTTAGATTCATCAAAGAGAATCATTCACAGGGTTTAAGCTCCATGTTTCATCAGTGTTTCATGAGTCATTGATGCCATATCACCCCTGTGCAGCCTTGCACACCAACAAACACAGTGAATTAGGCACAAATCTAAGAGTATCAGTGTCGAAGAAAAAAATATACCAGAACAGAAGATTGAAGACAGATCTATGGGGATTACATCTAAGATGGTTTATCAAAAGCCTAATCCCCAATTAAAACACAGTTAAAAGAAAAATCATAAAATATCATCAGACAGAAAGCCTCCACCGCCACATTTGAGGCAAATCGATTCCTCCCAGCTACCACGTTGCCACCTATACCTCAAAGCATTCATATCAGAGGACAAAGTTATTGTTCAGGATTAGATATTTGTCTCAAGTGCAGCCAAGAGTAAATTCTTCAAACAAACTTAATGACAAAATATCAGCAGAGTTACTTTGACATCACACAAAGTCTCAAAGGTCAAAAAGAGCTCCCACCGAGTTTAAATCTCAATGTAAATTATTTAATACAGAGGACACCTATGTAAGCGTCTTCATTGAGCCCCCCCAAAGGCCGAGAAGCCATTAAGTCTGTATTAATTATCTTTAGAGATCTTTTATTAGATCTCACCTCCTCATTGTTCTATAAATACTACTGCAGAAGATGAGAGAGGGGTCGGTTGATTTGGCTACTGAACATTGAAATGTAATTGAGCTTGAGAATTCTATCTGTAAATAGTGTTCACTGGCTCTTGGAGCTTCGCTGGTAATAGATAAGTTAATCTAGGAGGTGTAGATGATTGCTAAACTAAACCATTGTACTTAAAGTTGTAACTGGTTTGGAGCATCAATACAAGCTGATTTATGGGATCCCGGTCTATGTTGACGGTGATGTTTTTCTCATTGTAACTTGTTATTTTGTTTTTGTTTTCACCGTGTTTCATCTTCTATTATAAAGAACATCATGCATGGAGTTAGAACCTACTGTATCCCAGTACCCTTCTCTGACTGAAAATATTTATCTGAATGTTTTCTTCCAATCTGTGTTATTTGGGAATGATTCAATTCAGTTTAAGCATAGGAATGTTGGCGTTCCCTCGTCTTATTGTCTTAGTTGAATATTATTCTTAAATTTTATGTTCAGTATTAGTTAAGTAGAGATGAACTAAGGAAGATATGGTGTGCCCTGGTCCTATTTTTATCCCCAAAGACTGTCTGAATGTTTCCCTTGGAATGTGTCAAAAGCTGGCTAGGTTAGAAGTACTTACTAGATCTTAGACCATCCTTTGTTATCATTAGTGTTTCCCTCTGTTTTTATATGTTTTCTATTGAAAGTGTATCAAAGGCTGGCTAGTTTAAAAGTACTTACCAGATCTTAGGCTGCTCTTTATTCTTCATCTGTTTAATTCCCCTTCTTGTTGTATCATTTCATTCCATAAATCAAACTTTAAAGAGATCCTTAGACATAGATGACTTTCCCCATGGACCACTCTTGCCTCTTGTTGTTCCAATTAAACCCTATTATGACTCCATAGCCCAATGGACTAAAACCTGCAATTATCTATCTCCTGGCCAAAGCTTGTTCTATTTTCTTGCAACTTCTCACCTTTGAAACTTTTTGCATTCAGAACTTTCCACCTCAAACAGTAATCATGCTTAGCCATCCAAAAAACAAACAAAACCCTTGGCCTTCATAACTAGCCTAATATCATTACCCAAAACTTCAAAGACAAATCCAGCTTTACACTTATTGGAGATATCCCTCTCCGGATTCAGGAGGGCTAGATCCTAGAATCCCAAAGTGGTTGAAACGATGTTTCTCCCTGTGGTCGGACTTTTTCCAATCTTGCTAATTACAGGGAGCTAACATTGCAGGCAACTCCGCTAGGGATTTTGAGTTTTTTTGGTCTAGATACCTTTAAAGACCTCAAAAAACCCTTGATTCAAGAAAATTGTGTAGTGAGTAAAAAGCATCCTTTTCAAGCACTACCAAGAAATGGTAATCATGTTGAAAATTGTTTAAATCAGTGACAAACTAGGCAAACCTTAGGATTCTCATAAGACTTTATCTAACCTTGAAAAATTAGCTAGCTTAGCCATAAGAGTAGACTCTCTTTGTCTCATAACCATAGCTAAGTTTTGAAACAGAGTTAGGATATTCTTAAAAACCGCACAACCGAAAAATAACTCAGGAAAACCAAAAATATTTCATATTGGTATCCAATAAACATGGTGGTGGACCATAAAACCTTTTACCTCCTTAGGAGCTAAAAATTTCCACTTGGTGACTCCACAATCCTTAACAGACCTTAAGACTCCACTGGGAAGAACCCTTATCATTTTAATATCATTCAAACTTAGTTAGAGGACTGTAGGATTTAAATTTATGAAACAGACTAGTTAACCTCTCAAATACTTTCATACCTGGTTGAAATTTTCCTGTTTGTTTAGGTCTAAAAAACGCAACATAGTGGCTCCTAGAAAGATTCACACTAGAGCCTATCCTAACCTTGATCCACCGGAGATAGTTGATAACCCAGAAAGTATCCTTAGGAAGTCCCCTAGGATTAACTTATCAACTGTTTTCGGATCACCCTTGAGAGCTAATTCAGTCCTTGAAAATCTTTCAGCTCTACAACAATCACAAGTTGACTTAGTAAATCCCTTTAGAACTAGGTCTCTTGGTGATTTAGATCAGTTAGATTATGAGCCTTCACTTTCATCTCCCGAAACAAGTGAACATCCTGGTATCAGAGAAACAACACCTCCTGATTTACATTTCCTTCACAACTTAGGTGTCTCTCACCCAAGATCAGCTCAGAAATCTACTTCTGGTCCATCCACTTCTACTCACCCTACATCCACTATTCAAACCACTCCACTTCAGTCCAATTTTCCTTTTGGTAATCCACCCCTTGCGAATCCACCCCCACCACATATCATGGCAGCATGGTATGCTCCCTTAGTCCTTCCTGTACCATTAGTCAATCTCCCACAGGACTATCAGTCCAAAATTCCATTATATGATGTTAGTAATGCTACAACTTCATCACAACACGTGGATAAGATGAATCACTACTTTGACAGAAATGAAATTGATGATCATTTTGTCAAACTTAGATTATTTTCTCAAAGTTTGGGGGGAGAAGTAAGAAAATGGTTTAAAGGCTTAACCCCCCATAATATCAATGATCTCCAAGCCTTCAATCAAAAATTCTTAAACAAATGGGAAGTAAAGAAGAATCCTCTCCAAGTCCTTTCTGATTACAAGAACCTCCATAGAAACACTGGGGAAAGTGTGCAAGATTATTGCACCAAATTTAATAGTGTGTATAATTCCCTTTCCCCAGATCTAAAACCTCCACAAGGCTCGGCTTTAAACAATTTTCCTGAAGGGTTTGACCCTAAAATTGCCTATCAGCTGACAGAGAGAGATCCTGCAACTCTTGAAGAGATGCAAAAAGGAGCTCCTGTTGTGGAAGTAAATTTAATGGATAAGAGAGCAAGAATGAAAAATGAGAAGAGAGTGTCCTTTAAGGAGGAAAACACACCTTCTACTTCAAACTCAAAGATTGAGAGAATGATGGAGGAGATGATGAAGAAAATGAGCATCCTTGAGAGAGCACAAGCCAGTCAAAACCAAACTACTCCTCAAAACAGAAACTAGAACCAAAATCATAATTTTAGAAGGAACCAAACTCCAAACAGACCTAGGGAATATGACCAATAGATCACTCCTCCCTTTCATCAAAACTATGTAACTGAGGTTGAAGAAACAGATGAGATGATAGAAGAAGATGAGATCAACATGCTTGGGGTAGATAATGATGACTTTGAAATTCATTATGATAGAAAACAAGGTCTATACACACCTTATGATGACAAAAGAGATGATGATGAAAATTATTATCAAGACATGGAAATTTTCATCACATAATCTCAAAGAGAATATGACCTTAGAAGCAAAACCAGTCAACAAACCCCCAACAACAAAACCTTTGACAAATATTCACAAAACAGCACTGTAAGCAAGCCTAAAATTGTCAAACAAAACGAGAAAACAGTGGTTTTTAATTCTAATAAAGGTAAAGAGAAAGGCACTCCAAACTATGAAAAACAGTGTGTAGACATTAGTAGTACTAACATCTCAGCTAGTACTCCTGTTAAAACCAATTTGTCAAATGTAAATAGAACAAATCAACAAACTGATGTTGTTGATAGACTAGCATCTAGTAAGGCTGAGACAAGTTCTTCAAAGAGTCAAATTCCTTTCAGCCTAGAGCAGGAAATTTCAAAGATCAAAATCTCTGTTCCCTTGACTGAGTTAGATGCCCAGCATGTATATAGGACCCAAATTTGGAAGGCTTTAAATATAGAAGAAAATGAGGACACTGTCAATCTTAATGATGACCAGCCAGAGCTTATTTTTGGTCCAAATATTGAAGGTATGTATCAAGAGGGACCTGTTCCTCCCTTTTATGTGATTCTAAACGTTCATGACAAAATTTTGCACAACGCTATGCATGATTCTGGGGCTTCTCATAATTTAATGCCTAAAGCTGTGATGGAGAGCCTTGGTCTAGAAATCACTAGACCTTATAAAGACATGTACTCCTTTGACTCCAATAGAGTGAAATGTTTAGGATTAATCAAAGACCTCTACGTCAACTTAGCCCAAATTCCACCCAAATGCTTAGTCATGGATATTGTTGTGGCTGATGTGCCCCCAAAGTATGGAATTTTATTATCTAGATCTTGGGGGGCTAAGTTACAAGGGACTATGCAAATGGACATGACCTATGTGACTATCCCTGTTTTTAATCAAACTAGAAGACTTTAGAGGGAGTCCCATATGAAATACACAGTTACAAGCCAAGACATACCATAAAACTCTCCTCTGTATTCTGTAAATATAGGCCTTGATTATTTTATTATGTTTAACGATGAAACACTTAGTGAACAAGCCACTTTAAATGAGCTTATGGTCGATAGGGAGGAAGGGGAACACAATGCAGGAGTGTCAAAATATTTTACTGCATTTGAAAATGTTAGCAAACCAAAAAAATATCTTGAGCTACAAGTCATGCATCCATTTCTCTTAAACCTTAACAGTCAAGGAAATCACCCTCAACACATCGAAAAACCTGAGGAGTTGAAACAAATACAATTAAGTGTCGAGATTCCACAACAACCTGTAAGCACTTTAGTTGAAGAGGACAACCACCAAATAGACGAAACCAAAAATAGTCCTCTGTGGAGTATGTATTTTGACGGGTCATGCACCAGAACTAACGTTAGTGCAGGTGTTTGGATTCCTAACACTGAAAACAACCAAACTAAAATCATTTCCTGCAAATTAAACTTTCAGTGTTCCAACAACATAGCGGAATATGAATCCATTCTCTTAGGCTTACGATTGTTGAAAAAGTTAGGAGCCAGAAGAATCAATGTGTTTAGGGATTCAGATTTAGTCATTAGGAAAGTCAATGGGGAGTATAACACAAATCATCCCATACTTAGGGCCTACCAAAACGATGTCACGGATTTTTTAAAAACATTCGAGGAGTCCAAACTGATTTTTGTCCCAAGAAAAAGAAATATTGCCGCCCACAATTTAGCCTTTGCAGCTAGAACATGCTTAACGCCATATGAAACCAAAGACTGCACAACTCAGATAAAATTTAGACCAGCCGTGCCTGATAATGAAAGCATTGGTAGGTGTTTGACAGAGACAAACAAATAGAAGACTTCATGCAATTCAGAAATGAATTCGAACTACACAGTTCGGACTCAGACTATGATACAAACTGTAGTGAAGAAAGTTTTCTTAGTGAAGAAGAGTTGTCTCCTGAGCTTGTCAATATTGATCTTCTCACCAGAAAACTTAAAAACAAAACATAATTTAATGCAGAGTTAGAAACTCTTCACTCTAAAGATTAAAGTTTGCCAAGAAGTCTGGCACCTTTAGAAGAGTTGTTTGATTTTAACGATGTGGCCAAGAAGCCAAAACTAGAACCTATAGAGACTGAAGTGGAGGAGTGCAATATAGGCAGTGAGCTTAAACCGAAAATGATTAAACTGTCTAAAAATTTGCTAGCTGAAATTAAACTCAAATACATAGATTTTTTTAAAGAATTTCCGGATGTTTTTGCGTGGAGTTACAAAGATCTTAAATCCTATGACACTGAAATAATACAGCACAAAATTCCCCTCAAATAAAACCAAAAACCTTTCAAATAGAAACTGCGCAGAATAAACCCTGTTCAGTTGCCTTTGGTTCAGAAGGAGATCATGAAAATGTATGATGCTAGTATTATTGTCCCTATTAGATATTCCGAGTGGGTGTCTAAGCTGGTGTCGGTTAGGAAGAAAACTGGAGAGATCAGGCTTTGTATAGACTTTAGAGACTTGAACAAAGCTTCATTGAAAGACAACTACCCTTTACCCAAGATGGATCATATTTTAAAAAGGGTGGTAGGGTCTAGAAGAATTTCTTTGCTTGATGGCTACTCAGGGTACAATCAGATCTTAGTTCACCCTGCTGATAAATTAAAGACAACCTTTACTACACCATGGGGCACTTTCATGTATGTGAAAATGCCTTTTGGTCTAATGAATGCTGGAGCAACTTTTCAAAGAGCCATGGACATAGCATCCTCGAAAGAACTAGGCTACTTCATCATTATATATCTTGATGATGTCACTGTGTTTTCAATGAAGTGCACTTAAAACATTTAAGAAACTTTTTCAAGAGATGCAGAAAGTTTGGGATATCTTTAAACCCTAAGAAGACACTATTTGGGCTCCAAGAAGGTAAACTTCTTGGGCACATTATTTCAAAAGAGGGTATTAAGATAGACCCAAAGAGGATTGAGGCCATATTGCAAATCTCTCATCCTCGAAACATTAAGGAGTTGCAATCTTTAATTTGAAAGATTAACTTTTTAAGAAGGTTCATCCCCAACTTGGCTGAGCTCCTTAGGAATATCACAAACATGTTAAAGAAGGAGCAAGGGGTAAAATGGACCTTGGAAGAAAAGAAATCCTTTGAGCTGGTGAAACAAGCGTTAACCAAAACACCGGTTCTTATAAGTCCCGATTTTTCAAAATATTTTTATATTTTTTCGTTTGCATTAGAACATACCATAGCTGTTGTCCTTTTACAAAAAAATCCACAAGGAAAAGAGCAGTCTATTGCATTTTTTAGTAAGGCATTGAGGGATCCTCCTTTCAATTATAACCATATGGAGAAGCAATCTTTTTCTTTGGTTAAATCTTTGAAAGACTTCAGAGTATACATCCTTCACTCACACATCATTGCCTTTGTCCCAAATTCAGTTGTTAAAGACATTCTAACACAGGACCCAGATGGTAACAGAGGTAAGTGGATTGTTGTTATCCTTGAATATGATTTAGAGATAAAACCCACTAAACTCATCAAAGGGCAAGGTCTAGCTAGATTAATGGTTGAATCAAATTTTGAAGTTCTTGATATTAATATGATTGATGCTTTAGATGATCAAGAGGAAATCTCAACTTCCATTGTTGAAAACCATTTTATGAATTCCTCTTGGTATGCTGATATAATTTATGTTTTTCTTAATTTGAATGCACCTCCTGGTTTGACAAAAACAAAGGAAAGGTTCTTAAAGTTAAAAGCTGTAAACTATTGCATTGTAGATAGATCTCTTTATTAGAAAAATGAAAGTGGTGTATTGCTTAAATGTTTGCCTGAGTTTGATGCAGAGAAGGTTAAACACCAGTTCCATGAAGGAGAGTGTGGAGGTCATTTGTACTGGAAGACAACAGCCAACAAAATTTTGAGGGCTGGTTTCTATTGGCATACTCTTTTCAATGATGTGCACAAGATGATCATAGCCTGTCATAAATGTCAACTTTTTGAAGGCAAGAGAAAACTTCTACCCCTACCTCTGTATCCAATCACTGTTGAAGCTCCTTTTCAACAGTGGGGACTTGACTTCATAGGAGAAATCCATCCACCATATTTTTCCCAGCATAGATGGATTCTCACTGCCACAGACTATTTCACTAAGTGGATAGAAGCCATACCTTGTAGGTAGGCTAATGATTCTGTTATTATAAAATTTATGGAGACTAACATTCTCTCCAGATTTGGCTGTCCTACCAAGATTATCACTGATAATGCAGCAGCATTTGTATCAAAGAAGATGGTTGAGTTCTGTCACAAATATCAGATAACATTAGGGAATTCCACGGCATATTACCCTCAAGGTAATGGACTTGCAGAATCCTCAAACAAAATTTTAGTGAACAAAATCAAGAAACTGTTGGAGGACAACAAAAATTCTTGGCACACAAAGCTAGTTCATGCACTTTGGGCTGATAGATTGACTTTGAAGAAATCTATTGGTATGTCACCTTTCCAGCTTGTGTATCGTACTGATGCAATTTTTCCAAACATCCTTGGTGTACCAGTGATGAAGTTGATTCAAGAGTTGCAAAATGAAGGAAATGACATGATCAAAAGAATAAATCAAACCATTCATCTTCAACAAACCAGAGAGGAGGTTATAACAAAGCATTGCAAAAACAGGACAGCATTAAAAATCTCTTTGACAGAAGAACAAAGGCCAACAATTTCAATATTGGGGACAAAGTTTTAAAGTGGGAATCAAGGAGGGAAGACAAAGGAAAGCACGGGAAATTTGACAACTTATGGCTTGGCCCTTACTCTATTCATTCAGCTGCTGGTAATAATGCATTTTTCTTGCAGGAGTTGAATGGAGCAGAATTGTTTGGGGGTCCTGTCAATGGCAGGATGCTTAAGCATTACTTCTCTTGATCCATGTTATGTTCTGAAAGCCATTTTATCTTTTTCTTATTATAAACACTCCACCCATCATTGCATTCAAAGTTATAAAAATCAAAAATACAAAAAAACAAAGAAAGGAAAAAAAGAGGGCAAATTGTGAAAACAAGAAAGGTATAGCCCCATACCAAAAAGAGAAACAAATCTGAAAGTGTGCAAACTCAAATGCCACTCCTGAAGAACACACTTCTAGTTAGTCAAATTGTTTAAACTTGATTAATTAGCTTTAAATTTTCTGTTGATAGGATAGTGAATTCGATTTGCCAAACTGTTTAATCTTGGCTTATCAGTAGATAGTTTAGGATAGAAATCAAAGGTTCAAACATGCATAAAATTTGAACCAATTAGTAAAGGAAAGACAACTCAAGTAAGAGTCAAAACAGAGCTGTAAAAAGGTGAAGGCAATATTTTTAAATTTCAGATCTCAAGCCTCTCATTTTGTTTTAAATTTTGTGCAAAATAATGTCTATGTGCAGTTTGTTTTTATGCATAGACCACCATCAAGTTAGACTGTTCAATCCTAACTTGATTTCTTTTTAAATTTCTGTTGTAGAATTTAGAGAATAAAGTCTGTTGGACAGTTTAATCCCAACATAAAATAGATTAGGTAGAGAATCATATGGGTTCAACTTCTTAATCTAAGTCCATGGAGAAATAAGGAGTAGAAATAGATTAGTTTTCCTATTTTCAAAAGAATAAAATGTTGAAAAGGGTTTTCCAATCCAAGTGCACTCTAAAGAAGAAAAAATGTTAGATCTGTAGGATTGGGTAGGTAGACAGGCTATATTGATAAGGATCCATTGTTTTTTTTGGCTGCTAATATGTTTTCAGAGCAAAGGAATATCATCCACAGAAAGGAAGGCAACCCAATGGATGAGGCAACTGATCAACCTCCCAGAGAAAGAAATTTTGAAGTTCTTGATGCCTTCAAGTAGGCACCATCCCTGAGTGGAGCCACTGTTAGCCACCTATGAAATTTTTTATACCAAAAGGTGGCTAAATCATTTTGGAGCCTTCAAGGAAAAAATTTTATTGCAAAACATGTTAGCTCTTGAAGAGTCTTGAAGGCCTCATGCCTTTTTCCAAAATCTTCACTGTTGTGCCCATTTTACACTTAGAAATCCTGCTGATTTCCAAGACAAAATACTGCTGCAAACTTCTTTTCCCTTTCCTTTCCTCTTTCTAAACTAACCACATTTTAACCCCTTCATCCCCCTTGAAATCTTTCGTTTTCATCTTTTCCCCTTTTCCTTTATCAAAACCCCCAAACTCCTTTAAAAATCATTGAAAATCTATAAAAATCACATTTTTTATATATTATAGACTTAAGCCCCTTGGGCTAAGTCTTTAACCCTTCCCCTCCATACGCCCTGGTGCTGGAACCAGGCGCTAAGCCCTTTGGGCACTTTTCGCGTTGAAGGAAAACCATACACAAGTCTTTTTCCTCACAAAGTTCTCCGATGTCGATTAGCCCTCCATTCTATCTCCCCCAGTCATATTATCTTCCATATAACCCATGGCCCCGCACAGGCACCAAGCCAATTCATCAATGTAAAGTCCTCCCGACCAAAACCTTTGTTATATTAAATTTTTGGGTTTTAATGTGTTTTGTTGTCATGTTAAAAGAAAACCAAGCGGAATCCATCGCACCGCTTTCAAGAGGAAGGTGGTTCTCCCCGATCGGCAGTGATTCCATTCACCGGCTGACACATGGCCTGGAGCAAATTTCAAATACCGCCTTCATCTCACATTAAAATTTGGACATGGGCCCGGCATGATATTATCGTCCGCCGTCCTATCTGAGGCCTCCTCATCGAACGGTGATCGTGCTCTAATCAAGACCGTGTGTTAGTCCAAGGTACAACGCGTTTTCATTGAACCTCTCCACCGTCGATCTGATTTGTAGATCGATGGCCCAAGCTTGATCGCTCTTTTTCCTCGCACAGTCACCAAATGCGGACCCGAGAAAATTATACAGTGTGTTTTAATTAAAGGTTTTGAAGTCCAAGGCATGTTTCTAAGGTTTTGTGGTATCTGATCTCCACCATTGATCGCGTGGGCCGATCTCATTCGACGGCCCACATTCGTCCCAAACTCCCCACTCCTTTTTCCACCATTTTTCTCCAAAAAAAAGGTTTTAAACCTTTTTCCCCGCTTTTTATTTTATTTTCCCAAATAATGTGACCTCTTAATTTTATTTATTCACCTTCGCTCCCGACCGTCAATCTCTGCGCGATCGATGGATCCGATTTAAATTCTTCTTCCACCTTCCCTTTGACTTTTTCTGATCAATATCGACCATTAGATGATGCCATCCAATGGCCATGCTCTCTCCACGCACCTTCTGAAGCAGTAAACCTATACATGCAGGATTTTATAACATTGTTCGTATTTTGCAGGGTTTAAATGGTTTTCCGCTATGTTGAAGAAATTCAAGGGCTGGGAATGATTCCCATGCCGTAGATTCATCAAAGAGAATAATTCGCAGCGTTTAAGCTCCACGTTTCATCGGTGTTTCATGAGGCATTGATGCCATATCATCCCTACGCAGCCTTGCACACCAGCAAACACAGTGAATCAGGCACAAATCTAAGAGTATCAGTGTCGAAGACAAAAATATACTAGAACAGAAGATTGAAGACAGATCTGTGGGGATTATGTCTAAGATGGTTTATCAAAATCCTAATCTCAAATTAAAACACAGTTAAAAGAAAAATCATAAAAGATCATCAAACAAAAAGCCTCCACCGCCACATCTGAGGCAAATCAATTCCTCCTAGCTACCACATTGCCACCTGTACCTCAAAGCATTCATATCAGAGGCTGAAGCTATTGATCAAGATCAGATATTTGTCTCAAGCACAGACAGAGAGTAAATTCTACAAACAAACTTAATGACAAAATATCAGCAGATTTACTTTGACATCACACAGAGTCTCAAAGGTCAAAAAGAGCTCCCACCGAGTTTAAATCTTAATGTAAATTATTTAATATAGAGGACACCTATGTAAGCTTCTTCATTGAGCCCCCCCAAAGGCCGAGAAGCCATTAAGTCTATATTAATTATCTTTAGAGATATTTTATTATATCTCACCTCCTCATTCTTCTATAAATACTACTACAGAAGATGAGAGAGGGGTTGGTTGATTTGGCTACTGAACATTGAAATGTAATTGAGCTTAAGACTTCTATCTGTAAATATTGTTCATTGGCACTTGGAGCTCTACTTGTAATAGATAAGTTAGTCTAGGAGGTGTAGATGATTGCTAAACTAAAGCATTGGACTTGAAGCTGTAACTGGTTTGGAGCATCAATACAAGTTGATTTATGGGATCCTGGTCTATGTTGACGGTGATGTTTTTCTCATTGTAACTTGTTATTTTGTTTTTGTTTTCACTGTGTTTCATCTTCTCTTATAAATAAAAGCATGCATGGAGTTAGGACCTACTGTATACCAGTACCCTTCTCTGACTGAAAATCTTTATCTGAATGTTTTCTTCCAATCTGTGTTATTTGGGAATGTTTCAATTTAGTTTAAGCATAGGAATGATAGTGTTCCCTCGTCTTATTTTCTTAGCTGAATATTATTCTTAAATGTTATGTTCAGTATTAGTTAAGTAGAGATGAACTAAGGAAGATATGGTGTGCCCTGGTCCTATTTTTATCCCCAAATACTGTCTGAATGTTTCCCTTGGAATGTGTCAAAAGCTGGCTAGTTTAGAAGTACTTACTAGATCTTAGACCATCCTTTGTTATGATTAGTGTTTCCCTCTGTTTTTATATGTTTTCTATTGAAAGTGTATCAAAGGTTGGCTAGTTTAAAAGTACTTACCAAATCCTAGTTTACTTTCATGTCTTTCTTAAGTGTATGTCAAAATCTGGCTAGTTTAAAAGTACTTACTAGATCTTAGGCTGCTCTTTTTTCTTTATCTGTTTAATTCCCCTTCTTTTTGTATCATTTTATTCCATAAATAAAACTTTAAAGAGATCCTTATACATAGATGACTTTCCCCATGGACCACTCTTGCCTCGTGTTGTTCCAATTAAACCCTATTATGACTCCATAGCCCAATGGACTAAAACTTGCAATTATCTATCTCTTAGCCAAAGCTTGTTCTATTTGCTTGCAACTTCTCACCTTTGAAACTCTTTGCATTTAGAACTTTCCACCTCAAATAGTAATCATGCTCAACCATCCAAAAAACAAACAAAACCCTTAGCCTTCATAACTAGCCTAATATCATTACCCAAAACCTCAAAGATAAATCCATCTTTGCACTTATTGGACAGATCCCTCTCCGGATTCAGAAGGGTTAGATCCTAGAATCCCAAAGTGGTTGAAACGATGTTTCTCCCTGCGGTCGGAATTTTTCGAATCTTGGTGATTACCGGGAGCTAACAATATGTATCTACATATTTATATGGATGTAAATACCACCATGAGTTATGCTATAAAGCTCCAATAAGTTGTATGGCGGCTTGTAATTATAGTGTCATGTTGTTAGGATGTCATGTTAGTTTTCTTTTCAGTAGGGTGATCAATGTAAATACTACATCGAGCTATGTTATAAATATCCATGGGAAATATATTTTCTTTTCGGTGTTGCTGTTGAGGCATATGTGTGATTGAGCACCGACGACAGTGTCCCCCAAGGGAGAGGATTTTGTAAAATCCCTTGTGAAATTTCTACGTAATAAATTCCAAATAATAACCAAGGTTGATGGGACACATATTCCAAGCTGAATTTTGGGAAAAATATCTTAGGTGGTGTTCATTTGGTTTATTATGGCTAAGGAAATTGGCAATGGAAAAGTAAAATGCTTTGGAAAGGAAAAATGACATATTCGGCACAATTATATATGAAAATAATGGAAATTAGGAGAAAAGAGAGATGAAATTTCATAGGCTGCATGTGAGGAAAAAAATGGAAAATGAATGTCATAAAATGGAAAATGAAGAAAATAAAGGCCTCTTCTATAAAAATTCCCATCTCTAGTTGGTATTTACATTTAGTAATGAAGAGTTTGTTCCTTTGTTATTCGGTAAGCAAATGTACTAGTGTATGTATGGATTTTATTATTGTTGTATCCATTGTATTTATATTGTTATTATGATAGTTATAAGAATGTATTTGATCAGTGATGATGTATGTCTCTATCGATGATTTTTCCTGTAATTGAATACCCAATGTCTCTATGATCAAATATAATATATTGTAGCTTATGATTTATGGGAGAAATGTGTCTTAGCCATTCTCATATAAGAAAGATGTAAATTTATGTAGATGTTCTATGATTGATGCAACTTTCCTTTCTCTTCTATTTTAGACAACAATCACATAAAAAATAAAGTAAAATGTTGACGGAACATACCAGTAGATAAACATAAGACAAGCCATAAATGTATATTTGTGTTGGTGTGTTACGGCGATCAGTAGGATGCTTCAACCAGTAAATTCTTATCAGTCACCGAGCCCAGTATATGTGTCACATCATGTAGCCCAAAAGTCAACATTGTCCAAAAAGTCAATGCAGAATAGCAGAAAGTCAAAGTCAACGCAACACAATCAACGGTCAACATTTTGACCTCGATTCTTGTGCCAAATAGCACTGACTGCAAAAATCAAATTTTCTGCCAAGATTAAGCTCCTTTTGACCATGTGTTGACCAAATTCAACACTAGTCAAACCTGTGGTGGATGCCCTAGCTGCAGCAAAAAATTCTTCATCCTTCTCCCACATGTGAACAAAAAATTGCCTCAAAGTAGCTCGAACCAATCAGAAGAGGAGAGAGAATGTGTGAGGATGAGATGAGTGAAATTTCCTCCAACATTGACCTTATTTATATCCATTAGTGAGGGTGTGTGACACATTTTCTAGGGGTGTAAAACCTTAAGGTCAACCTGCACACATTTTTAATACATTAAAAATAAATTCAAAATAAATGTTCTACTCATCGGATCAAGATGATCTTTAGATCGATCTTGCATCTCTCTGAAAGAGGAACCCAATAAAAATATTGTTATCTTCATTTGAGCATCACAACATGGATTTTGGACCTAATTGTCCAAACTTAACACTCCCTCTCAACTAGGGAGAACTCCAACCACCTGTGCAATCCAAACATCATGCGTCAACCCACCATAACTTTCTTTGTTGGCTTCTTTATTTCAGAACAAAAGTGGGTCAGCCACAAAGACATCATTCTTGGCTGACAGATCAGCCTAGAGGGTCTCAAACCACTATAGGACTTACAAAGAGTCTCATACCAACCTGAAGTTGGTTTATCTGACCCGAAGTCAGTAGGAGGTCTGAAACCTCACTTGGACTCAAGAGATTCATATACTAACCTAATGTTAGTTTCACTGACCCAAGGTCAGTTGGAGGTCCGAAACCTCTCTAGAATAGATCCCATATCAAGTGGTTGGACTATGCCATCCCAGAGAGAGAAGTACAACAATCTCTGATACGTCCATCAGTCTTTGCTACTAGTCTCTAGCTTTTCCCACCTCATTGGCCAAATGAGATGTACTTCTCATGAGTTTTTAAACTCAAATGGGTAGATGCATACTAGGCACAGATAATGAGAGGTGAACCAACTTAATCATCACAATGGTGGGGCAAAAGCACACCAAAAAGGTTTGGAAAGCCTAGCCCCATGGTTGCTTATAGCTCCGAGAAGCTATCCGCAAAGCCCCCCAGAGCTCCAAGAGTTCATTGTCTAACAAGGCCCTCAGAAGAGGGTTGTTCCACGATTCCAAGATTCTCACAGAAGGTTAGGAACACGACCTTCCCCAAGGGTATTGTGATAATATCCATGAACTTCTCATCAAATCCTATATGATTGAGCCTTACGATGCCTCGTTGTACCATATCCTGGATAAAGTGGTACTAGCCATCAACATGCTTGGATCGTTCATGGAACATGAGATTCTCAGACAATTGAATCCCACTCTAGTTATCACTGAGTATCAAGATGGTATCTAGCACATGCTCGAACATCTCACTGAAGAGCTTTCACAACCATATTGCTTCACAACAGGCCATAATCGTTACAATGTATTCGGCCTCCACACTGCTCAAAGCCACCAACTTCTGCTTCTCGCTCATCCATGATATCAAAGCAGAACCAAGTGTAAAACAGCATCCCAATGTGCTCTTACGATCCACCACACTGCCAACCCAATCGGAATCAGTATATCTATGGAGTGCCACGCTCCCAGCGGTGTATCTCAGCCCATGTTTTATTGTGCTCCAAATATATCTCAACAGATTATTGGCACCAAACCAGTGAAAGTGATGAGGCTGGACCATACGTTGACTCAAGGTGTTCACTGCAAAACATACGTCCAGACAAGTGTTCACTAAGAACATCAGGGCCCCTACGAGTTGACGATACTTAGTAGGATTTGCTAACACGGGCCCATGAGTGCTGCCACTCAAATTCTTGAAGTTGACCTTCATTGGTGTTGACACGAATTTACAGTCCACCATACCAAATCTTTCCAGAAGCTTCACAATGTATTTTCCATGAGAAAGGAAAATATCACCGGGTCTTTTCCAAATCTCTAGGCCTAGGAAATAATGCATCAGTCCTAGGTCCTTCATCTTGAAGTCAGCAGTGAACTCCCTCTTGCACTGATGAATGAGAGGGTCAGCACCTATCAGGAAGAGGTTGTCCACATACAACACCAGAATGAGAGGCTTTTCTCTATCAACCTTGAATTAAAGGTTTGGATCAAATTTACTATGAGTGAAGCCCAGCTTCATCAGGTAGCTTGTTGGGGCCCTTGTTTTGAATTTTGAATAAGGAAAAGATTTTGGGTTGCGGATCGACACATGGCAGGCGCAACAATGGGAGGTAACGGAGTTGCCGAGGTTGTAGAAGAACATGAGATAGTTGATGAAGCTGATGCAGATAAGTGCAGACGAAGAGAAGATATGGAAAAGAATAGAGAGCGGAACTCATAGGCAATAGAAAGAAGCCGAAAGCAGTTAAAGAAGAACACAAGAGAAACTAGCAGTTGTGCTGGTGGGTGAGTAAATAGGCCATCACCAAGCTAAAAAGGAGAGGATGCACAGATGCAGAGGGATTGAAGAGGATCGAGCAGACACTGTAGAAGAGCTCTGTCCTGAGGACGACATTCTTGTAGTTCCTATGATTCTACTAATCTATCATGGTTGTATTATCTATCTCTCTGTCCTTTGGGACGTCTATAATAGAAATATAATCTCTTCCTATTGAGCGATGTAACGGTGGATCTAGATGAAGGTTATTAATATACTTGAAGGTTGTTGTCTTGTTATATGAGTTACATGCATGCATGATGTCTATGGTACCTTAAAATTTTATTTGCTTAGTATCTACATAATGTTCTGAGAAGATCTTCTATGTATGATGTTATGTATGAAAATGATTCTATGTTAGCTTCAAGTTGCGGATCCATCCGCCACTACTGATATGTTCCCCTTCTGTATGTGGTCGCGGAACACCTCGGGTGAGACTCTCTGCTCTCTGAAGTAGGGTGAAAATGACAGTGCGGTTCTAGACTACAACAGACTCCTTTGTTGGCCCCAATCCCCGAACCTGGGTCTTGCCTGTGAGATCTATTTCCTCGCCAACAAATGGTTCCGTTTTCGGGACCCTAAACTTCATTAGGGGAACTATATCATGGTATTAAGGATCTTCAAGGGAGAAATACGGAGATGGTGGGATAACCACCGGGACCAGTTTATAGCTCAGCAAGCAGAGCTAACGAATCAAAAGGAGAAGGTACTCAAGGATCTAGTCCTTTTCTCGGATTC
>JAXQQM020088673.1:0-32583 GCA_034641835.2 Pinus albicaulis | reverse complement strand
CTACCCCGGTTTCTCCCTTGCTCCCCTATATGGAAGGCCTCAGTTTTCTCGATTTTAGCCAGTTGATTAATGACCCTATACGCCATGATGTTGGTTGGCCTGCTATACCATGCAAGTTCCCTTCTGACATCCCCAAGTTTTAAGGTCTTGCTGAAGAGATCCTACTAACCATGTTCGACCTTTCCACATGTGGTGTTCGTCTAAATCGATTACCGATGACTATGTCCGTCTTCAGTTGTTACAATGTACACTTACTGGTGAAGCTTCTAAGTGGTATGTTGATCATGCCTCATCCTCTCATACCACCTTTGCAACTCTTTCCCGGGCTTTTCTATCTTATTTCTAGCTCTCCCTTCATAATGACACTGGTACCGAACTTTTGATTTCTTTTCGTCAATCGTTTGCGACCTGCCTGTCCGATCATGTCCAGGAATGGCGGAGAATAAATTTCGAGCCCCTACCTTCGAAGACCGTGTCTACATGGATTCGTTCCTTAGATCTCTTTTTCCTGCTATTGGCAAAGATGTCGCATCGCATTTCACTCAAATCGAAGAAGGCGCTCTCCAAATTGCGTTAAAATATGACCTGATCTACGCTCAATCGGTTTATGTTTATACCGTTGTACCTGATCTTCCTAGACCCGGTGGTGCCAACGTACCAGGGGCATCTCATGCCACTGACAGTATCGTTGGAGCTCTCTCTCATCCATATGCTTAGCCTCCCATGGGCTATGGTTTTCCTCAGGGAGGGGCCAACACCTCCTGCACTTTTCCCCCTCCTGATAGCATGTATCGAGGATACGACATGCCTCCTCCTTTTTCCCAACCTCCTGTTTACCACACTGTTACCTAACCTCATTATTATCTGTATCCGCAGCCTGGTGCTCCAGCTCCTGTAGCATTAGCACCTCTGCCTCCCTTGCCTTCTCAACCCCCGCAATAGCAGCCACCGCCCCCTCAGAGGCAGGTGTAAGCACAACAGGGCGCGACTAATCCTCATCCTTCCAAAAAGAAGAGGAAAGGCACTCAAAATCAATCTGCCCCCGGTAATCCTAGAACTATTCCTCAAAGTAATGCTCCTAACACTACTAACCAACAACAAGGCACTCAGCCCAAGTAAGACAGGCTTGTTCGTACGAATAAGCCTTGTTCATGTTGTGGTGTTTTTGGTCATTACACACATGATTGTCCTCTTCTACCACAGATGTGGTAGATGTGGGAGTCTCAAGTAGTATTGTGAGGACATCAAGCCTCCCCTTCCATCCCTCCCAGTCCTGCACCTAGTCAACCAGTTGTGTTTATTAATCCTTTCCCTCAGCAAGGATTTGTGGCTACCCAACCACCTGAAGGTTAGGTGGCCACTCAACCTCCTCCATTTGGTACCTCTGATTACCAGATTCTCATGATGAACTCTGACCAACCTGTTATCATTGACCTTAACCTTCAAACTTGGTCCCATTAGTACAACAAGCCTCCCACTACGTCTGTCCCCAAGCCACCTTATTTAGGTTATACAGAGCCTCTTTTGACAACTAATGGTCCTTTGTATATTCCCTAGCCTAAGGAAAAGGTTCATACCAAGATCCATAAGGGACCATTACGCCAAAACACTACTTCTGGCAAAGCTCCCATTCGTATATTAAAGTAGATGATTTGGTGCAATCTCCTGCTGCCATTTCAACACTGGAACTCCTCTAGTCGTGCTCTTCACAATGAAAATATCTATTATCTGCCATGGGTGATGTGGATCCTTCAGATGATCACTTGATCATCTTCGGTGCGAACCAGTCAGAACATCTGCCTCTTCCTGCTTCTGTCGCCTTCCAAATCCCAGTCAAAATCCAAAATGCCAATGTTTCCTAGTGTATCATTGATGAGGGGGCATCCACCTGTGTGATGTCCGCTTCGGTTTGAAAGCAACTCGGATCACCTAAGTTGGCTCCTTCCACGATCACTCTTCGAGCTTGGGATGTCCATGCCTCCCAACCCATTGGCTTGTTCTTCAATTGTCTTATTACTCTTGCGGGCAAGACTGTTTGCGTTGACGTCAAATTCATTAATGCCCCATTTGATGACAACATTATATTGGGTCGTAGCTACACCTATGCGATGTCTGTTGTCCCATCTGTAGTTCACTGCAAGATTTCCGTCCCTCATAAGGGAAAGATAGTCACCATTGACTAGTTGACATATTACGAACCGAAGTCTTAGACCTCCCTTGAGTTCATTATCTCTTTGGTGGCCAATAAGAAAACCGTCGATCCTTTTACCAGTGTCTCACTCGAAGTCTAAAAAGACTCCTCTTTGCTTGGTACATTCCCTGGTCTTCCTCCTCCTATATCTAATCCCATCTCATCGAATGTTTGCATGATGCAATTGTGTCGGGCCTCCCTCAAGCGGCCCGCTTCAGCTAGTCAGAAACCTCGCCCTCCACAGCCTACTCCTAGCCCTTCGATTCAGCCTTCTAGACCCCCTCCTCCTGGCCCTTCACCTACAGCTGGTATCCATGAGCCTATTTATCCTCCTGGAATGGTTCCTCCAGGCCTTAACCATCTTGGAGCCGTCCTACCTAGCCATTACCCCTCCGGTCATATACCGTTCCTAGCTTCCCCTCCTAGAATGTACACAGTACCTATCATGGCTACCCTCTCTCTTCCTAGCTTGACCTTGGGGATTCTCGTCTGGTACCTTGATCCCCCAACCGCTACCCCTCTTGGTCAACCCAAACCTTATCTTGCTTTGACCCCAGGTCAACCAGTTCCCATGACTTCTCCTGCTGCTACAGTGCCTCAGCCACCTCAACAGGAATCTTCACCTGTTGCGACAGCTTCGGGTAAGAAGGGAAAAGCTCACAAAAGTGCATATAAAGACAAGGCTTCCACGACTAACCCTGATCCTCCTCCACCCCCAAAGCCTGGTGTTTTTTGTGATGTCATTGGTCATGCCACCCATAGCTATCCAAAACTGCCCCATATGAATCCCATGGTTAATGTTGCGTTCCCTGAGCCTACAGTCCCTAAAGCCTTTGTTTCTTCCTCGACTACAACCAAGAACCCTAAGACTATTCACACCAACCAACCTTGTGCTTTTTGTGATCTCCATGGAAATTACTCTCATCATTGTCCCCACCTTACGCATTACCGTGCCTCTTTGGAGGTAGTTCAGGAGTACGAGATTGAACAAAACTAGCCTGCCTCTCCCGTTCTTCTGCAGTATGCTTCGAGCCAGCCTGAGGATATACCCGCTCCCATTAACATTCCCCCTCTTGATGTCAAGATGATGGAGTCTGCAGCCGCCGTCCTCTACCTATCATAATCCATGAGACCCTCGGTGGAAGCTCCCTTTGAATACTCCCTTGTTGTTTCTCTCGACCTCCCTTCAGCGATCACCCTCAGCTCAACATCAGTAAATCATTTATATGCTTGTTCTTCCATCATCCACTGTGACGATGCCCATGTGAACCTCTCTTCTCATGATGATGAGTCAGGTAGCTTCACCACATCATGTGGTATCTCTTCCTCCAGTCACTCCATATTCTATTGTGATGATGACCTCATGGAAGCCTTGTCCACCCTTGACTTCATCTTTCCCGCCCATAAGTGGGATAGCACCACCCGTCTCTATGGTGACTTTCATGGCCTGAGCACAAGCTACGCCATTGGTAGCTCCCACACACCACCTAATTGTCAGCGTGTGAGTAGTAGACATCTTACCCATATCACTCCCTCTCGCAGTGTTTGTTTGATCTCTACTTTGCGCTCAAGTTGCTAGCATTGCTCATCATCCTCCCATTTTTTTTCTTGTGGCACTTTTCAGATGGACCTCCCATCCACACCTTATATCGGTTATGTCGATGGTGCAATTCGCTACTCCCATAATCTAGCCTCGGGAGGTTGGGCCATCTTTACCCCCTTGCATTCGCTTGTTCTCTCGAACGGTGTATGCATTTGTACTGCTAGCAATAATCAGGGAAAATATGATGTAGTGAGAGGTTTATTAGCCAATTCCCTTTCCCATCACATCCTCCACCTTCATGTTCATTTATATTCCCTGATTCTTGTCATGCAATTGAATGGTGTCTATTGTGTGCATAATCCTATCCTTTTTAGAAGATATTTACGAGTAAAGATTTTGATGCATGAATTTGAAATCATTACATTCAGTCATGTACCTAGAGCACAAAATCAATACGTATATATCATTGCAAACAATATTTTAGATTGGAATTTAGCACACACATTTAACACAAGACAAGAATATAACATAAACGATCAAAAAAATGCATATCCATAGTATGTGTTGTATAAAATGTTTTAGAGTCCATCAACTCTGATAGATATGACATGCCCATAGCATGTTACAAAACTCAAAAATGGGAGCACCACCTTCCCCTAAACCTAATCACTATCTGTAGGATCCCGAGCCAATGGCTCTGCTCCTACAGCTCGTAGATCATGCATCCCCTGTCCGACCATCACCATGCACTGCATGACCCCTCGCCACTCTGAGGGTAGACCAATACATTGCTCTATGTATTGGTCCTCTAAGTCTTGCCAGCCGCGCTCTAAAACACCATTCAGAAGCCTCTCACATCTAAAATGGATGTCCTCCAGGAGGGCTTCTGCATCCTCATTTTGTGGCACTCTCGATCCACTAGGCCCTGCAGCTCCTGATACTGCACGCCATCCCATATACCCAGCCAGTTTCACTGATGTTGTATCTGCATACCAGAAGTGAAAGAATCAGTACCATATACAATATTTTGAAACTTTACATGCACATAAAATATTAGCAATTTTTCACTTACCATTAGGCCCCCATACTCGACCAGGCGGCAGTGGGAAATTTGGGTCCCTACGATAACTCATCCCACTATAGGGATAGTCATCTATGTATAGTGGCATCTAATCCCAATGAGCAAAGAACTTGGGTCAGAACACCCGTCTGACCACCCCACCTCCTCCTCTGCACAGTAGTCACCCCCACCGGTGCATCCTGGGATCTCTCAGGCCCCCATCATGGAGCTGTATGCGAGGTCAAAGTGTCAGGATATTCTCGAAGAAGAGCGAGCACAAAACTGTACCATATGCATAGTCATGGTTCACTTGACGCTTGCATAGCAACAACTGTCGTTTCAAAGATGACAACATCATCTGGGCCCACCCATAGTAGGTCCCACTCAACACACTCTCCATGTAATATTCCTACTTAGCCTAAGCTATGAGGAATATTCATTTTTTGTTTTACCTTCTGTTGCATGAATAAATGAATAAAGGAGGACATGTAAAACTCCTGAAAAGACTGAATAAATCAATGCCCATGTGAAAAAAGATAAATCATGGTCATGTAAATAAATCACTTGCAGGTGTGAAAGGGGTTTGAGCTGTGATATTGGGTCAACCTTGACCAAATATACAATGTTGTCTAGGTTCAATGTATCTCATGAAGGGACAACGTAGTTCTAGAAGAAGGCCCCTCATGTGAAAGGAGCTAACTCATCAAGGTAGTTTAGGGTTTGCAAAGGATTTCATCTTATAAAAGTAAGGGGAAGGCAGCAAGAGAAGGTTGTTGATTGATTATATTTCTGAGTATCTTGTCTGTTTAGAAAAATACTATTCTCTGTTGTTTAGTGGAGAATTGTGCTACTTAGCACTTGTAGTTTCTATGCGGGGATTTCACCTCTTCCCTTGAGGATTATTGAAGGATTATTTTTTGATTTGATCCACTATCAGGCTTTGGGCCAAGCTCTACTTCCAATTGCAGTGTAGATCTAGTGAGGGTTTGCTTGCTTTTGTAAGCTGCAACAAGTGGGATTCTAGATCTGCAGAGATCTAGCTTGTATTGGAGCCTCTTCTCATGGAGTGTGTCTTTTAACCTCCTGTAAGAGTGCACCCATTGTTTGTGCTTCAGATCTGTATTTTGGCAGATGGCCATCTATGTTATTCAAGCTACAGTGCAGTTTTCATTGAGGAATTGCATTATTTTCATTAGAGGTTCCGCAGGGTGTTTTGATCCCATTTTTGATGAGAGATCTTTGGTGCTGTGATTTGCCTTTCACCTTGGTGATCCATGGATTAGCTTGTTGATCCATGTTTTGTTTAGATTTGATCTATTGTAATGTAAAGTCATCTTCAGAAATTTCTGCAGCATTTTACAGATTTTCAACTTAAAACTCAGATCTACTCTTGTTTATGCATGATTTTGTCAAAACCCTAAGGGGATCTTGTAAATAAGACTATCTAGTTTCTAGATCTGAAATGGATCTGATGTTTTATCCACAGATCTGTCCTAGATTTGAGTTGTAATATTCAACTGTTGCATCTCCTTAAAATAATGTTGTTGAGCCATTTCTCAATTTATACATGTGTTGTAGCCTTCTTTTATGAAGATTTATTGCTCTCTTGTCTCCTGTATTCTACTGTATATTGAAAGAGATTCATTGTAATTATAATTTGATGTTGTATACTTATAATTTAATTATATTTGATGGCCTCTTACTCATAATATCCAAGACTGTGTTATTTCTGAAGCAGTTTGTTGTGCATAGCTGCAGCCCCTCTTGCAGGGTGTTTTTCAGCTAGACTAGGTGGTGGGAGATCTGTTTACCACACCTAGTTTGATTTGTTTTTGCTCCCCTTTTGGATCTAGAATCTAGATCTTATGATATAAGGGATCCAAGGGCTATAAAATCATTTCTATACATCAATCTCCCAGGAGTGTGTTATTTCAGCAGGCTTGCTGTGCTATTCCATATTTGGAATATTACAGTGGTATCAGAGCTCCTTTCTTGGCATAGCCTGTGCTTTCCTTGGAGCATCATAGCCATGTTGCATTCAGAAGAGGATGAAACTCTTACTGAGAGGGAGAATATGTATCAAAATAGAAGTCAAAAGAAGTATGATCATACTACTAATGATCAAGACAAGGGTAAAGCCCTTGAGTCTGCAAGTGACAAAGAAGGAGAAGAGTTTGCAATATCTCTTTTGGTGGCCATGCAAGATCTTGCAAAAGAGATCAAAGAGATGAGGATGGAAAGAATGAGGAAATCTCCTGGGAGATTTCATCCGGGGGAAAGCTTTGACATGTCTCATCACTGGACTAGTCAACCAGTGAACCAGCCACAAGTCCCACAAGGTTCACAATGCTCCACTATGCCTACCTTCTTGGTTGTGGAGAATGAAGGACCACAAGAGCAAGCTTCCCTTGAATATTACTTTGTGGAGTATGATTCTCAGAGTTGGATATTCAAGGACCACTTGATTTTCCAAGATTTTTGTCACCTCAAGGACATAAGGAGACCAAGGCAGAAGTATAGAGATGGTGGGTTCTTTCATAATCAGGATAGACACCACTCTATGGGCAGATTCTTTTTGCCAAAATTTGATGGATCATCCTCCAGTTCTACCAAGGCATGGGTGGAAAATCTGGATATTTTCTTCCAGCTGAACAAAGTCCGTGAGATTGAAGCCATCAATATTGCAGCACTGTACTTTGAAGGTGAAGCACACAATTGGTGGTTCCATGGGTTGTCTACATTGGGACATATCAATGTGACTACTTATTCTAAGTTTACTAGAATACTGGTGGAGAGGTTTGACAGGAAGGATCCTGAAGCACCCTTCATAAGCCTTGCAATGCTGAATCAATCAGGGGATGTAGAAACTTATATCTCTGAGTTTTTGATATTATCAGTCATGGTCCCTGATATATCTGTATCAAGGAGGGTCTACATGTTCATCGATGGCCTGGAGGAACCTTTGCATGGGTTGGTTAAATCTACCAAGACCATCACTTTGCATGATGCCATTGAGAGGGCTAGATACCTCCAAGATGCCTTGCCAAAAGCAAAGGTAACTTTCCAGAGCAAGGCCCCTCACTTTTCTAAGGGGAAGGAAGGAAAAGCTGCTCCTTCCAAGGAGAGCTCTTTGAAGAAACCTCTTGATATTGAACTCCGGAGGGAGTTGAGAAAGAAGATATTTTGTTTCACCTGCCAAGAGTCATGGGCATCGGGACATAGATGTGCTGCTGGGAAAGCACACTACATAGGAGTCTTCTCAGATTTTGAGGAGGAAGATGGAGATGATGAACCTAGGAGGGGTCACAGCGCTGATGATGATGAGGAAGATAAAACACCATTCAGAGATGGGAAGGGAGCCTTTGCTCCAATAAGTGGGAATCTTGCATCTTTGAGGGGAGTGCCCAAGTACTTGACCCTAAGATTACAAGGTTCAGTCATGAATTATAGAGTATCTGTCCTGATTGATAGTGGGGTAACCCACAAATTTATTGATGCTCATCTTGTGAAAATGAGAGCAATCCCCACTGATACTTTTGAAGGATTTTCTATTTTGGTCCCAGGAGATAGGACCATGCAATGCATGCAATATGTTCCCTCACTCTATGTCACTATGGGATCCTACACTCTGGTGGATCACTTCTTTGTATTTGACATACCAGACACCAACATCATTTTGGGTATCCAATGGTTGATTACCTTGGGGAAGGTTACCACTAATTGGAAAGCTTTGCAGATGGAGTGGGTGGACTTGAAGAGTGGGAAACCACAAATGATTCAAGGCACACACTTATCCTTAACCTAGTACTTCCACATAAACAACAGAGATGTATTTGCACAGTGGAAGAAGGGATCTCACAGTCCCTTCTCTGATGTTCATGAGAATGCTGCAAGGGACATTCTTATCTAGTGGAAAGCCACCTGGAATGCCATCAGATTCGGATCTTGTGGGGAAGGCCTCACAGAGTGCTGCTCCAAATCTAGATCCAGGAAGGATTGGAGCAATGAGAGACCAAGTTATAGCGTTGGATGGCTTGGGATAGCTCAAGTGTGAAGGGGATCTTCTTCCTACATCACTATATCCCTCTCTCTTTCCTGAATCTGCGCTGTGGGAGAAGAAGAATGGGAGGATCGGCCTTCCAACAAACAAAGTTGGCATGATGAATTTCAAAAAGGATATCAACAACATGACAAGCACTTCCATGGATGTATCAGCAACACTGTCATTGTTGAGCAGTGTGGATCTGTATTGGAAATATAAACTACTTGTAGAGTATTCCAAAGATCTCCACACAAGTATGATACTAGATGGCATGCAGCAAGAAGAGGGCTACTTAATCCAAGGGGGAGTCATATATTATCATGGTAAGGTCTTCTTGGCTAGAGCTTCCAAGCTTAAGCAGAAGATCATACAAGGAGCACATGAAGAATTCTTCCTCAGCCATATGCGTTCAATGAAGATCTATACCGTGATCATGAGGAGCTTTGATTGGGAAGGCATGAGAGAGGAATTACATCAACACTTTCAAGAGTGCATTAGCTATGGAGTATTTGGGCAGCCAATTGAATCTTTGCAAGAGTCATCTCAGCCAGCTCTTCCTTTGCTTGAAAGGAGGTAAATGCTCATGCACAACTCCATGTGTGTGAAGGAATATGATGGTAAAGGATCTAATCATGCCAAGCAATTTGTATTTTCTGATTTATTACATTCCTTTGCCATGTTTTTGCAGGATATGACTCCTAAAGGGAGTGAGAGATCATGTGGATCTCATGGTTTTTGGTGGGCCAATAGAGATGTTGAACCTAGCCACTCCCTTATTGTGCAAAGGGAGATTCCTTCTCATGATGGGTGCTTTCCAAAGGCACCAAAATTACCTATCATCTTCAGCCATGTTAAGGTGACTCATGCAGCAATTGTGTGTTGGGAATGCCACTTACCACACCTTGATCTCATGCAGGCAGGTGATGCACTGCGTTGGCATCACATGTGGGATTTTGACCCACCTCCTCAAGTTCAGATTTCAGTTTGCATATATGTAGTCTTGCTTCCATACTTGGATGATATAGTTGTATTGTTTATTGGATTGTATGGACAGAATATGGGTAGCTTGTATGTGCCACATGGTTTGGAACTTCTACCTGTACCTCATGATACCTATTTTAGATGGAGCGTTGCTCCAACCATGTTTATTTCTGTTGATTTTTTGACTCCTGGTGGGATGGACTATGCACATCTTATGTTGACCTTGGAGGAAAAATTCATGATGTATTGGCTGGATGAGAACTTGGCTTATGATGAGGACTTGATCCTTGATGATGCCATAAATGGAGGAGGAGAAGTACTACAACTCTTACCCTATCAATTGCTTGAGGACAAACAACATTTTGGAGGGGAGGACTGTAATATTCCTACTTAGCTTAAGCTAAGAGGAATATTCATTTTTTGTTTTACTTTCTGTTGCATGAATAAATGAATAAAGGAGGACATGTAAAACTCCCGAAAATACTAAATAAATCAATGCCCATGTGAACAAAGATAAATCAAGGCCATGTAAATAAATCACTTGCAGGTGTGAAAGGGGTTTGAGCTGTGAGACTGGGTCAACCTTGACCAAATCTACAACGTTGTCTAGGTTCAATGTATCTCATGAAGGGACAACATAGTTCTAGAAGGAGGCCCCTTATGTGAAAGGAGCTAACTCATCAAGGTGGTTTAGGGTTTGCGAAGGATTTTATCTTATAAAAGGAAGGGGAAGGTAGCAAGAGAAGGTTGTTGATTGATTATATTTCTGAGTATCTTGTCTGTTTAGACAAATACTATTCTCTGCTGTATAGTGGAGAATTGTGCTACTTAGCACTTGGAGTTCCTATGTAGGGATTTCACCTCTTCCCTTGAGGATTATTGGAGGAGTATTTTCTAATTTGATCCACTATCAGGCTTTGGGCCAAGCTCTACTTCCAATTTCAGGGCAGATCCAGTGAGGATTTGCTTGCTTTTGTAAGCTGCAGCAAGTGGGATTCTAGATCTGCAGAGATCTAGCTTGTATTGGAGCCTCTTCTCATGGAGTGTGTATTTTAACCTCTTGGAAGAGTGCATCCACTATTTGTGCTTCAGATCTATATTTTCGCAACTGGCCATCTATGTTATTCAAGCTACAGTGTAGTTTTCATTGAGGAACTGCGTTATTTTCATTAGAGGTTCTGCAGGGTGTTTTGATCCCTTTTTTTATGAAAGATCTTTGGTGCCGAGCTTTGCCTTTCACTTTGGTGATCCATGGATTAGCTTGCTGATCCATGTTCTATTTGGATCTGATCTATTGTAATGTAAAGTCATCTTTAGAAATTTCTTCAGCATTTTATAGATCTGCAACTTAAAACGCAGATCTACTCTTGTTTATGCATGATTTGGTCAAAACCCCAAGGGGGTCTTGTAAATAAGACTATCTAGTTTCCATATCTGAAATGGATCTGATGTTTTGTCCACAGATCTGTCCTAGATCTGAGTTGTAATATTCACCTACTGTAGCTCCTTAAAATAATTTTGTTGAGCCATTTCTCAGTTTATACATGTGTTGCAGCCTTCTTTTCTAAAGATTTATTGCTCTCTTGTCTCCTATATTCTACTGTATATTGAAAGAGCTTCATTGTAATTTTGATTTGCTATTGTATACTTATAAGTTAATTATATTTTATGGCCTCCTACTCATATTGTCCAAGACTACATTATTTCTGAAGCAGTTTGTTGTGCATAGCTACAACCCCTCTTGTAGGGTGTTTTTCAGCTAGACTAGGTGGTGGGAGATCTGTTTACCACACCTAGTTTGATTTGTTTTTACTCCCCTTTTGGATCTAGACTCCAGATCTGCTGATCTAATGGATCCAAGGGCTATAGACTAATTTCTATACATCAATCTCCCAGGAGTGCGTTATTTTAGCGGGCTTTCTGTAAAATCCAGATTTGGAATATTACACTTCACAGGCATCATATGCCCTTCAAGGATGTGGTGGAGTGCCTGGTTGCCTAGGATCTGCAGCACCACTGTGGCCACAACACAGGTCTCTAACCTCTCTAGATCCCCGATGGGTATCCGTTTCCCTTTGACATGGAGACCTGGTCGACAATGGCACTCTACAAACTCCATAATGTTCCTCCCTCGCGATAACACTGGCTGAGTATCCCTTACCATCCCAAGTGGTGGGAGACCAGTTAGAAAATATATATCCTAGACTTTCAACTCGATCTAGTGCCCCTACACTATAAATACCTCATGGTCCAGGTCCCAATAGCTAACAATCCAGGCCAATAAGGGCTATCCAGCTCTCATAAGAGGGTTCTCCACAAACTTCAGAACCACAAACCTAGCCAATGCACTATGGACACATTGATCCTCCCAGATCTCTGAACATAATGTGCCCAGGTCTCTCTCTCTTGATTTGATCTGTAATTCTACCATATCTGCACAAAAACATCATATTTGTCAGTGTAGAGATAGGAAAGACTATATCCAAAAATAAAAACCCAGTTCTCAGCCAAAAAACAGCACAGGAAAACCCCTCTCCATCAGGCCCAATCCTGGGACAGGTCGCATTTTTCTGCCCAAAACCTACTACCCAGGTCACATTTTTTGCCCCAAAAAGTGCGACTCGGCCGTGAAGAAGAGTAGGGGTCTGTTACTAAGCTTTGGGGACCTAAACTGAACTTTCAATCCTTTGAAATCAAAGTAGGCATTAGGGTAATTTTGAGGTCTAAAATGGGCCTCATAAGAAAAATGTCTGACAAAAATAAACTTTATACCAACTTGATAGGATTGAGATGACTATAGGATTCAAGATGATGATATCATCCATAATGGATGATTCACCATTTTTGGAGTAAAAAAGTAAAAATATTAAAAAATAATAAAATAATAAAACTACTTTTTCAACTCGTATTTTAAACTTATCTCCAAAAAATTTTACTCAAATTTCGAGCGGGAGTACTCGTTGGATGCGGAATTTAATTCCTCATCCAAGGAGTACCCATGTTGCATACTTTCGATGAACTCTTCTACACGAAAAATGAGAAATACATAAAAAATGTGATTGTAATCACGTTTTTTTATGTATTTCTCATTTTTCGTGTAGTAGGACCCATCGAAAGTATGAAACATGGATACTCCATGGATGGGGAATTAAATTATGCATCCAACGAGTACTCCCGCTCGAAATTTGAGTAAAAAATTTGGGAGATAAGTTGAAAATATGAATTGAAAAAGTAGTTTTTTCATTTTTCCCTCTAAAATTTGATGATGTCATCAAATCTTATTAGATTTTTTCCACTATTATTTTATAATTCCTTAGAGCCCATTTTTAGACCTCAAAATTCCCCTAATGGTTTTGACCTCTTACCTACAACTGACAGATCTCAATTCCAACGGTCGGTTTATCCGCTACGATCGTCGCAAGATTTAGGGTCGTCTCTCCTCTCTACATTCACCACGGCTCCACATGTAAATGAGTGAATTTGGAGGGAAAATTCCTTATTAAAAGAGAAACCCCTGATTTTTCTTTCGCCTGCTGCAGCCAAACTGTAGCTCAGTTTGATAAACCATCTATACCATTGGAAATCTCTCACCGAGCCCTAAAATGGGTATCTATCTATTTTTCGTGATTTGATACTTCACCAGGACACATTTTGTTCAAGAAGGGTCACTTCACCATTCCTCAAAATCGAATTTCTTCACTTGCAACACTTGTACTTGGGGCGCCACTTTACCTCCATACTTGTCCCTGCTCGTGTCGATTTTCGTCATGAGTTACCATCTTGTACTCATGATTATATGGTCCCCATTGGAACTTTACTGTGTGGCAGCATCATCGAGTCACCCTTGTTTAGAGCATCCGAGTTAAGTCATCATCGCATTCATGGAGTCTATCCCGAGTCCCTTTGTATCATACTATAGTCTTCCATCCTTCATTGCTTGGTCTCTCTCTCGTGTTGCACATTATGGCCTCCAGTCCCACTTTCCCCTATCCCTCATAACATTGTGTCAGTCACTGCCAGGTCATCCATGCCCTTTATGCTCTAACAATGGAAGTCTTCCGTCCGCTACTCAGTACCCCCCATTTCATCATCACCCCTGCTATCAGTTTGTTAGTCGCTCTACTTTTTTCTCTCGTGCCTTAGTTGAGGATCCCTTATTGCCTCACCTATGGTGGACCTCCTTCTGTCAACATGAGATCATTTATTCCAGAAGACAGCTCTAGAGGGAGGTGTACCTTGGTTCCAGCTTCCACTCTTGTTCGGTGCCTAGGATCAGGCAAAGGGACTCCTTATAGCCCTTTGACTTGATTTTTTCTCAGCTCCAACTCTTTACAACATGATTGAGATCTATATACTTGATGGTTCAGTGATGCAGCAGATTGGATCGGTGATTCCCTGGTGTGTGTGAGGTGTTTCAGCCCTCGTGAGGGGGTGGCCCTATAGGTAGCCCCCCACATGCCTGGATGACCTCTTCATTCCAACCTTCGATGTAGCTCCATAGATTTGATGATGTCAGCCTCAGTCGCTTGCAGCGCCTTCTCGATTGCATGTATTAATCAAATTTTCAGAGCCCTTTCCTATTTACAGGGGCATCTGGGTTGTATTTGTATCTCATGTACTCAGATATTATTGTATAAGTCCTGGCTGTTATCCCAGGCACAATATGTATGTGGGATTCATTATCATATTTTTATCTGCCTCACGTTTATGCTAGCATGTATTTTATAGTTCAGTCCCTTGTTTACTGGATTCCTTATTCTTTGTACTTTGTCTGGGCAGGCATAAGTATGCCTCCTCCATCGCCTATAGCACAGGTACTCACTCATAAAAGAGACTTATCGCACCTGTCAGTCTCACCTCCTCAAGGTCTAGTCCTCTAGCGCTTTGGTCTACCTTATATTTCTCTCTCTCTGACTTCCTCTTCGGTTTCTAGTGACCGAGTTCTTACAATGTACTTCAGTCATACGATTAGCTCCTAACGCTCGCACGTTAGGGGGCTATCTGTTACACCATTTTTTTGTCATCTAACATATTATTATTTGATGGACCCAAGTACACCATGTAAGACCAATTTTACCCTAATTAAATTACTTTCACTATGAAAAATTACTTAGTAAACCACATTTATTAAGTTGTTTATGGTGTAAACAGGAAACCCCATGAGGAAATATTAAATAAATCTACATTTGTTTGATTTTCCTCAAGGAATAATTAGTTAAACAACAGTTTAATTAATATTCCTGGTTATATTTAACCCAAAACAGGAAAATTAATTAGATAAATCATTATTTATCTTATTATTTTCTAGGAATAATTATTTAAACCTTATTTAAATAATATTCCTTGTTAAATATGACTAAATCATTTATAAATAATTAAATAAAACATTATTTATTTGATTATCTCTCAACCACATCCTTAAAATAATAAATAAATCATTTATTTATTTATTATTTACAAATAAAGGGATTTGACCCAAGTCAAATTCTTTTTCCCTCCAACAAAAATAATAAAATATTCCATAAAATTGGGATCTTGATTTGGTTAATAATATTCTAATTATGCACCAATATCTAGACTAACTCAATATTTTTCTATAAATAGAAGGGTTTTTCCATTCATTCATTACCTTTTGTTGCCTAAAGATAACTCCGGATCTATACTTTTGGTCTGACTTTGATCCACCATCATTGTCATATTTTGCTACTATTTTTCTTGTGAGCTCCCTTTGAGTTCCATTTTTGTCTAGGTTTTCTACACCATAAAGAGAGAGAGATTTTAGATCTGAAGTGCTGAGGACTTACAAGAACCCATCCCATTGAGGAGAACTGGTAACATCCTTCTATGTTTTCCTCCCAGGTGCCATTAATACAAAATTAATTCAACATATTCTTGTCTTGTATATTGGATGCATGGAGCAACTCTTGTTTTTATCTATTTCTTAATGTCTTTTAATGCATAGATCTATATTTTTGCAGCATTTATCTTGGTCACCTGATTGTAGATCTAAATATATTGGCAGCCATCTTTGTTGTTAGGTTTTTTAGTTATGCTGAGCTAAAGTGGTCTTTTTTCGTACCCTTGTGATTAAGATTCATACTGACACCAATGCCTGACATTCTTTAGTAGTCAACTGAATGAATTCCCCAACACCTAATGAGCTACAACTCACCCTAACACCACCCTGAAGTTTTCATAGGTTGAACTTGTTGGTAACTTCATGCACCAGCTTAGTACCAGCCTACCACCCTATAGAAGAATAAGAGAATAATTAACTCCCATACCAGGGAAAATAGTCCACTTTATAATGATATAGAATGATGTAGAAGAAGAAGACACACTATACCATAACCCCAACTATGACACAACCACCTAATGATGATCCTAGACCTCCCGACAATAATTTTTCATTTCTTGGAAGGTAGACACTTGTACAAATTTTATAATGATTCATTTATAATGACTTAGTACAATGATACCTTTACAATGACTATATGCAATGCTTCCCACTTGAAAACTTAATGTGGTGAACGTCTTGTTGTTCTACACCTTGATTGTTGCTCTTGTCATGCTACCCTTTCTCACTCTTTAGAAAATTAGAGTATGCATTGAGTCTTATCTTGATGAATATATAATACCTGCAAAAATTATTCAAGAAAATACCCATGAAATGATAATAACAAAACTTACCTCATCCTGTAGAGCATATGTAGCTGCAGAAAAAAAAAGGAAAAAAAAAAAGAAAAAAAAAGAAAAAAGAAAAACAACAACAACAAATTAGAATAAAAAGATCCTAATGCAATTAAGAGATTAACTTGCATATAAAAAATATAGTTACCTGGAGCTTACCTCTGCTTCATAATTTTTTGCACCTTGCTTTTATTTGCTTTCCCTAGAAAGTCTTGTCCTTTGCAGCCCTTGACAACACATGATCTAGATTTTTCTTTCCTTCTACGAGCTCTATATTGAATATGATGTATCTCTATTATTTCAAATCCCCAATATGTGATTTTCGGTCCTGTAGTAGCCCTCTGAGTCTTCTTTCCAATGCCACGGGTCTAACCTAATTTCGATTCTTCAAGACAACATTATTTTAGAAAATTATATATTATAGAGCAATGAAACACATAAAATATGCAGAAAACACAAGCACACAAAACACATAAAACCAGAGAGACATAGATATATGTAGTTCACCCAGTTTGGGCTACGTCCACCCCGAACAGCCAGTCCTTCCTTTCTATTATTTAACAAAATTAAGAGACACAACATATAGCAGACCCGCTGTAATATCCTCTGTTCTCTCTCACAGTCTCCCTATATGTTTCTCGCTCTAAGAATACACATAAAATACACAGCCGCAATACAATACCCTCATACCACCGAGGGGTTGCCTTTTAGGGAAAAAAAACCTTAAAATAAACATAACTTATACCGTCAAATCATCTGCCTAATGAACGACCCAGATTGACTAGAAATCACTATACTTTTACAAGGCAATTTTACATCTGTTTTTAGCTTCAGGGGCGTTGCCCTCGAAACCCACCGGAGGCTCCGCCGTGCGGTCGGTCCCCTAGACCCTAGCCGGCGTAAAATTGTTGGGAAAAATGTTTGAGGGGGGGGTGGTCAGTATTTGGGCATTTACTCAAATATTTTTACTTTTCCACTCTCTAAAAACCCATACGCTGCTTTCTTGAAGCAGTAGCGTATACACGGATATCCTTCATAAAACTCGCTTATACACGAGAGATCTAATTATACCATTAATTCTTCACTTATATCATTCCATCATTCATTCATTAGAAGTTTAATAAACGGTAAACATGTACGGTAAGAACGGTAAGTCATCACACATAAGCAACACATGAAGACCGAGTTTGGTGGAAACCCCGAGTCGAGAAAACCACTTATTCTGCCGGGTGTCTCGGTAATATTTTATTATAGAAAAACATCTTACAACATATGTCTTGGCGCATAATCCACCGACTCGTAGGCACCCACTGCGCTCTTTTACCGGCCCTCTCTGGAAGAGAGCTACGACCCCTGTACTCTGCGTTTACCGGCCTCACGGAAGGAGCTTAATGACATCAAGTTTTACCGAGCTCACACAGGACATGATCCATTCAAACAGTAGAAGGCTACAACCCTCAGCACCACCATGGACCACGTTTCATCAATTTTAACACTAGATCCAAAGCTTCCTTTAGAACACAACTTGCAGGCCACGTTTCATCATATTTTCAGACTGGACCCACTCCATACTTTTAAGCTCAATCATATATCACCAACAGATAGCAGTAACACTATAGAACAGATCATACATTTCATACTTCATACTTCAGCAAACCCTAATATTCATACGCACTTTCCTTTCACCGATCCTACGTATATATGCGCCTTCACCCATAAAAATCCGCGTATACTTCTGCACATTTTACAGAACTAATTTCACTGTCCATATGCGCTTCCTATTCAGTAAACCCACGTATATACGCGCTTTCTCTGCGGAAAACTAGCGTATAGTTATTCAGACATTTAGGTCATTGCATTTCTTCAGAACGGATACATCACTCAGATTTTACCCTTTACCTCAAATGGATGTTCTCCTCATCTCAGATCTAATCATCCCATAAACAGATCTAGCAAATACACATACATTTCAGATCTAGATTCCCTTCTTCATTATTTCTTCATAGGTGCATCATGCTTTCAGATCTATCATTCAACTGTTACCCTTTCCATTCAGATATACTTCAGAGAGAAGTATTCATTCAAGCTTAGACATCTTGCACACTCTTTTCACAATGATTTTCTTCTCCTTATATAGGTTTACCTTTTATCAATACCATGAGCCAAAACCACATTAATTTCGATGGTATTCCTGGACGGGATCTCATAGACGAACCATCACTCAATACAATGGGTCAATACCATGGTAGTTACCCCTGGTTTTGCATATTTAGAGCGCTTTTGACCATACGCGACTTGGCACGTTATTTCCCGCGTGCATACGCTACTTCGTCTAGACAAACCCGCGTATGCCTTGAGACATACTCTTTTCATCATGTTCTAGCACATACTGATATTCCTTCCATTATTACCTTCTGTACTCATTGTAGATACATCAGATTTACATCATTTAACAAGTTTATCAAGACATATTCCATCAAGGACAACTTCATCAAGTAGGTTGCCATCATCTTCATTAGGTGGGTTACCATCAAGGACAACACTCAGCATCATATTGCCAACAATCTCCCCCTTTGGACTTGATGGCAACCACGATGGTGTTTGATCACCACAACATATAGATACGTTAAGAATACAATGATTCCATGTCACTCTCCCCATTCTTTGACACCATTCTTTCCCTTTATTAAAACACCATGTCACTCTCCCCCTTTGACATCAAGGGCAAAGGGCGGACCAAAACCAACACAAGGTTTTTCTCCTCTTGTAGAAAGAAGCGTTCTGCAGATCTGATGTACACTGAAGTCACCGTGCTCCCCTTGAGTTCATGCTGAAACTTCAGGAATATTTTTCAATGAAGTACATGACTCTATGACCTTCCTATCACCAAGGACTCATGCTTACATCAAATATCCAACCAAGTGGATTTACATATGAGACTCAAATACCTAACCAAGTGGGTTTACACATTTCAACTCAACTACCCAACCAAGTGGGTTTACAAATTTGACTCAACTACCCAACCAAGTGGGTTTACAAATTTTGACAAGTCCTTACATGACTGAATATTACAATTTTACATCATGGGTCTCAACAAGACCTTTTCATCAAATTACAAGTATGACTTTTTATGACCAATACCAGAAAGACCTCAAGAGAGAGATCATGTGCCAGATCCATCATAATGCCAACAATGCATTATACTCTGCAAGGCTAGTGATCCCCCTGAAAATGTGCATCCAAACATCCTTTCCATATGACCAAGGCTCCTCCTTAGCTTGTGCAACTTGAACACCTTCAGCAGCAAGTCATCAACAACAATCTCTGCATGATCTGTCCATATTTCTGAATCATAAGACTTCCATCTCATCAAAAGATATTCTTCATCAAATAGCAATCCGGGCTCATCCATAAACTTCATCATAAGAAACCATGTATCATGTCATTATCATTTAGAACTGAGAAATAAGCAGATACAGTGCCAATAATACAATCATCAGTAGTCAGACTGATGCTCCCCCTGAACTGGTACTCCTGATCTTCAGCTGCCATATTAATTTTCCTCATCATAAAGGCATACACGTCTGTGTCTGATAGAACTCGCGTGTATACGCGGCTTTGGTTCATCGAACCCGCGTATGGAAAGTGAAATGTGGAAAATTTCACATTCCTCCATCTCCCCCCGAATTTGTACCTCCTGTACCTGTTTTCTTCACATCAGATGCTCTTGTCAGAAATAAAAATAACCAGAATAACTAAATCAACCATGAGAATCATCATACATCGCTCCCCCTGTGACGATACATTGCAAATCCTTATAATGTATCTCACTTCATTCTGCAGTCATTAAGAGAAGTAAGCTTCAGAAGCTAATGACTGCAGTAGGGTCAGTATTCCCTACGTTTTTGACCGGTGCCTCTTCTTTTTCCAGCTTGGCTTGTGACTTTTTATAAGGTGCTGGAGATTATCAGATTTGTTCATCATACTTATCCTGCAATTAGTAGCCTTATGACCAAATGAGTTACAATAGAAGCAGCATCCCTGAAAGCATCCTTTCTTTCTATGCAATTCTTTACCAATCAGATCCCTTTCTTTTGTGAAACTATCATCATCCATGGTAGATGCCATGAGTATTCGTAGATTGTGGTCAGAGCCTTCTTCATCCTCACTTGACACTTCATCATTATCTTCATTTGTATAGTAACTCTTTCCCTTTTCAAATTGTTTCCCTTTACCATGATTTTCTTCAGAAGGACATTTAGCAGCATAATGACCAACTCTTCCACAATTAAAACATTTGAAGGGAAGCTTACCTTTGAATCTTCTGGTTCCTAGTTGAAGTTTTCTCACAAAATTTGCTTCTTCTTTTTCTGATATATAATTTGATTCTTTGACAACTTCCTTTTCCTTTTCACATGCCTTAAAAGCAGCTTCTCTGTTTTGAGAGGGACCTCCTTTTCTCATTTCAAAAGCAGTCAGGATACCATGTAGTTGAACAATAGTCAGAGTTTGCAGATCCTCCTTTTCTTCAAGAGCAGACACTTTAGATTCAAATTTTGAAGTCAAAGATCTTAAGACCTTTTCTACCAGACTAGTATCGGTTATGGTTTCACCCAAATTTCTCATTCGATTTACAGTATCATCTAAACGTAAGAAGAAACTGGCAATACTCTCATCACTATGCATCTTCAAATTTTCATATTCAATTCTAAGGGTTTGGAGCTTTGCACTTTTTACCTTTGCATCACCTTCATAACTTAGAATGATTTTGTCCCATATTTCCTTTGCTGTATTCAGCTACATGACTTTGACAAATTCTGATTCAGTTAAGCTACCTGTTATAGCGTTGACCGCTTTTGGATTTGATTCATAATTCTTCCTTTCAGTTGGATCTGTTGGTGTAGTAGCAGGATATTGATATCCTTGTTCCACCATGGCCCATACATCTGCTCCCATAGACTGAAGATAAGATCTCATCCTCATTTTCCAGAATAATAGATTACTTCCATTGAATAGAGGTGGCCTTATAGAAAATACTCCTTCACGACTTCCCATTGCGACGGATCTCCTTCAAGCGATCAAGCTTCTGCAGAAGGACCTGCTCTGATACCAATTGTTGGGAAAAATACTGAGAGGGGGGGGTGAATCAGTATTTAGGACTTTATCAAATCTTTTTACTTTTTCACTCTCTAAAACCCATACGCTACTTTGCTGAACCAAACTAGCGTATACACGCGGATATCCTTCATAAAACTCGCGTATACACAGAGATCTAATTATGCCATTAATTCTTCACTTATATCATTCCATCATTCATTCATTAGATGTTCAATAAACAGTAAACATGTACAGTAAGAACATAGTAAGTCATCACACATAAGCAACACACATGAACACTAGGATTTTAGGTGGAAACCCTAGTCGAGAGAAAACCACCGCTGTCATTGTCTCAGCCTTTAATATTTTATTATAGAGAAAACATCTTACAACATATGTGCTGGTGCAGAATCCTACCAGCATGCAGGGACCCACCTGCACTCGTTTACCAGCCTCTCCTCGAAGGGAGCTACGACCCCCTGCTCTCGTTTACCGGCCTCACCTGGAAGGGAGCTCCAACCCCCTGATCTCATTTACCAGCCTCACCTGGAAGGGAGCTACAACCCCCTGACTGAAGGCTACAACCCTCAGCACCACCATGGACCACGTTTCATAAATTTTCACACTGGATCCAAAGCTTCCTTTGGAACACAACTTGCAGGCCACGTTTCATCATATTTTAAGACTGGACCCACTCCATACTTTTAAGCTCAATCATATATCACCGACAGATAGCGGTAACACTACAGAGGAAGATCATACATTTCATACTTTATACTTGATCAAACCCTAATATTCATACGCGCTTTCCTTTCACTTATCCTGTGTATATACACGCCTTCGTCCATACAAATCCGCGTATACTTCTGCACATTTTAAAGAACCAATTTCACTTCCCATACGCGCTTCCTATTCAGCAAACCCGCGTATATACGTGCTTTCTCTACGGCAAACTAGCGTATAGTTCTTCAGACATTTAGGTCATTGCATTTCTTCAGAACATATACATCACTCAGATTTTACCCTTTACCTCAGACAGATTCTCGCCTCATCTCAGATCTAATCATTCCATAAACAGATCTAGCAAATACACATACATTTCAGATCTAGATTCCCTTCTTCATAGGTGCATCATGCTTTCAAATCTATCATTCAACTGTTACCCTTTCCATTCAGATATACTTCAGAGAGAAGTACTCATTCAATCTCAGACATCTTGCACCCTCTTTTCACAATGATTTTCTTCTCCTTATATAGTTTTACCCTTTATCAATAACATGAGCCAAAACCACATTACTTTCTATGGTATTCCTGGACGAGATCTCATAGATGAACCATCACTCAATACAATGGGTCAATACCATGGTAGTTAACCCTATTTTTGCATATTTAGAGCGCTTTTGACCATACGCTACTTGGCACGTTATTTCCCGCGTGCATACGCTACTTCGTCTAGACAAACCCGCGTATGCCTTGAGACATACTCTTTTCATAATGTTCTAGAACATATTGATATTCCTTCCATTATTACCTTCTGTACTCATTGTATATACATCAGATTTACATCATTTAACAAGTTTATCAAGACATATTCCATCAAGGACAACTTCATCAAGTAGGTTTCCATCATCTTCATCAGGTGGGTTGCCATCAAGGACAACACTCAGCATCATATTTCCAACAATCTCCCCCTTTGGACTTGATGGCAACCACGATGGTGTTTGATCACCACAATAGATAGATACATTAAGAATACAATGAATCCATGTCACTCTCCACATTCTTTGACACCATTCTTTCCCTTTATTCAAAAACCATGTCACTCTCCCCCTTTGACATCAAGGGCAAAGGGTGGACCAAAACCAACACAAGGTTTTTCTCCTCTTGTAGAAAGAAGCGTTCTGCAGATCTGATGTACACTGAAGTGACCATGCCCCCCCTGAGTTCATGCTGAAACTTCAAGCATATTTTTCAATGAAGTACATGACTTTATGACCTTCCTATCACCAAGGACTCATGCTTACATCAAATATCCAACCAAGTGGATTTACATATGAGACTCAAATACCTAACCAAGTGGGTTTAGACATTTCAACTCAACTACCCAACCAAGTGGGTTTACAAATTTGACTCAACTACCCAACCAAGTGGGTTTACAAATTTTGACAAGTCCTTACATGACTGAATATTACAATTTTACAACATGGGTCTCAACAAGACCTTTTCATCAAATTACAAGTATGAATTTTTATGACCAATACCAAAAAGACCTCAAGAGAGAGATCATGTGTCAGATCCATCATAATGCCAACAATGCATTATACTCAACAAGGCTAGTGATCCCCCTAAAAATGTGCATCCAAACATCCTTTCCATATGACCAAGGCTCGTCCTTAGCTTGTGCAACTTGAACACCTTCAGCAGCAAGTCATCAGCAACAATCTCTGCATGATCTGTCCATATTTCTGAATCATAAGACTTCCATCTCATCAAAAGATATTCTTCATCAAATAGCAATACAGGCTCATCCATAAAATTCATAATAAGAAACCATGTATCATGTCATTATCATTTAGAACTAAGAAATAAGCAGATACAGTGCCAATAATACAATCATCAGTAGTCAGACTGATGCTCCCCCTGAACTGGTACTCCTAATCTTTAGCTGCCATATTAATTTTCCTTATCATAAAGGCATACGCGTTTGTGTTTGATGGAACTTGCGTGTATACGTGGCTTCGGTTCATCGAACCCGCGTATGGAAAGTGAAATGTGGAAAATTTCACATTCCTCCATCTCCCCTTGAATTTGTACCTCCTCTACCTGATTTCTTCACATCAGATGCTCTTGTCAGAAATAAAAATAACCAGAATAACCAAATCAACCATGACAATCATCATACATCGCTCCCCCTGTGACGATACATTGAAAATCCCTATAATGTATCTCACTTCATTCTGCAGTGATTAAGAGAAGTAAGCTTTAGAAGCTGATGACTGCAGTACGGTCAGTATTCCCTACGTTTTTGACCGGTGCCTCTTCTCTTTCCAGCTTTGCTTGTGAATTTTTATAGGGTGCTGGAAATTATCAGATCTGTTCATCATACTTATCCTGCAATTAGTAGCCTTATGACCAAATGAGTTACAATAGAAGCAGCATCCCTGAAAGCATCCTTTCTTTCTATGAAATTCTTTACCAATCAGATCCCTTTCTTTTGTGAAACTATCATCATCCATGGTAGATGCCATGAGTATTCGTAGATTGTGGTCAGAGCCTTCTTCATCCTCACTTGACACTTCATCATTATCTTCATTTGTATAGTAACTCTTTCCCTTCTCAAATTGTTTCCCTTTACCATGATTTTCTTCATTAGGACATTTAGCAGCATAATGACCAACTCTTCCACAATTAAAACATTTGAAGGTAAGCTTACCTTTGAATCTTCCGGTTCCTAGTTGAAGTTTTCTCACAAAATTTTCTTCTTCTTCTTCTTCTGATATATAATTTGATTCTTTGAAAACTTCCTTTTCCTTTTCACATGCCTTAAAAGCAGCTTCTCTGTTTTTAGAGGGACCTCCTTTTCTCATTTCAAAAGTAGTCAGGATACCATGTAGTTGAACAATAGTCAGAGTTTGCAGATCTTGCTTTTCTTCAAGAGCAGACACTTTAGATTCAAATTTTGAAGTCAAATATCTTAAGACCTTTTCTACCAGAGTAGTATCGGTTATGGTTTCACCCAAATTTCTCATTCGATTTACAATATCATCTAAACATAAGAAGAAACTAGCAATACTCTCATCACTATGCATCTTCAAATTTTCATATTCAATTCTAAGGGTTTGGAGCTTTGCACTTTTTACCTTTGCATCACCTTCATAACTTAGAATGATTTTTTCCCATATTTCCTTTGTTGTATTCAGCTGCATGACTTTGACAAATTCTGATTCAGTTAAGCTACCTCTTATAGCGTTGATTACTTTTGCATTTGATTCATAATTCTTCCTTTCAGTTGGATCTGTTGGTGTAGCAGCAGGATATTGATATCCTTGTTCAACCATGGCCCATACATCTGCTCCCATAGACTGAAGATAAGATCTCATCCTCATTTTCCAGAATAATATATTACTTCCATTGAATAGAGGTGGCCTTATAGAAAATACTCCTTCACAACTTCCCATTGCGACAGATCTCCTTCAAGCGATCAAGATTCTGCAGAAGGACCTACTCTGAAACTAATTGTTGGGAAAAATACTGAGAGGGGCGGGGAGGGGGTGAATCAGTATTTAGGCATTACTCAAATCTTTTTACTTTTCCACTCTCTAAAACCCATACGCTACTTTGTTGAAGCCAACTACCGTATACACGCGGATACCCTTCATAAAACTCGCGTATACCCAGAGATCTAATTATGCCATTAATTATTCACTTATATCATTCCATCATTCATTCATTAGATGTTCAATAAACAGTAAACATGTACAGTAAGAACATAGTAAGTCATCACACATAAGCAACACACATGAACACCAGGATTTTAGGTGGAAACCCAAGTCGGGAGAAAACCACTATTGTCGTTGTCTCAGCCTTCAATATTTTATTATAGAGAAAACATCTTACAACATATGTGCTGGCGCAGCCTCTTACCAGCACGCAGGCACCCACCTGCGCTCATTTACCAGCCTCTCCTGGAAGGGAGCTACGACCCCCCGCTCTCTTTTACCAGCCTCACCTGGAAGGAAGCTCCGACCCCCTGATCTCGTTTACCAGCCTCACCTAGAAGGGAGCTACAACCCCCTGACTGAAGGCTACAACCCTCAGCACCACCATGGACCACGTTTCATCAATTTTAACACTAGATCCAAAGCTTCCTTTAGAACACAACTTGCAGGCCACGTTTCATCATATTTTCAGACTGGACCCACTCCATACTTTTAAGCTCAATCATATATCACCAACAGATAGCAGTAACACTATAGAACAGATCATACATTTCATACTTCATACTTCAGCAAACCCTAATATTCATACGCACTTTCCTTTCACCGATCCTACGTATATATGCGCCTTCACCCATAAAAATCCGCGTATACTTCTGCACATTTTACAGAACTAATTTCACTGTCCATATGCGCTTCCTATTCAGTAAACCCACGTATATACGCGCTTTCTCTGCGGAAAACTAGCGTATAGTTATTCAGACATTTAGGTCATTGCATTTCTTCAGAACGGATACATCACTCAGATTTTACCCTTTACCTCAAATGGATGTTCTCCTCATCTCAGATCTAATCATCCCATAAACAGATCTAGCAAATACACATACATTTCAGATCTAGATTCCCTTCTTCATTATTTCTTCATAGGTGCATCATGCTTTCAGATCTATCATTCAACTGTTACCCTTTCCATTCAGATATACTTCAAAGAGAAGTATTCATTCAATCTTAGACATCTTGCACCCTCTTTTCATAATGATTTTCTTCTCCTTATATTGGTTTACCCTTTATCAATACCATGAGCCGAAACCACATTACTTTCAATGGTATTCCTGGACGGGATCTCATAGACGAACCATCACTCAATAAAATGGGTCAATACCATGGTAGTTACCCCTGTTTTTGCATATTTAGAGTGATTTTGACCATACGTGACTTGGCACGTTATTTCCCGCGTGCATACGCTACTTCGTCTAGACAAACCCGAGTATGCCTTAAGACATACCCTTTCATCATGTTCTAGCACATACCAAATTAGTAGCCTTATGACCAAATGAGTTACAATAGAAGCAACATCCCTGAAATTAGCCTTTCTTTCTATTAAATTCTTTACCAATCAGATCCCTTTCTTTTGTGAAACTATCATCATCCATGGTAGATGCCATGAGTATTCGTAGATTGTGGTCAGAGCCTTCTTCATCCTCACTTGACACTTCATCATTATCTTCATTTGTATAGTAACTCTTTCCCTTCTCAAATTGTTTCCCTTTACCATGATTTTCTTCATTAGGACATTTAGCAGCATAATGACCAACTCTTCCACAATTAAAACATTTGAAGGTAAGCTTACCTTTGAATCTTCCGGTTCCTAGTTGAAGTTTTCTCACAAAATTTGCTTCTTCTTCTTCTTCTGATATATAATTTGATTCTTTGACAACATCCTTTTCCTTTTCACATCCCTTAAAAGCAGCTTCTCTATTTTGAGAGGGACCTCCTTTTCTCATTTCAAAAGCAGTCAGGATACCATGTAGTTGAACAATAGTCAGAGTTTGCAGATCTTGCTTTTCTTCAAGAGCAGACACTTTAGATTCAAATTTTGAAGTCAAAGATCTTAAGACCTTTTCTACCAGAGTAGTATCGGTTATGGTTTCACCCAAATTTCTCATTCGATTTACAATATCATCTAAATGTAAGAAGAAATTGGCAATACTCTCATCACTATGCATCTTCAAATTTTTATATTCAATTCTAAGGGTTTGGAGCTTTGCACTTTTTACCTTTGCATCACCTTCATAACTTAGAATGATTTTGTCGCATATTTCCTTTGCTGTATTCAGCTGCATGACTTTGAAAAATTCTAATTCAGTTAAGCTACCTGTTATAGCGTTGACCGCTTTTGGATTTGATTCATAATTCTTCCCTTCAATTGGATCTGTTGGTGTAGCAGCAGGATATTGATATCATTGTTCAACCATAGCCCATACATCTGCTCCCATAGACTGAAGATAAGATCTCATCCTCATTTTCCAGAATAATAGATTACTTCCATTGAATAGAGGTGGCCTTATAGAAAATACTCCTTCACGACTTCCCATTGCGACGGATCTCCTTCAAGCGATCAAGATTCTGCAGAAGGACCTGCTCTGAAACCAATTGTTGGGAAAAATATTGAGAGGGGGGTGGGGGGGTGGGGTGAATCAGTATTTAGACATTACTCAAATATTTTTACTTTTCCACTCTCTAAAACCCATACGCTACTTTGATGAAGCCAACTAGCGTATACACGCGGATATCCTTCATAAAACTCGTGTATACACAGAGATCTAATTATGCCATTAATTCTTCACTTATATCATTCCATCATTCATTCATTAGATGTTCAATAGATAGTAAACATGTACAGTAAGAACAGAGTAAGTCATCACACATAAGCAACACACATGAACACCAGGATTTTAGGTGGAAACCCAAGTCGGGAGAAAACCACCGCTGCCGTTGTCTCAGCCTTCAATATTTTATTATAGAGAAAACATCTTACAACATATGTGCTGGCGCAACCTCCTACCAGCACGCAGGCTCCCACCTGCGCTCGTTTACCAGCCTCTCCTGGAAGGGAGCTACGACCCCCTGCTCTCGTTTACCAACCTCACCTGGAAGGGGGCTCCGACCCCCTGATCTCATTTACCAGCCTCACCTGGAAGGGAGCTACAACCCCCTGACTGAAGGCTACAACCCTCAGCACCACCATGGACCACGCTTCATCAATTTTAACACTAGATCCAAAGCTTCCTTTAGAACAGAACTTGCAAGCCACGTTTCATCATATTTTCAGACTGGACCCACTCCATACTTTTAAGCTCAATCATATATCACCAAAAGATAGCAGTAACACTGCAGAACAGATCAGACATTTCATACTTCATACTTAATCAAACCCTAATATTCATACACGCTTTCCTTTCACTGATCCTACGTACATACGCGCCTTCGTCCATACAAATCCGCCTATACTTCTGCACATTTTACAGAACTAATTTCACTGCCCATACGCGCTTCCTATTCAGAAAAATCGCGTATATACGCGCTTTCTCTGCAGCGAACTAGCGTATAGTTCTTCAGACATTTAGGTCATTGCATTTCTTCAGAACAGATACATCACTCAGATTTTACCCTTTACCTCAGACGAATGTTCGCCTAATCTCAGATCTAATCATTCCATAAACAGATCTAGCAAATACACATACATTTCAGATCTAGATTCCCTTCTTCATTATTTCTTCATAGGTGCATCATGCTTTCAGATCTATCATTCAACTGTTACCCTTTCCATTCAGATATACTTCAGAGAGAAGTATTCATTCAATCTCAGACATCTTTCACCCTCTTTTCACAATGATTTTCTTCTCCTTATATAGGTTTATCGTTTATCAATACCATGAGCCAAAACCACATTACTTTCGATGGTATTCCTGGACGGGATCTCATAGACGAACCATCACTCAATACAATGGTTCAATACCATGGTAGTTACCCCTGGTTTTTCATATTTAGAGCGCTTTTGACCATACGCTACTTGGCACGTTATTTCCCGCGTGCATACGCTACTTCGTCTAGAGAAACCCATGTATGCCTTGAGACATACTCTTTTCATCATGTTCTAGCACATACTAATATTCCTTCCATTATTACCTTCTGTACTCATTGTAGATACATCAGATTTACATCATTTAACAAGTTTATCAAGAAATATTCCATCAAGGACAACTTCATCAAGTAGGTTGCCATCATCTTCATCAGGTGGGTTGCCATCAAGGACAACACTCAGCATCATATTGCCAACAATATCCTCCTTTGGACTTGATGACAACCATGATGGTGTTTGATCACCACAATAGATAGATACATTAAGAATACAATGAATCCATGTCACTCTCCCAATTCTTTGACACCATTCTTTGCCTTTATTCAAACACCATGTCACTCTCCCCCTTTGACATCAAGGGCAAAGGGCGGACCAAAACGAACACAAGGTTTTTCTCCTCTTGTAGAAAGAAGCGTTCTGCAGATCTAATGTACACTGAAGTGACCATGCTCCCCCTGAGTTCATGTTGAAACTTCAAGCATATTTTTCAATGAAGTACATGACTCTATGACCTTCCTATCACCAAGGACTCATGCTTACATCAAATATCCAACCAAGTGGATTTACATATGAGACTCAAATACCTAACCAAGTGGGTTGACACATTTCAACTCAACTACCCAAATAAGTGGGTTTACAAATTTGACTCAACTACCCAACCAAGTGGGTTTACAAATTTTGACAAGTCCTTACATGACTGAATATTACAATTTTACATCATGGCTCTCAACAAGACCTTTTCATCAAATTACAAGTATGACTTTTTATGACCAATACCAGAAAGACATCAAGAGAGAGATCATGTGTCAGATCCATCATAATGCCAACAATGCATTATACTCAGCAAGGCTAGTGATCCCCCTAAAAATGTGCATCCAAACATCCTTTCCATATGACCAAGGCTCCTCCTTATCTTGTGCAACTTGAACACCTTTAGCAGCAAGTCATCAGCAACAATCTCTGCATGATCTGTCCATATTTCTGAATCCTAAGACTTCCATCTCATTAAAAGATATTCTTCATCAAATAGCAATCCGGGCTCATCCATAAACTTCATCATAAGAAACCATGTATCATGTCATTATCATTTAGAACTGAGAAATAAGAAGATACAGTGCCAATAATACAATCATCAGTAGTCAGACTGATGCTCCCCCTGAACTGGTACTCCTGATCTTCAACTGCCATATTAATTTTCCTTATCATAAAGGCATACACGTATGTGTCTGATGGAACTCGCGTGTATATGCGGCTTTGGTTCATCGAACCCGCGTATGGAAAGTGAAATGTGGAATGTTTTACATTCCTCCATCTCCCCCTGAATTTGTACCTCCTGTACCTATTTTCTTCACATCAGATGCTCTTGTCAGAAATAAAAATAACCAGAATAACCAAATCAACCATGAGAATCATCATACATCGCTCCGCCTGTGACGATACATTGCAAATCCCTATAATGTATCTCACTTCATTCTGCAGTCATTAAGAGAAGTAAGCTTCAAAAGCTTATGACTACAGTAGGGTCAGTATTCCCTACGTTTTTGACCGGTGTCCTTTCTTTTTCTAGCTTTGCTTGTGAATTTTTATAGGGTGCTGGAAATTATCAGATCTGTTCACCATACTTATCCTGCAATTAGTAGCCTTATGACCAAATGAGTTACAATAGAAGCAACATCCCTGAAAGCAGCCTTTCTTTCTATGCAATTCTTTACCAATGAGATCCCTTTCTTTTGTGAAACTATCATCATCCATGGTAGAAGCCATGAGTATTCGTAGATTGTGGTCAGAGCCTTCTTCATCCTCACTTAACACTTCATCATTATCTTCATTTGTATAGTAACTCTTTCCCTTTTCAAATTGTTTCCCTTTACCATGATTTTCTTCATAAGGACATTTAACAACATAATGACCAACTCTTCCACAATTAAAACATTTGAAGGGAAGCTTACCTTTGAATCTTCCGATTCCTAGTTGAAGTTTTCTCACAAAATTTGCTTCTTCTTCTTCTGATATATAATTTGATTCTTTGACAACTTCCATTTCCTTTTCAAATGCCTTAAAAGTAGCTTTTCTATTTAGAGAGGGACCTCCTTTTCTCATTTCAAAAGTAGTCAGGATACCATGTAGTTGAACAATAGTCAGAGTTTGCAGATCTTGCTTTTCTTCAAGAGCAGACACTTTAGATTCAAATTTTGAAGTCAAAGATCTTAAGACCTTTTCTACCAGAGTAGTATCGGTTATGGTTTCACCCAAATTTCTCATTCGATTTACAATATCATCTAAACGTAAGAAGAAATTGGCAATACTCTCATCACTATGCATCTTCAAATTTTCATCTTCAATTCTAAGGGTTTGGAGCTTTGCATTTTTTACCTTTGCATCACCTTCATAACTTAGAATGATTTTGTCCCATATTTCCTTTGTTGTGTTCAACTGCATGACTTTGAAAAATTCTGATTCAGTTAAGCTACCTGTTATAGTGTTGACCTCTTTTGCATTTGATTCATAATTCTTCATTTCAGTTGGATCTGTTGGTGTAGCAGCAGGATATTGATATCCTTGTTTAGCCATGGCCCATACATCTGCTCCCATAGAGTGAAGATAATATCTCATCCTCATTT
>JAXQQM020074335.1:0-122347 GCA_034641835.2 Pinus albicaulis | reverse complement strand
TTAGATCAGCAAAAAGAATAAGCTATTTCACAAGGAGAGCAGAAGTATGCGAGTGGTGTTCCTTTGGAAAAGAAACAATGACGGATGATAGAAAAAAAAAAGACAGCAAAAATGCAAATGCCGTTCCTTTGGGAAAAAGGAACAGCAAAAATAAAAATACTATAAAAACACTCAAAATGCCATTCCTTTGAAAAAGGAACAACAGCAATAAAAGAACGTTGTTTCTTTGAAGAAAAAGGAACAGTGGTAATCAAAAGGAACAGCGGAAGATGTAACAATGCCGTTCCTTTGAAAAAGGAACAGCAGAGATCCCGAATGTTGTTCCTTTAGAAAAGGAACAGCAAAACAAGAAAAACCAACATCATAAAAAACACGCAGATGCTTTTTTAGAAGGGCAAAAATAGAACTCTGTGAAAGAAAAGGAACAGCAAAAAATGACAAGAAAATATTTAATTCAAACTTATGTACAAGAACCACTCAAAAAAAAACAAGAATTTATGTACAAATTGCAAAAAGAAATGAACCCTTAATGAATTACAGGTGAGGAAGATTTCTCTTCCTCTCCTAAGATCTCCATATCAGTGTCTCGGCGTAGCTGCTGGCAGAAGGATTCCCGAGTGAGTGGTTTGTGATAAAGACGGACTCGGTGGGCATTTACTTTGAATGCATATCCAGAACCGTCAATGGTAATTAGAGTAAGGGTTCCGTTGTCATGCACCTTCTGGATTTCATATGGTCCCAACCATCGAGTCTGAAGTTTTCCAGGGAAGTCCTGAAACCGAGAGTCGTATAACAGAGCCCAATCTCCCTCGTGGAAGACTTTGTTTTTGATGAGCGCATCATGCCATTTAGCTCGCTGCTGTTGAATCAATGCTGTATTTTGTAGTGCAGAGAGCCTAATTTCATCTAATTCATTGATCTGTTGTAGTCGATTGATTTGTGCCTCGCTTAGATCTAGGCCAACTTCCTGTGCTGTCCGTAATGTTTGGATTTCGAATTCTATGGGAAAAATGGGTTTTTTTCCAAACACTAATTGATAAGGTGAGTAACCGGTGGTGCTCCTCCATGTGGTTCTATAGGCCCAGAGTGCTTCAGGTAGTCGGGTAGCCCAATCACGCCTATGTGACGCAATGGTTTTCGTTAGGATTGATTCTATTATCTTATTTCTACTTTCTACCTGCCCATTCGCCTGTGGGTGATATGGAGTAGTGATTTTATGCTGGACATGATAATTGTTGAGTGTTGCAGCTAATTTATGCCCAACAAATTGTGGTCCTCCATCTATAATTATTTCCCTAGGAAGGCCATAACGAACAAATAGATGGAACAGGAACTGTATGACAGAGTCCTCTGTGGCTCTTGGCAATGCTTCTGCCTCAACCCATTTGGTGACATATTCTGTTGCCACCAAAATATATGTTTTATGATTTGATGAGGGGTTGATGGGTCCAACGAAATCAAGAGCCCATCGCTCGAATGGTTCGATGACTAACTGTGGTTTCAGAGGCATCTCATCAGCTTGACCAGGTCGTCCTGCTCGCCGGCAGCTGTCACAGGCTTGGACAAACTTCTTCGCATCTTTGAAGATCGTAGGCCAGTAATATCCTGTCTGCAATACTTTATGTCCAGTTCTGCGCTCAGCGAAGTGCCCCCCACACGGTCCATCGTGACAGGCTTTTAGGATGTCAAATATTTCATCTTCTCTAACACATCGCCTGATATGCATGTCTGCTCCTGTGTGAAACAAATAGCCCCCAATCCACGAGAATCGAGAACTTTTCTGAATAATCTGCTTGCGCTCATTAGGAGTTAAATTTTTTGGTAATTTACCTACTGCGAGGTAGTTGGCAACATCAGCATACCAGGGTGTTTGAACGGCAACAACAAACAGGTGCTCATCCGGAAATTGATCTTCAACTGCTCCTGCATCGCTTGGTTTTGGTATTCTCGAAAGAAAATCGGCTACATGGTTTTCTTTGCCAGGCCGATCCTTGATTGTAATATCGAATTCCTGCAATAAAATCAACCATCTAGTTATTCTGGCATTTGTGACAGGCTTATTTGCTAAATATTTTATGGCAGAATAGTCTGTATACAAGATAACAGGATAGCCTGTAATATAATGTCTAAACTTATTGACAGCATGTATTACAGCTAGGAATTCTTTTTCAGTAACAGTGTAATTTAATTCAGCAGGGGATAAATTTTTGCTGATGTAATAGATAACATATGGTTTTTTATCCTCTTCCTGCCCAAGGACTGCGCCAATGGCTGTATCTGAGGCATCAGATGATATCTGGAACGGTAGGTCCCAGTTTGGTCCTCGAAGGACTGGGGCTGTGGATACGAGCTTCTTTAAATCCTCGAAAGCACGGTCACATTTGTCTGTCCAAAGAAAATCAACGTTACCAGTTAGTGCATATAAAGGAGCAGCAATGTGCGAATAATGCTCTATAAATCGTCTATAATAACCGGAAAATCCAAGAAAGCTGCGTACCTCTGTTTGAGTAGTAGGAGTGGGAATGAGCAAAAGTATTTGGATTTTGGTCGGGTCTACCTGAATGCCGGCTGCTGAAACATAGTGTCCTAGGATAAGTCCTTCAGTCATCATCAAGAAACATTTTTCGTGGCTTAAGCAAAGCCTGGTAACAATGCAGCGTTGTAGGACTTTTTCTAGGGTGTCTAGAGCTGAATCAAAATCATCTCCATATGGTGTAAAGTCATCCATGTAAACTTCAAGTCCATCATTTATTAAATCTGCAAAAATGCTAAGGATAGCCCTTTGGAATGTGGCAGGAGCATTACATAGGCCAAAAGGTAGAACTCGATAGGCAAATGTTCCCCAAGGACAAGTAAAAGTAGTTTTATCCTGGTCTTCAGGGGCAATCTGAATCTGATTGTATCCACTGAAGCCATCCAGGAAAGAAAAGAACTTCTTCCCTGCTAAAGTATCCAATACTTGATCTATGAAAGGGAGAGGAAAATGATCTTTCTGTGTTGCCTTGTTTAGTTCCCTATAATCCACAAAAATTCTCCATTTTCCGTTCTTTTTTGGTACGACCACAAGCGGAGAGACCCATTTACTATCAGAAATAGGGTAGATAAAATTAACATCTAAAAGTTTCTGAAGTTCAGTTTTTACGACATCTTTTAGATGAGGATTAAGTCTCCTTTGCGGCTGACGCACAGGTCTGGCATCTTTTTCTATATAAATGTGGTGTGTACATAATTGGGGATCGATTCCTTTCATATCAGGGTAGTCCCATGCAAATGCTTCTTGATATTTTGTTAGCAGATGGATGAGCTTTGTTTCTTGTTCAGGTGTGAGATTAGCATTGATGTTTAAAGTTTTCCCCGGTGCAATTTCCACAGTTTTACTATTTGCAACAGAAGTAACAGGTATCGTTTGGTCATGCGTATCTTTCAGAGGATCTTCCTCCAAGTCATTATCAAATGCTGCTTCTATCATGTGACACTGTGTGCGAGGTTCAGTTTGAGTAATGAAATTATTAATGGCATCGTCTTCTGTTTGATCTTTAAAATCGAGTGCCTCTTGTATAGTTAATGGAGATCTGATGTTATCAGTAAGGTATGATACAGGGTGCTTATTAGCTTTGATCATTGTGACACTTGGCTGCGCTGGAGGATATAGAACTAAATTTTTGCTATTCGGTCCTCTGGTTATGGTCATATTTCCCTGCCGGCAGCCAATGTAGGCATCGGCAGTGGCAAGCCAAGGTCTACCTAAAATTAGCGGATGTCCATCGAGTCGGGTTTTTGGATTAATTATCAGGAAATCGGTTGGATACTCCCAGGATTCTACAGAGACCATAACATCATGTAGAGTACCCTCTGGTCTAACCACAGATCGGTCAGCCAATTCCAACAGAGTAGAGGTGGGTTCTACAGATGTAATGCCGAGCTTTTGGCAAGTTGTGATTGTTAAAATATTAATTGCAGCCCCTAGATCAACTAAGGCATTAGACAGGGTCTGACCATAAATTTGAACAGTTATAATTGGATTCCCGGGGTCTTCATATTTAAGGGGTGTTTCTCTTCCAGACAATAGGTCAGATAAAGTACCAACTACTTGGACTCTTGGATTATTTGTTATATTCCTCCTTGGTTTCTTTATGCACAATTCTTTGATAGTTTTTGCGTATATGGGAATGTCTTGAATGGCTTGGAGGAATGGAATTTTTATGTACAGATTTTGTAATTCTCCCAGAATGTCAAAGTCGGGATATTGTATGGGTCGGGGTATGGCTAATCATTCTGGGAACGGAGGAGAGGATGTGGTTGCTTGATTATGAGTTTGTTGCTTATTTGCATCCTCTTGTTGCAACTGATGTTCTCGTGGTAACTGATCTTCAATATGAACTGTTTTATCTCCCTCAGTTTCAATTATACGTCCAGATATTAACTGAAGGTCATTGCACTCCCTTAGGTCGGGTCCTATTTCTGGTGATTCTATGATTTGAATAGATTGGACCTGTCTGTTATTTGGATTGGGATCGGGTTGGGCTGGGAGTTGCGGTCTCAGGTTAGACTGGGGATTTTGTTGTAAGGCTGGCAGAGTAGGTTGAGGGAGCGGAATAGTTCCAGCTAGGTGGTACATCGGTCTTTGCCAGCTTGTCTGCCAGGGTGAACTTTGTGAAGTAGAGGGAGTCCATTGTGAAGGATATGGGCCATTTTTCCAATATGGTGGAGTGTAAGGGAAATTCGGCCAACCAGTTTGGCTTGTTTGATTCAGCCATGGATTTGAAGAAGGAAACGATTGTGGTGACCAGTTTGTAAATGGGGGTTGAGATTGATTTTTCCACATACCATATTGTTGAGAATTATACTGTGGGTTTTGAAAGAAAGAGGTTGAGTCCGGAAACATACCAGGTTGTCTCGGCTACCACTGGCGGCGTTGGTTGATCGAATTCACCGATTCTGGTTCTTCTTCTGCTTCCTTATATACCGCTTTCAATCCAGAAAGTGAGGGGCAGCTCTCCGTAAGGTGATCTTTCGTACAGATGGCGCATGTTTGGAATTTATCCAGTGGACACTCCTTGTGACTATGTTTTTTTCTGCATCGGGGGCAGAAGATTGCCAAATTCTGTTCTGCCTCCAGCTGCTTCTGTTTAGCCTGCACAATATCAAGTTGTGTAGTTAGTGTCCCCATAATATCGGTTTTAAAATTTTCTAATAAATTTCCAATTTCTGCACGTGTTACTCCTTCTGCTGATACTTTTTTATCTCTTGCAAACCGATCATATTCTGTCGGTTTTATTCTTGTGCTGCCTCTCGAACTCCTGATACATAAGTCAATGATGTCAGCAAAATTCTCTTGATAAATATCCCCTTTTCCCATAATGTTTAATGTTTCAATCCATTGTTCCTTCATGCCCCTTATTAATGCAGTTTTTAACACATTATCAGGTAAAGGTAGCGATGCATAAGGAGATCTTTGTAGATTGTACTGAAAACGTTCCACATACTCCTCTAATGTTTCATTTGGTCTGGCTGACATTTGAAATATTTCATCTTTTAATTCTCTAGATCTACAATAATCCTGATATTTTTTTAAGAAGGATTCTTTCATTTGATCCCAATTGTTGATAACCCCGCCACCTAGCCCCATAAACCATCTTAAAGCAGCCCCTTTTAATGTAGAGGGAAATAATTTCAATTTTTGGGGATCGGTGGTGTAATCGTATCCTCTACATAACACATCGAATTCGAATAAGAATGCATCCGGATCTTCTGATGTGAGTCCGTGAAATGTAGGGATATGCTGAAGAGGGATAGCTTTCATGGGTGCATTTGCTGCAGAATCCACTATAGGATATTGTAATGTAGAAGTTTGAGTATTTGGCTGGTTTTGAGCATTTGGCTGGTTTTGAGCCATGGGATCAAATATATGCCAATAACCTTCTGGGATATCTAGGAGGGTATTCCTAGGTTGAGTGGGAACGGTTTTGACAGGGATATTTTTAATAGCGCTTCCTTTATCTGGAATAATGGGAATACCAAGTGTCTGAGGAGATTGAATTCCTTCAACAATGACTTTCGCAGCACTCCCCTTATCCGGGCTATCTAAAGGTTGATTTGTCTCAATAGGGGATTTTGGTTCCTTGGTTTCCCCTGTTTCTCCTTCTCCTTCACAAAAGTTGCTAGAGTTCCCTTCCTGCAATAATTCTGGAGTAGAATTTTCAATTTCTTGAAAGTCCTGCTCTTTAGTTTGACTATGCACCTCAGCGCAGGCTACAGATGGTGATCCTGTGGCCTGAAGGGAACTAGTAGGCGGTTTAGAAATTTTTTTCTTGAGGCCTACTGATGGCTGAGATTCTGTTTTCTTATAAATTTCGTCTATGAAGGTCGTTCGGCCAAGGGTCACCGGCCCCTTAGCTTTTTCAGGCTTGGATGGGGGTTTGATATTCTTTTCTGGTCTTTTCTGCTTAGTCATGCACTCAAATGAACTACCAACTTCTATTCAAACAAAGCAAAAACAAATCTGTTAGGAAAGCGGATAGTGGAGCAGGTCTTTTACATGCTCCGCACGTAGGTTCTTACCTTCTGTTTTTAGGATCCAACTCCTCCCTAGCAGGCTCGTACACTGCTCTGAAAAAGACAAATGGCTACACTCTTTCCCCGGCAACGGCGCCAAAATGTAGAGCTATAAAAAGGGTCTCTTTCACCTCTAATTACCTCACATTAATATGTCAATCCGGGAGCGTTTTTTTATTACAAAGAGTGACTCAATCCGAGGCTATCATTTGTCAGAGTAATGCTAGTAGTACAGTGCATAAGAAATACAAGAGTAAACGGATGCTTGCTGATAACTAAATTACTTCAAAGAATAAATCACACACTCAGAAAACTCAACAGCTTATCAGTCAAGGGTTCGGCAGTGATAACCCATCCCTTCGGAAACTGATGGAAAGGAAACTAGAGCATAGACCACGAGCCTGGGAGCTAGACAGTGACTGCCAATGCTCACTACAGCCTTAGATCATCTCTCACGCCAAAACAACAAATGCAAGTAAATGGAACAGCAAAGCGAATAAAGGATTGAAAAGCAATTCTGGAATAGAACAGCAAGTCTAAAATGGAACAGCAATTGAATAACTAAGTCCCGCGGGTTGTAACCAAACTTAATCTATTAACTCAAATGCACTCTTTGCAATCAAATAACATTCTTTCACTCTAAAGGCAATTCACACAAATCACACTAATGGAACAGCAATAACTATTAATGAATTATGGAACAGTACTGATAAATCAGAAACGCGCACAACACGAACGTTTAGTATAACAGCTCTGTAACAAAACAGTAAGAACATGCAATTAACTCTTGAAAAGATTAATAACTTGATGCGGAGTCAACACACGATTCTATCTGTAAAAACCTTAATGATTCAATCTTTAACAGAGCATGTAATATGAACTTATAAAGCATATCAAATTACCAAATAACAATGATAAACAAACCACACAGAAGTCAAGTCGTAATGGTACAGAAGCAAGTGTCCTTCGGGGCCGGGCCCTTAGCCTCCAAGGATACACTGCTTTAAGTTAATCCAGACGCAGAGATGAAATAATCACCAAGCTTTTATTAATGCATCGGTCAAAAATACATTGAACCAGTTCTCAACGAGACTTAATAATCAAAGCTGATGTTTTTCAGAAAATTACATAAAAGCGTATCCTCCATCTCTCTATATCAAGCTAACAGTGTTGTCCCTTTATATAAAGGCGACGGCGGAGATGTCCAAGTAACAAGATAAATAAAGCAGCGATCCCTCAGGATCGAAGATCCTGAGGGATTCGCCAAACTGTTAACTCTTCATCCTGTCTTTTCTTTTGCGCTGAGCTGGTGTCTTCACCTCCTTTTCCGGGCCGATTTGCTTTGATCTGTTTATCCTTGTTTGCATTCGGTTCTCGTTCAGAGGGACAACAGTTATCTCGACTTTGTCCTTTCCTTTGGAACGGAAATTCCTCGTTTTATCCTTTTCCTATACAGAAAATAACCATTATCAGTGGCTAAGTCTTGCATATCAATTCTCACATGTTTTGTTATAGTTCCTTATTACTTTCCAAATTCATGATACAAAAAGGTTCACAAATTCTATTAAAAAGCCACTGAAATAATCATCAAAAGCATACCTTTTTAGTACTCCACACTCGCGTATTAGTAGATATCTAAATATGCAGATATTTATTAACTTAGTTCCTTGCACTATTCAATCATCTGATGTTAACTTAACAGTAAACATGTGTAGTAACAACATAATAAACCATCACACAAAACATCACACATGAACACCAAGATTTTTAGGTGGAAACCCAAGTCGGGAGAAAACCACCGCTGCAGTTGCTCAGCCTTCAATATTTTATTATAGAGAAAACATCTTACAACATATGTGCTGGCTCAGACTCCTACCAGCACGCAGGCACCCACTGTTCGTTTGCCGACTCTCTGGGAGCTACAACCCGGCCTGGTTCCCGACGCTGCGGAAGGGCTACGACCCCACATCGTTTACCCGGCCTCACACCAGAGGGAGCTACCCCCCCGACTCGTTTACCCGCCTCACGGAAGGAGAGCTACGGCCCACGGCGAAGGCTACTGACCTCGGCTGTGGACACGTTTCATCAATTTTCTGCCAGATCCCAAAGCTTCCTTTGAGAAATCACTTTGAGCCACGTTTCATCATGTTTAATTTGGACCCACTCCATGCGCACCATCTCGATCCTTCATGGCTGGTCCCCGCTAACTCATGGCGAATGTGATGAAACGAGCGGGCGGATCGGACATTTTAACACCCTGAGACTTCAGCAAACCCTAGTTTGCATACGCGCTTTCCTCTCTCTGATGTCGTGTATATACGCGCTTCCGTTCACACAAACCCGCGTATAGCTCTGTACATATTATAGAGCTTATTTCATTGCGCATACGCGCTTTCTCTTCAGCGAAGCCGCGTATATACGCGCTTCCTCTACGGCGAACTAGCGTATATATCTTCAACCATTATAGAGCAGCATACTTCTTCAGATCAAATATTCAGTTCAGATTTACCCTTTTCCTTCAGACAGATGTTCGCCTCATCTCAAATCTAAGCCTTCCATAAACAGATCTAGCAGATACAAATACATTCCAGATCTAGATATTCCACTTCATCATTTCTTCATAGGTGCTTCATAGATTCAGATCAATTATCAAACCTTTACCCTTTCCATACAGATATACTTCACAGAGAAGTATTCATTCAAGACCAGACATCTTGCTCCCACACGCATAATTTGCACAATGAATTTCTTCTCCTTATATAGGTTTACCCTTTTTCAATACCATGAGCCCCTTTTTCAATACCATGAGCCAAAAAACTACGTACCAGATGGTATTCTGGACGGGGTCATTTAGGCAGTCATTACCCAATACAATGGGTCAATACCATAGTGGTTACCCTTCGGTTTTGCACTTTTTGAGTGCTTTTGCCCATACGCGACTTATCACGTTCTTTCCCGCGTGCATACGCGACTTCCCCGAGACATATCCGCGTATGCCTTGAGACATACTCTTTTCATCATACTTTGAGCACATTTTGAATTCCTTTCTTCATTGCCCTTCGCTCGTAGATACATCATATTTTCTTCATCGAGAACATATTCTGTCAGCTTTAAACTTACGTAAATGAGATTGTCATCATCTTCATCAAGAGGGTTGCCATTTAAGGACAACACTCAGCATCATATTGCTAACAAACATCATTTCATATCAGATTTACATCATTTACCAAGTCCATCAAGTCAAGAATAACTTCAACAGGTGTATTGCCATCAAGGAAAACACATGCCAACAATCTCATGTCTTCATCTTCATTCAGTGGGTTGCCATCAAGGACAACACTCTGCATCATATTGCCAACAATCTCCCCCTTTGGACTTGATGGCAACCATGATGGTGTTTGGTTACCACAACAGATAGGTAAATTAAGAATACAATGACACCATGTAATTCTCCCCATTCTTTGACACCATTCTTCATTCAAACACCATGTCACTCTCCCCCTTTGACATCAAGGGCAAAGGGCGGATCAAAAACCAACATACTCTCCCCATTTTCTCCTCATGTGGAAGAAGCGTTCTGCAGATCTGATGTATACTGAAATGACCAGGCTTCCCCTAAGTTCATGCTGAATCTTCAAACATAATTTTAAATGAAGTACATGACTCTATGAACTTCCTATCACCAAAGACTCATACTTACATCAAATATCCAACCAAGTGGATTTACATATGAGACTCAAGTACCCAACCAAGTGGGTTTACACATTTCAACTCAGCTACCCAACCAAGTGGGTTTACAAAATTTGACTCAGCTACCCAACCAAGTGGGTTTACATTTTGACAAGTCCTTACATGACTAAATATTACAATTTTACAACATGGGTCTCAACCAGACTTTTTCATCAAAATACAAAAATGACCATTTATAACCAAGACTAGAAAAACCTCAAGAGAGATCATATATCAGATCCACCATAATGCCAACAATGCATTATACTCAGCAAGACTAGGGCTCCCACTGAAAAATGTGCATCCGAACATCCTTTTCATATGACTAAGGCTCCCCCTTAGTTTGTGCATCCTGAACACTTTCAACCAACAAATCATCAAGGCATCTTTATCACAACATGAGAAATAGAATTATACAAACTGGAACACCACCAGAGATACCAAACAGTATCAGAGATACCAAACAGCACTGCAACTGTGCTGAAGAGAGCTGACCACAAACAAAAATTGCCAGCAACCAACCATACGCGTCTTTATGTGTTTAAACTCGCGTATATACGCGACTGTATGTCAGGAAATCCGCGTATTCAATTCAATCTTCTGCATTTAAGTAGATTTGTTCTTTTGACAGTCAGAGACAACTCCAGCTTCAATTTGTGAAATTCAAAAGCTTCCCTGGACCATGTGAGGGCAGAAAAATAGGACAATGTAGTTGTGTCTTCAAGTGTCATCCAACGGTTGTAGCATAAGTACATTAGGAACCAAGCCTTCAGATTCTTTGGAGCATCAATACAATCTTTCCAAGAGAGATTATCATACCAGAACAACATCTTCAAATACATGTTAAACAATCATCCATGTGGTCCAATATCATCAAGATCTTCAAGATTCAACATGAAGTAACATATGTAAGCAAAAGGTCTTAACCATAGTAACAGACTCTGTATGATTTATTTCTAAATCAAACGACTTCCAACTCATCCATGTGTGAGCACAAAAGATACTTTTCAGTAACCAGGGATCAAAATCTCATCATAATAAACCATATACCAAGTCATCATCATTTGAGCATGAGTTATCACAATAATCAAATAATAAGCAGTCATAGTGCCAACAATGCAATCATTAGTATTCAACCTGTTGCTCCCCCTGAACCAGTGCTCCTTCTTAACTTGTGCAACCTGAATATGTTCATCAGCAAGTCACCAACAACAATCTCTGCATGATCTGTCCTTATCTCTGAATTACAAGACTTTCATCTCAGCAATGAATACTCTTCATCAACAAGCAAAAAGGACTCATCCATAATCTTCAACATAAGAAACCAAGTATCATATCATCATTATTTAGAACTGAGAAACTAAGCTGATACTGATTCAATAATACAGTTATTAACAATCAGAATGATGCTCCCCCTGAACCTCTGCTCCAGATCTTCAGCTATCATACAAATTCTCTTATCATCAATGCATACATGACTGTGTTTGCTGGAACTCGCATGTATACGCGACTTTTGTTCATAGAACCCGCGTATGGAAAGTGAAGCATAGAAAATTTCATATTCCTTCGTCTCCCCCTGAGCTTGTCCTTCCTGTACCTGTCTTCTTCTTCATATCAGATGCTCTGTCAGAAATACATATAACCAGAAAATCCAAACCAATCATGAGAGACATCATACATTGCTCCCCCTGTGACGATACATTACTAAATCTCAAATGTATCCCACATCATTCCTGCAGTCAATAATAGAAGTAAGCTTCAGAAGCGGATGACTACAGTAGGGTCAGAATTCCCTACGTTTCTGATCGGTCCTCCATCTTTTTCCATATTTGTTTGAACTTTCTATTTGTGTGCTGGAAGTTATCCAATTTCTCATATATGTTCAACCTGCATTCCTTTTCTACATGTCCATACTTGTTACAAGAATAACATCTCATGTGTCCATAGAAATAAGCATAAGAATCATAATGAGTATTTCTAATCTTCCTCCTTTTACAATCAGCTGCTTTATGTCCATACTTGTTACATGAAAAACAATATCCCTTGAAGAAACCAGAGTACCTTTCTATGTAGAATCTGTTTGTTTGTGGCTGAATTGTTCTGCTTCTGCAATTTGCTGCAACATGCCCATAATTATGACATTTAAAACATTCAACGTTCTTGAATGAATTCCTTTGAGAATTCATGATTGTTGGTTGATCTTTTGTCACTTTCAACACTTCAGGTTTTGTATTGACATCCTCTGAATTTTTAGCACTTCCTTGTGAGCTAGATTGTCCTTTAACAGTTTCATGGAAGCCAAGACCAAGTTTGATAGCAGGAGACCTTTGATTACTCAGAATATTGTCCAAAATATTAGTACTATCTTGAAACCTCAAAAGTTTAACTTTTTCTTCTAATTTACCTTTGAGAATGTTTACCTCAACCTCCAAGGCTTGACATTGCTTTGTCATGCTTTCTTCTTTCCTTCTTCCATCTTCTACTTGATCCTTTAGATTTAGAATCTCTTCTTTCAACCAATTCTCGTTTTCTTCACATGTTTGTTGCAACTCTTCATTCTTCTTATTTGATTTTTCCAGATCTTCTTTGAGAGAGATGATTCCTTCTTCAAGGCCTTCCTTTTCAAATGGTTGTAGAGGTTCCTCATTCTTCTTACTTGATGCTTCAAGATTTACTTTCAGAGATATGTTTTCTGCTTCAAGTTCTGCATTATTCTTATTTGATTTATCCAGGTCTTCTTTGAGGGAGATAATTTCAACTTCAAGGCTTTCACTTTGATTGGTTACTTCATCCTGCAGTCTTTGATGTATTTCTATCTGTACCTTCATTGTTTCTATCTGTCCATTCATTTTAGAGATCATCTCATTGTAGGCAGATTCCTTCTCATTAAATAATCTTTTTTGATCTTCTTCTAGGTCCACAACATTACTTTCACTATCTACACCATTGCTTGCACAAAGAAGATTACAAGGACCCCAATCACTATCTGATTCATCTTCTTCAATTTCTGCTATACATGTTTTCTGAGATATCTGCTTGCTTCGAGTAGCCTTCTTCTTTTGCTTCTTTTCCATGAGCACTTTCAGATCATGGTCAGAATCTTCTTCATCTTCACTGGACACTTCATCATCATCTTCTTTTGCATAATAACTCTTTCTCTTTTCAAATTGTTTCCCTTTACCATGCTTTTCTCTATAAGGACATTTAGCAACATAGTGACCAACTTTTCCACACTCAAAACATTTGAAGGGAAGCTTACCTTTGAATCTTCCAGTACCTAGTTGGAGCTTTCTCACGAAATTTGCTTCTTCTTCATCGGATATATAGCTGGATTCTTCGACAACTTCCTTTTCCTTTCCTTTTGTAGATGCCTTAAAAGCAGCTTCTCTTATTTGAGAAGGACCTCCTTGTCTCATTTCAAAAGCAGTCAGAGTACCATGTAATTGAACAATAGTAAGAGTTTGCAGATCTTGCCTTTCTTCAATAGCTAAAACTTTAGAGTCAAATTTTGAAGTCAAGGATCTTAAGACTTTTTCCACCAGAGTAGTATCGGTTATGGTTTCACCCAAATTTCTCATTCGATTTACAATATCATCTAGACGTAAGAAGAATTGGGCAATACTCTCATCACTATGCATCTTCAAATTTTCATATTCAATTCTAAGAGTTTGGAGTTTTGCACTTTTTACCTTTGTGTCTCCTTCATAGCTTAGAATGATTTTGTCCCATATTTCTTTTGCTGAATGTAGCTACATCACTTTAGCAAATTCTGATTCAGACATGCTTCCTAATAAGACATTCACCACTTTGGCATTGATTTCATACTTCTTCCTTTCTGCTGCATCAGTAGGAATACTTGTCGGATACTGATAACCTTCTTCCACGATTGCCCATACATCTGCACCAAGACTTTGCAAATATGCTTTTGTTCGTACCTTCCAGAATATCAGATTGCTTCCATTGAATAGAGGTGGCTTTATAGACATTACTCCTTCATGACTTCCCATTGCGACGGATCTCCTTCAAGCGATCAAGCTTCTGCAGAAGGACCTGCTCTGATCCCAATTGTTGGGAAAAATACCGAGAGGGGGGGGGGGGGGGGTGAACTAAAGATTACAAAAGATATTCAAAACTTTTTTTACTTTTGCACTCTTTAAAACCCATACGCTACTTTCCTTCAGTAAACTAGCGTATATACGCGGATATCCTTCATGAAACTCGCTGTAGAGCTATAAAAAGGGTCTCTTTCACCTCTAATTACCTCACATTAATATGTCAATCCGATAGCGTTTTGTTATTACAAAGAGTGACTCAATCCGAGGCTATCATTTGTCAGAGTAATTCTAGTAGTACAGTGCTTAAGAAATACAAGAGTAAACGGATGCTTGTCTGTAACTAAATTACTTCAAAGAATAAATCACACACTCAGAAAACTCAACAGCTTATCAGTCAAGGGTTCGGCAGTGATAACCCATCCCTTCGGAAACTGATGGAAAGGAAACTATAGCATAGACCACGAGCCTGGGAGCTAGACAGTGACTGCCAATGAAAGAATAAATCACACACTCAGAAAACTCAACAACTTATCAGTCAAGGGTTCGGCAATGATAACCCATCCCTTCGGAAACTGATGGAAAAGGAACTAGAGCATAGATCACGAGCCTGGGAGCTAGACAGTGACTGCCAATGCTCACTACAGCCTTAGATCATCTCTCACACCAAAACATCAAATGCAAGTAAATGGAATAGCAAAGTAAATAAAGGATTAAACAGAAATTCTGGAATGGAACAACAACTCTAAAATGGAACAGCAATTGAATAACTAAGTCCCGCGGGTTATAACCAAACTCAATCTATACACTCTTTGCAATCAAATAACATTCTTTCACTCTAAAGGCGATTCACACAGATCACACTAATGGAACAGCAATAACAACTAATGAATTATAGAACAGTACTGATAAATTAGGAACGCACACCACACGAACGTTTAGTATAACAGCTCTGTAACATAACAGTAAGAATATGCGATTAACTCTTAAAAGGATAAATAACTTGATGCAGAGTCAACATACAATTCTATCTGTAGAAAACCTCAATGATTCAAACTTGAACAGAGCATATAATATGAACTTGTAAAGCATATCAAATTACCAAATAACAATGATAAACAAACCACACAGAAGTAAAGTCGTAATGGTACAGAAGCAAGTGTCCTTCGGGGCCGGGCCCTTAGCCTCCAAGGATACACCGCTTTAAGTTAATGCAGACGTGAAGATGGAATAATCACCAAGCTTTTATTAATGCATCGGTCAAAAATACATCGAACCAGTTCTCAACGAAACTTAATAATCAAAGCTGATGTCTTACAGAAAATGACATAGAAACATATCCTATCTCTCCATATATTTTTTAAGCTAACAGTGCTGTCTCTTTATATAAAGACGACGGCGGAGATGTCCAAGTAACAAGATAAATAAAACAACGATCCCTCAGGATCGAAGATCCTGAGGGATTCGCCAAACTGTTAACTCTTCATCCTGTCTTTTCTTTTGCGCTGAGCTGGTGTCTTCTCCTTCTTTTCTGAGCCGATTTGCTTTGATCTATTTATCCTTGTTTGCATTCGGTTCTCGTTCAGAGGGACAACAGTTATCTCAACTTTGTCCTTTCCTTTGGAGCGGCAACTCCTCGTTTTCTCCTTTTCCTGTATAGAAAATAACCATTATCAGTGGCTAAGTCTTGCATATCAATTCTCACATGTTTTGTTATATTTCCTTATTACTTTCCAAATTCATGATAAAAAGGTTCACAAATTCTATTAAAAAGCCACTGAAATAATCATCAAAAGCATACCTTTTTAGTACTCCACACACCCCCCTTCTTACCTTGTTTCATGTCCTCATGAAAACATTGTAGTTGACATGCAATGCAGTGAGAGAATATGCTGGAGAAGGAGTCTCATGCGGAGGCCTACAACCATGTTGAGTGATTAAATAGTCAAAGAACTGACCTTCTTGCCCCTCAGGCATATCATACAGGGCCTGGTATCCGGGTGCAGGGTGCCAAATAATTGGAGTGCGAAATCTATATCCTAACCAGGATGACCCTGCTTTCAGAATGCTCTGGCCATAGAGGTTCAAACGGTCAGTAGCTAACTCAAAGTTCTCATACTTAAATGGTTCTCTGAGCTGGATGTTTGGATCAGAGATTCGATACAGAAATTTGGCTGCATTAATGGCCAAGTCTTTGATGGAAAGAAAATATTCTAAACTCTCTCGAATGAGTGCCTCATGCATGCGTCCTAATGTTTCAATGACACCCGGAGTCCTTATGTGGTTTATATGAGCTTTCCATAACTGTACTGGGTTCCTAGGCTCAGCCCTAACTCGTAAATCTAGACCATTTTCCTGACTCTGGAAAGTATCATAGGCTTTGAGCCACTTAATCTAATTAACCCCGAATGAAATGAATGCTTGGAATTGGATGTCTCCAATGAAAGGGCCAGGGTTTAATTCAGTCTCCTGACTTAACACAAGGTCGTGCAAATAAAGTTCACACAACAATCTCTGGACTTTCACTCCATAATGTTTACAGCAATCTATAAAGTCATTGACGGTGTTAATTTGTATAGGGGTGCCTGCTTTAACAGCTTTGATTTTTAATTGTAAATACCGTTCTAATAAAAACAGAGCATAGTTTTTAGCAGGGGCCCTACATGCTAAAACATTATTGTATAAAGAACACAAGTCATTCATCTGTTTGATAACAGTATCTAGTCTACGGGTTACCTGTGCAACTTCCTCTTGTTCCTTTTTCCACCCTTCAAAGGCCTGGCTTTTAGATTGACTGACGTCCCTTAGTTGCTGCTGTAACTCTTCATATTTTTCTCGGGGAACCGTTTGCTCTTTAAGTTGTTCAGCTTCTTGCTGTGCTTGCTTCATCATCTTGTGCAAGGATTTTGTCTTCGGATCTTTTTTCCATAGGTCAGTGGAGGCCGGGAGTTTTACCTGAACTTTCTTATTATGCTGTTTGGAGTTCAGAACCCTTATTACCCCTGAGGGTGGTGCCTCTGTCTGAATTTTCTTGTCACTGATCCTTATATCATCCTTTTCTGTTTTAACACGAACATCCGTCTGTTCCCGTTCCTCAGCATCATTTGGAACGGCAGCTGGATTCTCAGTAGGGTTTTGAACAGCAGGCCGTTTGTTGGCCCTCTTTTTCCTCTTTACCTTCTGGTTCTTTTTCAGAATCCTAATTTGTTGTCTGAGCTGGGTTATCGTATTTAACAATTTAGTCCGTTCCTTCTGCAACTTCTTAATTTCCAGCGTTTCATTCGAAGGAACAGCAGTCTGTCTGTTGCGGACTGGATCATGACCAGTTGCTAAATCTTCCTCTTGGGGTTCTTCCTCACTGCTCTGCTCTGGCTGTTTTGGGGTATGAACCTCGACTGGTTCTGTCTCTTCCTGAGCAACTACTGTTTCTGCTCCTACTCCCTCTAGAATTTCCTCTTGTGACCTGGGAACAGAGTGTTCCCGTTCAGTATTTTCCTCCTCTTCATCATGAACAGGCATGTTTTCTTCTTGGAGTTTGTCGTGAGGGTCCTCTGAACTAGAAGGTTGACCATACTTACTCATATTGGCTAGGATGGCGGCCAAGTCATCTTCTCCCAGTAGGTCTTGTAATGGGCTATCTTCCTGCTGTTCTATTTCCTCCTCCTGTTCAGCCTCTGCCCCCTCTTCGGATTGTTCGTCCTCAATTACCACTGGTTGGCTGGCGCTTTCCTGGAGCTTTTCCAGCCTTCCTCGTATCCGAGCCAACCGGGCTGATTTTCTGGGTTCCTCCGGTTGCTCGGGTGGATCAATGGCATGCTTGCGCTTTGCCGATTCTTGGTGTGTCCCTGGTTGTTGTGATGTACTAGCAACATATTCTCTGCGTTTTGCCGGTTGTTCTGGTGGGCTTATAGAATGTCTACGTTTTGGGGATGGCTCTGTCAATCCCCCCTCAATCATTGCAATGAGCTCTTCCCAGCTGCTCTGCTGCTGGGTAAGACCATAACTAACAACTAGTCGTATCAACCCATGGTGACTAACGACTGCCTCTACGTGCTGTGCCTTTTTCATACTTTGTGCGGCATCATGCAGTAATGAGTTTAGGAGTGCCGGTAAATTCACAGAGCATTTCTGTTTTAGAACAGCTAAAAGTTTAAGATGTCGTGGTCTTACCACGTCTTTCCTTCCTTCGCAGGTAATGTAGCTCTGTACTGTTCTTGCTAGCTCCGTCCAGGGTTCTCCTAGGGTTGCTGGCAGAACTCCCTTCCCCTTAATTGTCAAATTCTGACCTTCGTCCTGGAAGATGTCGATGACCTTCTGTAATCGTTCCTTTTTTAATGTCCATAGCGGTCCGATGGCTGGTAGTCCTGAAACTTCTGCAATTATGGCATCAGTGACCGCTATCCGCTTCCCTCTTACTGTGGAGTGGTCATCTTGTAAATTCTGCAAAAATTCCATCGCTACTGTTTCATTAGCCTCCTGTAGGCGATTGAAATAATTCAACCATCCTGCCCTTTCCAGGATCTCTCGGGCAGCGGCGGAGATCGTCAGCTGTTGAGGCTCACTTCGAATTGCCCTTCCTCCCATGATTTCACTGTGAATTCTAAATGGAACAGCAAAAACGTTTTCGGTTTGAAACACAGAGAGGGTGAAAATCGCAAGGTTTCGAGAAAGAAAACACAGAGTATGCAACAGTGAAACAGAAAACAACTTGTGTGAAAATAAAAAAATGCCATGCCGTTAAACCATGCCAAACCGTCGTATACTAGTTTTCCCGAATGGTGAATTGACACGTAATACAGGGAATGATGAGGTTAACCTCCCCCCCCCCGCAGTGTGATAGGCTGTCCCAGCCGGCAAATAAAGGAGCGGCACCCGGTCTGCAATCAAGTCAGAAAGGAACAGCATATGAAATTATGCTATGTGGAAAAGGACAACAATTTACCGAAATCGAGGCGGAGAATTGATCGCGTATGATATAAGAGGCTGCTGTGTTATGATATGAGGCTGATAGGTAGGGCATGTATCGTACTTGCCAAATCTTAAGCGGTCATGGTCACTTCCGTTGCCATGATTGGTAATGATAAATATTCATGCGATGTATAAATCGGGAAATAACATATGATTAGTGCCTAGGATATAAGAAACAAAAGAGTGTTAGTATCTTACCCATTGGTGTAAGCAAGGTGACTTCAATACCATTAACAGTACTCTGCTGCCAACAGGTGTCTATAACCTTGGCAGAGTTGTTTTTCACCCTCGGAACCATGATCCTTTGTGTATACTTAGGAATGTTGTTATGTCAAAATGTAGACCATTATGCTGGCTTGGTGACCAGTTAACCATAATGCCATTCACGAGGAAGGAGCGAAACGTGGACAGGCCGGCTCGTGATGAGACCTCTTGTTCCAAGGTTCGTTTAGTTGATATACCTTTTGGACCATATCCCTGGTGTGGTGGCCATAATGGGAATGCCACTTCACTTCCATCCTCATGATCATGGTAGGCTGGCTCTCGATGAGACCCCCTATCCTGCATTTGACACTTCACATATCATGTTCACATATGTTTTATTTTTTATAGAATACTTTTCCTTATTTATACACAAAGGGTGGTTCAACACTCCTTAAGAGTAGGAATGGTGGAAGAAGTCTTATCATCTCAATAGGAAGATATAAGCTCTTTGCTCTTATTCCCAAGTACTAATCAAAAAGGTTTAAGGGAATCAACATGATAAAGATAACCAATCAGGGAAAAATTAGTAAAACAGTGACAACAAAAGATAAGAAATAAGTATGTCCTTCCTTTGATCCTCTTATTAATGCAGAGCCTTATAGATATAGCGATTTATGGTTTGCAGATTTCGGTATGTTGTGATTTTATATTTCATCGCACAAATACATAGCTGAAGCTTAAAGACTAGAAAGAAGACGGCAAAAAGCATCCTCAATTTAGATCAGCAAAAGGGATAAGCTGTTTCGCAAGGAGAGCAAAAGTATGCTAATGGTGTTCCGTCGGAAAAGAAACAACGATGGATAATAGAAAAAGGAACAAAAAAAAATAAAAAATGCAAATGTCGTTCCTTTGGGAAAAGGAACGGCAATAATACTATAAAACACTCAACATGCCATTCCGTTGAAAAAGGCACAACAGCAATAAAAGAACGTTGTTTCTTTGAAAAAAAAAAGGAACAGTGGTAACCAAAAGGAACAGCGAAAAATGTGACAATGTCGTTCCTTTGAAAAAGGAACAGCAGAGATCCGAATGTTGTTCCTTTAGAAAAGGAACAGCAAAACAAGAAAAACCAACATCATAAAAAACACGCATATGCTATTTTTAGAAGAGCAAAAATCGAACTTTGTGGAAGAAAAAGGAACAGCAAAAATGACAAGAAAATATTTAATTCAAACTTATGTACAAGAACCACTCAAAAAAACAAGAACTTATGTACAAATTGCAAAAAGAAATGGACCCTTAATGAATTACAGGTGAGGAAGATTTCTCTTCCTCTCCTAAGATCTCCATATCAGTGTCTCGGCGTAGCTGCTGGCAGAAGGATTCCCGAGTGAGTGGTTTGCGATAGAGACGGACTCGGTGGCCATTTAATTTGAATGCATATCCAGAACCGTCAATGGTAATTAGAGTAAGGGTTCCGTTGTCATGCACCTTCTGGATTTCGTATGGTCCCAACCATCGAGTCTGAAGTTTTCCAGGGAAGTCCTGAAACCGAGAGTCGTATAACAGAGCCCAGTCTCCCTCGTGGAAGACTTTGTTTTTGATGAGCGCATCATGCCATTTGGCTCGCTGCTGTTGAATCAATGCTGTATTTTGTAGTGCAGAGAGCCTAATTTCGTCTAATTCATTGATCTGCTGTAGTCGATTGATTTGTGCCTCGCTTAGATCTAGGCCAACTTCCTGTGCTGTCCGTAATGTTTGGATTTCGAATTCTATGGGAAAAATGGGTTGTTTTCCAAACACTAATTGATAAGGTGAGTAACCGGTGGTGCTCCTCCATGTGATTCTATAGGCCCAGAGTGCTTCAGGTAGTCGGGTAGCCCAATCACGCCTATGTGACGCAATGGTTTTCGTTAGGATTGATTCTATTATCTTATTGCTACTTTCTACCTGCCCATTCGCCTGTGGGTGATATGGAGTAGTGATTTTATGCTGGACATGATAATTGTTGAGTGTGGCAGCTAATTTATGCCCAACAAATTGTTGTCCTCCATCTGTAATTATTTCTCTGGGAAGGCCATAACGAACAAATAGATGGAACAGGAACTGTATGACAGAGTCCTCTGTGGCTCTTGGCAATGCTTCTACCTCAACCCATTTGGTGACATATTCTGTTGCCACCAAAATATATGTTTTCTGATTTGATGAGGGGTTGATGGGTCCAACGAAATCAAGAGCCCATCGCTCGAATGGTTCGATGACTAACTGTGGTTTCAGAGGCATCTCATCGGCTTGACCAGGTCGTCCTGCTCGCTGGCAGCTGTCACAGGCTTGGACAAACTTCTTCGCATCTTTGAAGATCGTAGGCCAGTAATATCCTGTCTGCAATACTTTATGTCCCGTTCTACGCTCGGCGAAGTGCCCCCCACACGGTCCATCGTGACAGGCTTTTAGGATGTCAAAGATTTCATCCTCTCTAACACATCGCCTGATATGCATGTCTTCTCCTGTGTGAAACAAATAGCCTCCAATCCATGAAAATCGAGAACTTTTCTGAATAATCTGCTTGCGCTCATTAGGAGTTAAATGTTTTGGTAATTTACCTACTGCGAGGTAGTTGGCAACATCAGCATACCAGGGTGTTTGAACGGCAACAGCAAACAGGTGCTCATCCGAGAATTGATCTTCAACTACTGCTGCATCGCTTGATTTTTGTATTCTCGAAAGAAAATCGGCTACAGGGTTTTCTTTGCCAGGCCGGTCCTTGATTGTGATGTCGAATTCCTGCAATAAGATTAACCATCGAGTTACTCTAGCATTTGTGACAGGCTTATTTGCTAAATATTTTATAGCAGAATGGTTTGTATACAAGATAACAGGATAGCCTGTAATATAATGTCTAAATTTATTGACAGCATGTATTACAACTAGGAATTCTTTTTCAGTAACAGTGTAATTCAATTCAGCAGGGGATAAATTCTTGCTAATGTAATAGATGGCATATGGTTTTTTATCCTCTTCCTGCCCAAGGACTGCACCAATGGCTGTATCTGAGGCATCAGATGATATCTGGAATGGTAGGTCCCAGTTTGGTCCTCGAAGAACTGGGGCTGTGGATACCAGCTTCTTTAGATCCTCGAAAGCACGGTCACATTTGTCTGTCCAAAGAAAATCAACGTTACCAGTTAGTGCATATAAAGGAGCAGCAATGTGTGAATAATGCTCTATGAATCGTCTATAATAACCGGAAAATCCAAGAAAGCTGCGTACCTCTGTTTGAGTAGTAGGAGTGGGAATAAGCAAAAGTATTTGGATTTTGGCCGGGTCTACCTGAATGCCGGCTGCTGAGACATAATGTCCTAGGATAAGTCCTTCAGTCATCATCAAGAAACATTTTTCGTGGCTTAAGCAAAGCCTGGTAACAATGCATCGTTGTAGGACTTTTCTAGGGTGTCTAGAGCTGGATCAAAATCATCTCCATATGGTGTAAAGTCATCCATGTAAACTTCAAGTCCATCATTTATTAAATCTGAAAAAATGCTAAGGATAGCCCTCTGAAATGTGGCAGGAGCATTACATAGGCCAAAAGGTAGAACTCGATAGGCAAATGTTCCCCAGGGACAAGTAAAAGTAGTTTTATCCTGGTCTTCAGGGGCAATCTGAATCTGATTGTATCCACTAAAGCCATCCAGGAAAGAAAAGAATTTCTTCCCTGCTAAAGTATCCAGTACTTGATCTATAAAAGGGAGAGGAAAATGATCTTTCTGTGTTGCCTTATTCAGTTCCCTATAAACCACACAAATTCTCCATTTTCCGTTCTTTTTTGGTACCACCACAAGCGGAGAGACCCATTTACTATCAGAAATAGGATAGATAAAGTTGACATCTAAAAGTTTTTGAAGTTCAGCTTTTACCACATCCTTTAGATGAGGATTAAGTCTCCTTTGCGGCTGACGAACAGGTCTGGCGTCTTTTTATGTGTAAATGTGGTGTGTACATAACTGAGGATCAATTCCTTTCATGTCAGGGTAGTCCCATGCAAATGCTTCTTGATATTTTGTTAACAGATGGATGAGCTTTGTTTCTTGTTCAGGTGTGAGATTGGCATTGATGTTTAAAGTTTTTCCCGGTGCAATTTCCACAGTTTTACTGTTTGCAACAGAAGTAACAGGTATCGTTTGGTCATGCATATCTTTCAAGGGATCTTCCTCCAGGTCATTATCAAATGTTGCTTCTATCATGTGACACTGTGTGCAAGGTTCAGTTTGAGTAATGAAATTATTAATGGCATCGTCTTCTGTTTGATCTTTGAAATCAAGTGCCTCTTGTATAGTTAATGGAGATCTGATGTTATCAGTAAGATATGATACAGGGTGCTTATTAGTTTTAATCATTGTGACACTTGGCTGCGCTGGAGGATATAGAACTAAATTTTTGCTATTCGGTCCTCTGGTTATGGTCATATTTCCCTGCCGGCAACCAATGTAGGCATCGGCAGTGGCAAGCCAAGGTCTACCTAAAATTAGTGGATGTCCATCAAGTCGGGTTTTTGGATTAATTATCGGGAAATCGGTTGGATACTCCCAGGACTCTACAGAGACCATGACATCATGTAGAGTACCCTCTGGTCTAACCACAGATCGATCAGCCAATTCCAACAGAGTAGAGGTGGGTTCTACAGATGTAATGCCGAGCTTTTGGCAAGTTGTGGTTGTTAAAATATTAATTGCAGCCCCTAGATCAACTAAGGCATTAGGCAGGGTCTGACCATAAATTTGAACAGTTATAATTGGATTCCCGGGGTCTTCATATTTAAGGGGTGTTTCTCTTCCAGACAATAGGTCAGATAAAGTACCGAATACTTGTACTCTTGGATTATTTGTTATATTCCTCCTTGGTTTCTTTATGCACAATTCTTTGATAGTTTTTGCGTATATGGGAATGTCTTGAATGGCTTGGAGGAATGGAATCTTTATGTACAGATTTTGTAATTCTCCCAGAATGTCAAAGTCAGGATATTGTATGGTTTGAGGTATGGCTAATCGTTCTGGGAACGGAGGAGAGGATGTGGTTGCTTGATTATGAGTTTGTTGCTTATTTACATCCTCTTGTTGTAACTGATGTTCTCTGGGTAACTGATCTTCAATATGAATTGTTTTATCTCCCTCAGTTTCAATTATACGTCCAGATCTTAACTGAAGGTCACTGCACTCCCTCAAGTCGGGTCCTGTTTCTGGTGATTCTATGATTTGGATAGATTGGACCTGTCTGTTGTTTGGATTGGGATCGGGTTGGGCTGGGAGTTGCGGCCTCAAGTTAGACTGGGGATTTTGTTGTAAAGCTGGCAAAGTAGGTTGAGGGAGTGGAATAGTTCCAGCTGGGTGGTACATCGGTCTTTGCCAGCTTGTCTGCCAAGGTGAACTTTGTGAAGTAGAGGGAGTCCATTGTGAAGGATACGGGCCATTTTGCCAATATGGTGGAGTGTAAGGGAAATTCGGCCAACCAGTTTGGCTTGTTTGATTCAGCCATGGATTTGAAGAAGGAAATGATTGTGGTGACCAGTTTGTAAATGGGGGTTGAGATTGATTTTTCCACATACCATATTGTTGAGCATTATACTGTGGGGTTTGAAAGAAAGAGGTTGAGTCCGGAAACATACCAGGTTGTCTCGGCTGCCACTGGCGGCGTTGGTTGATCGAATTCACCGATTCTGGTTCTTCTTCTGCTTCCTTATATACCGCTTTCAATCCAGGAAGTGAGGGGCAGCTCTCCGTAAGGTGATCTTTTGTACAGATGGCGCATGTTTGGACTTTATCCAATGGACACTCCTTGTGATTATGTTTTTTTCTGCATCGGGGGCAGAAGATTGCCAAATTCTGTTCTGCCTCCAGCTGCTTCTGTTTAGCCTGCACAATATCAAGTTGTGTAGTTAGTGTCCCCATAATATCAGTTTTGAAATTTTCTAATAAATTTCCAATTTCTACACGTGTTACTCCTTCTGTTGATACTTTGTTATCTCTTGAAAACCGATCATATTCTGTCGGTTTTATTCTTGTGCTGCCTCTCGAACTCCTGATACATAAATCAAGGATGTCAGCAAAATTTTCTTGATAAATGTCCCCTTTTCCCATAATATTTAAGGTTTCAATCCATTGTTCCTTCATGCCCCTTATTAATGCAGTTTTTAACACATTATCAGGTAAAGGTAGCGATGCATAAGGAGATCTTTGTAGATTGTACTGAAAACGTTCCACATACTCCTCTAATGTTTCATTTGGTCTGGCTGACATTTGAAATATTTCGTCTTTTAATTCTCTAGACCTACAATAATCCGGATATTTTTTTAAGAAGGATTCTTTCATTTGATCCCAATTGTTGATAACCCCGCCACCTAGCCCCATAAACCATCTTAAAGCAGCCCCTTTTAATGTAGAGGGGAATAATTTCAATTTTTGGGGATCGGTGGTATAATCGTACCCCCTACATAACACATCGAATTCGAATAAGAATGCATCCGGATCTTCTGATGTGAGTCTGTGAAATGTAGGGATATGCTGAAGAGGAATAGCTTTCATGGGTGCATTTGCTGCAGAATCCACTATAGGATATTGTAATGTAGAGGTTTGAGTGTTTGGCTGGTTTTGAGCATTTGGTTGGTTTTGAGCCATGGGATCGAATATATGCCAATAACCTTCTGGGATTTCTAGGAGGGTGTTCCTAGGTTGAGTGGGAACGGTTTTGACAGGGATCTTTTTAATAGCGCTTCCTTTATCTGGAATAATGGGAATACCAGGTGTTTGAGGAGATTGAATCTCTTCAACAATGACTTTCGCAGCACTCCCCTTATCTGGGCTATCTAATGGTTGATTTGTTTCAAGAGGAGATTTTGGTTCCTTGGTTTCCCCTGTTTCTCCTTCTCCTTCACAAAAGTTGCTAGAGTTCCCTTCCTGCAATAATTCTGGAGTGGAATTTTCAATTTCTTGAAAGTCCTGCTCCTCAGTTTGACTATGCACCTCAGCACAGGCTACAGATGGTGATCCTGTGGCCTGAAGGGAACTAGTAGGCGGTTTAGAAATGTTTTTCTTGAGGCCTACTGATGGCTGAGATTCTGTTTTCTTATAGATTTCATCTATGAAGGTCGTTCGGCCAAGGGTCACCGGCCCCTTAGCTTTTTCAGGCTTGGATGGGGGTTTGATATTCTTTTCTGGTCTTTTCTGCTTAGTCATGCACTCAAAAATGAACTACCAACTTCTATTCAAACAAAGCAAAAACAAATCTGTTAGGAAAGCGGATAGTGGAGCAAGTCTTTTACAGGCTCCGCACGTAGGTTCTTACCTTCCGTTTTTAGGATCCAACTCCTCCCTAGCAGGCTCGTACACTACTCTGAAAAAGACAAATGGCTACACTCTTTCCCCGGCAACGAGGCCAAAATGTGGAGCTATAAAAAGGGTCTCTTTCATCTCTAATTACCTCACATTAATATGTCAATCCGGGAGCGTTTTGTTATTACAAAGAGTGACTCAATCCGAGGCTATCATTTGTCAGAGTAATGCTAGTAGTACAGTGCTTAAGAAATACAAGAGTAAACGGATGCTTGTCTGTAACTAAATTACTTCAAAGAATAAATCACACACTCAGAAAACTCAACAACTTATCAGTCAAGGGTTCGGCAGTGATAACCCATCCCTTCGGAAACTGATGGAAAGGAAACTAGAGCATAGACCACGAGCCTGGGAGCTAGACAGTGACTGCCAATACTCACTACAGCCTTAGATCATCTCTCACACCAAAACATCAAATGCAAGTAAATGGAACAACAAAGTAAATAAAGGATTGAACAACAATTCTGAAATGGAACAGCAATTGAATAACTAAGTCCCGCGGGTTGTAACCAAACTTAATCTATACACTCTTTGCAATCAAATAACATTCTTTCACTCTAAAGGTGATTCACACAGATCACACTGACAGAACAACAATAACAACTAATGAATTATAGAACAGTACTGATAAATTAGAAACGCACACAACACGAACGTTTAGTATAACAGCTCTGTAACATAACAGTAAGAATATGCGATTAACTCTTGAAAGGATAAATAACTTGATGCAGAGTCAACATATAATTCTATCTGCAAAAACCTCAATGATTCAAACTTTCACAGAGCATATAATATGAACTTGTAAAGCATATCAAATTACCAAATAACAATGATAGACAAACCACACAGAAGTAAAGTCGTAATGGTACAGAAGCAAGTGTCCTTCGGGGCCGGGCCCTTAGCCTCCAAGGATACACCGCTTTAAGTTAATGCAGACGCGAATATGGAATAATCACCAAGCTTTTATTAATGCATCGATCAAAAATACATCGAACCAGTTCTCAACGAAACTTAATAATCAAAGCTGATGTCTTACAGAAAATTACATAAAAACATATATCCCATCTCTCCATATATTTTTAAGCTAACAGTGTTGTCTCTTTATATAAAGACGACGGCGGAGATGTCCAAGTAACAAGATAAATAAAGCAGCGATCCCTCAGGATCGAAGATCCTGAGGGATTTGCCAAACTGTTAACTCTTAGTGCCTTTTTACTGTGTTAAATTTGGATACTCCTTCTTTTAGCTCTACGTTTGCTGATATTTATCACTTCCTTTTTGCGTTGAAGTTCCGTTCGGAGGACGTGATTATCAACTTTGTCCTTTCCTTTGGAGCGGCAACTCCTCGTTTTCTCCTTTTCCTGTATAGAAAATAACCATTATCAGTGGCTAAGTCTTGCATATCAATTCTCACATGTTTTGTTATAGTTCCTTATTACTTTCCAAATTCATGATAAAAAGGTTCACAAATTCTATTAAAAATCCACTGAAATAATCATCTAACTCATGATGAACATCAACACAAGCAAGGACAAGTATGGAGGCCAAGTGGTGCCCCTATTATGAGTGTTGCAAGTGAAGAAATTCGATTTTGAGGAGGGGTGAAGTGACGCTTCCTGGATAAAATGTGTCATGGTGAAGTATCAAATCACTAAAAACTAACAGGTACCTAGAGCTCATGAACAGGCTAGGTCGCACGTTTTGGGGTCTGTTCTGCGACCTGGGTAGTAGATTCTAGGCAGAAAATTGTGACCTGTCCCAGGAAATGACCTGAAAAGTGCGACCTGTCAGAGAAAGGGGGTTTCAGTGTTGTTTTTGGCTAAGATCTGGGATTTTTATAGTTGAGGGGCATAGGTGCCCCCAAGCATGTTGTGCTCATGCCAAAATGTATTTAGAAAAAGGGGATTCTAAACACATTTTAATGATGTGGTGCACCATTTGTTTTTGTTATGGTTATGTAGTTTGAGAAAGGAAATGGAGGATTACCAATCTCTTTTAGTACTGCATAGATGAATCAAATGGAATTTAAGTTTCCGAGTTGGCATATTTGGTGTCACTATCCCAAAGAGAGGATTTGGTGATAATGAACTGATGCTCTCCTAGAAAACCCATAGGTTGCTCAACAACAATGTCTAAGAGACTGGGTTGCTGATGTAAGATGAAGGAACGATAAGGGATATCATCCCTAGAGTGATCTGAAGTGATATGGGACTCTAGAGGTTCTTATAAATATGGAAGAATAATGGTACTAAAGTCGACATGACCAGATACACTAGGAGAGTTGTGAAGAATTGATTCTCCTGTTCTCTCAAATATGGGTGCCCCCTTTCCCAAACATTGGGTAATGTAATGGCCACAAGGTGTATGTGGTTCAAACGTATGGGTTTGATGTAAGGGGGAATAGATAAAGTCAGGGGTGGTTATTTCTTCCATAATGTCATCATCATTATAGAAGACGGGGTGACTAGTGGAAGAAATACCACCTGACGCGACGAAGCTACCTAACTCATCATCATGAGAAGAAAGGCTCACATACGAATCATCGTGGGGGAGGACAGAAGAACAAGTAAATAGATGGTCAAATGATGTTGAGCCCAGGGTGGTCACTGAAGGGGGGTTGAGCGAAACACTAGGGGAGGATTCAAAGGGAATGTTCCCTGAGGGTCTCACAGATGATGATAGGTAGAGGATGGTGGTAGCAGGCTCCATCATCTTGACATCAGGAAGGGGAATGTCAATGGGATCGGGTAGATCTTCAAGCTGACCTGATGCATACTGCGCAAGTATGGGAGAGGAAAATTGATTTTTTTCAACCTCATACTCTCGAACTACCTCTAAAGAGGCATGGTAATGCATCTAGTGAGGACAATGGTGGGAATAATGGCCATGGACACCACACAGAGCACAGGGTTTGTTGGTGCAAATAGTCTTTGGGTTCTTGGCTGTGGACGAGGAAGAAACAGAGGGTTCAGGGGTCATAGACACAGGGAACGCAACTTTAACCATGTGCTTGATATGGGGCAACTCGAGACAAGTATGGGTGGCATGACCGATGACATGACACAAGGCACAAGGCTTTGTGGGCGGAGGAGGGGCAAGGTCAGTCGGGGTGGCCTTGTCTTTGGATGCCCCCTTACGAGATTTTCATTTCTTTCCCGGAGCTGGCCCAACAAGAGAGGGGTCTTGTTGAGGTGCTGAGGGCACAAGAGCAATGGAAGAAGCTAGGGGAACCGGTTGTACTGGTGTCAAACCAAGGTAGGGTTTGGGGTGACCAGGCGGGGTAGCGGCTGGAGAGTCAAGGTACCAGACGGGGATATATAGGGTCAAGTTGGGGAGAGAAAGGGTGGCCATGATGGGAACCGAATAGATTCCAGGAGGGGGAGCAAGGAAAGGTATCTGTCTAGCAGGGTAATGACCAGGTGGGATGGCTCCAAGATGGTTAAGGTCTGGGGGAACCGACCCAAGAGGATAAAGGGGTTCATGGGTACTAGCTGTAGGAGGAGGGCCAAAAGGAGTAGGGCCAGCTGGCTGAGACAAGGGGCTAGGAGCAAGTTACGGTGGACGATCTTGAGGTTGCTAACTAGCCGAAGCGGGCTGCTTAAGGGCATCACGAGACGATTGCTTCATGCAAACATTTGATAAGATGGGATAAGGGATGGGGGGAGGCAGGAGACCAGGGAAGGTTCCAAGAAAAGAGGAGTCTTTGTAGACGCCGGGAGAGACACTAGTCAAATAATCGACGGTTTTCTTATTGGCGATAGAAGAGATGGTCAACTCAAGGGAGGTCTGAGATTTTTGCTCATGATACATCAACTGGTCAATGGTGACTATATTTCCATTATGAGGGAAATACATCTTGCAGTAAACCACGGATGGGACAACAGACATGGCATAAGTGTAGCTCCGCCCCAGGAGAATGTTGTAATCTAGAGGGGCGTTAATGACTTCAACATCAATGCAAACAATATTTCCCGCACGAGTGATAGGACAATTACAGAAGAGGCCAATGGGTTGGGAGGCGTGGCCATCCCATGCTTGAAGGGTGATCGTGGAAGGGGCCAATTCAGGAGATCCAAGTTGTTTCCAAACTGAAGCGAACATCACACAAGTGTATGCCCCCTCATCAATGATGCACCGAGAAATGTGAGCATTCCAGATTTTGACGGGAATTTGGAATGCTACGGAAGCAGGAAGAGGGGGATGTTTTGATTGATGGGCATTGAAAACAATCAATTGGTCATCAGCAGGATCTACAGCGCCCATGGCGGATAGTAGAGCCTTATTTTGGGAGGGGCATGACTAGAGGAGTTCTAGTGTTGAAATGGCGGCAGGAGACCACGTCAAATCATCTACTATGCTATACGAATGAGTAGCTCGACTAGAAGGAGCATTTCGGCGTAATGGTCCCTTAGGAATCTTGGTGTGAACCTCAACTTTGGGCTGAGGGATATGAAAGGGACCATTGGATGTCGAAAGAGGCTCTGTAGAACCTGAAGAGGAAGACTCGGGGACAGACGAAGCAGGAGGCTTGGGGTACTGACGAGACTGAGTTTGAAGGTTAAGTTCAATTGTTAGAGGTTGATTAGAGTTCATCATGAGGATCTGGTAATTGGAGGAACCAGAAGGTGAAGGTTGGGTGGCCTCTTGTCCATTAGCTGGGTGGGTAGCCATGAATCCTTGCTAGGGGAAAGGATTGATAAACATAGCCGGTTGAGTAGAGTCCACATTGGGGGGAGCAGTAGGGGAGGAATGTTGTCCGCGTAATGTGGCTTGATACTCCCAGATCTACCACATCTATGGTAAAAGGGGACAATCGTGAGTGTAATGGCCATAAACACCACAACACGAACAAGGCTTATTTGTACGAAGAGGACTATCCGGCTTGGGCTGAGTGCCCTGCTTTTGGTTAGTAGTGTTAGGGTCAATACCTGGAGGATTGGGTCCATGATTACCAGGGGTAGATTGATTTTTATTACCTTTCCTCTTTCTTTGAGAAGGAGGATTAGTTGCGCCCTGCTATGCAAATACTTGCCCCAGAGGGGGTGGTAGTTGCTATTGCTGGGGTTGAGAAGGCAAGGGAGGTGGAGGTGCAAATGCCGGAGGAGCTGGGCCACTAGGCTCTAGATAAGGATAATGGTTAGGTTGGGCAACATTGAGGTAAGTAGGAGGTTGGGAAAAAGGATGAGTCATGTCGTATCCTAGATACATGCTACCTGGAGGGGGAAAAGTGCTGGAGGTGCTGGCTCCTCCTAGAGGGAGACCATAGCCCATAGGAGGTTAAGCATATGGATGAGAAAGAGCTCCAACGATACCGTCGGCAGAATGAGATGCCCCCGAGGCATTAGCGCCACCTGGTCTAGGGAGGTCAGGAAGGATGGTATAAACATAACCAGACTGAGCATAGATAAGGTCATGTTTGAAGGCTATTTAAAGGGCGACTTCTTTAGTTTGAGGGAATTGGAAGGTGACATCTTTGCCGATAGCGGGTAAGAGAGATCTAAGGAACCAGTCCATATAGACACGGTCTTCAAAGGTAGGAGCTCGACACAAGCTCTTTCTTCACCACCATTCCTGGACATGATCAAAAAGGCAAGTCGTAGATGATTGATGGAAAGAATTCAAGATTTTGGTACCAGTGTCGTATCGGAGAGGAAGATGGAAATAAGATACGAAGGCTCGAGAAATGGTCGCAAAGGTGGTATGGGAAGAGGCGGTCTGATCAACATACCATTTAGAAGCTTCACCGGTAAGCGTGCATTGGACCAATCAAAGACAGATGGAATCATCAGTAATGGAATTGGATGAACACCACATGTGGAAAGATTGGATATGGTTGGAGGGATCTTCCCCAGCAAGGCCTTCGAACTTGGGAATGTCGAAGGGGAGCTTGGTTGGCATATTAGGCCAACCAACATCATGGCGGATAGGATCATTGATCAACTGATTGAAATCGGGGAGACTGAGGCATGCCATGTAAGGGAGCAAGGGGACAGTCAAGCTATTTAATGTGGTAGTTTCGCTAGTAGTATTCCCAGTAGGAGGTCTGGGAGTACCGCTAGCATTAGGCCCTCGACCAGACATAGTGAAGGTAAGAGGGGGAGAACCAGAAGTAAAAGGAGAACCCAATGAATTAGAAGAGGAGTCAGAGGGTGGACTCGGGGGAGGACTAACTCGACAACGGCGGGAAGGAGTAAGTCGACCGACCAGAAACTAAGGATGAAGGCCAAGAAGTCTTTGGGATATATGCCTTGGGGGTGCAATGATGATAGCACAAACACAGCACAGAGGGAAGAAGAACAACCAACAAGGGCAGGGAGGTGTAGAATAAAGTGATTACAATGTCGAAACAAGGGCAAGGAGGTGCAATGTCAATTTATTTTACAATGTTTCAAAGTATTTGCCTGGCAGTGCTAGGTAGGCTCTTCTTCACTTAGGGTGAGTGTGTGGCGTGCATTAATTTTAATTTTTAAACCAAGACATTTTTTAGAGAAAAATACTGCGTAACTGAAAATAAATCTGCGGAGCACAGTATACAATGATGAGATAACAGAAAATTAACAGCTAACAATGCATCAATCTAACCCAAGGAGGCGGGTCTCTCAAAAAATAGTCTAATAGAGGGAAAAAAATATAATCAAAACACACTAAAAATAAGCCAATTAGATCTAAGGTCGGGAGGGACAGGGATCTAAAGGATAAATCTGCTGAAAAGAGGTGCAGAAAACAACAAAGAGGCAGAGGCAAGGTTGCTGTAAAAGAGGAGGTAAACAGCTAAAGGCAGAAGGGGAAAGGAGGTGACCCTAAAGGCAAACCCAAACAAAACTATATGAGGTGATTTGAAAGGAAAAAAAAGCTGATGTAAAAGGGATCTGAAGAGGAGGTATCAGATCTGGAAAAGAGATGGCCGAAACTCTGAAAATTTAGACACTTGCAACAACTAAAAACTATTCCACAAAAAGTGGAGGGTACTAAAGCCCTAGGGGACTATATTCCCTCTTAGGTGAGTGAAACAGAACAGAAACAGGTCTAAACGGGTGGATATAGAGGCTGGAAAACCCTGACAGAAGCTTCAGACAAACCCAGAAAACTTTCAAAAAAATTGTAGAAAAAAGTGTAGGTCACAGGTTCTGACCTGTTTTCTGTCCCGGTCGCAAATTTTAGGCTAAAAAGTGCGTCCTACAGTCCAGGTCACAGGTTTTGGGCTGAAAATTACAACCTGTAGCTTCGGGTCTCTCGGCGGCAGATTTCAGAAAAATTCATTGTCTCAGTTGTGGCTGATGTCTGTTATCTGCGCAATAGGGCCAGAAACACACGGAAGTTAGAAACTCCAATGTTTGAGGGTTTTATAGCTAAACAATAACATAAAAATAGAAAGAAAAAAAAGCTGAAGAGAAACCATAGGGTCTAAAGCAGCTGGATATGCAAGAATATGAAAAATGACAGCGTTCGTAATTGAAAACCCGTGTGGAGTTTCCAGTTGTTAGTATGAATCTTTCGTCGAAGTGTACGAAAAAATACCACTTTAGCTACGCATAACTTATAGCCCTAACATAAAATATGGTTGCCAATATATTTAGATCTACAGTTAGCTGATCAAGAAAAATGCTGGAAAAATCCAGATCTATGCATAAAAAGACATTAAGCAGTAAAAATAAGGTTTTGCTCCATGCATCCAATAGACAAGACAAGAATAACATTTTGGAAAGAATTTTATATTAAGGGCACTGTGTGGTTCCAATTGATGATGTCAATTAGAGTTTAATTTAATGTCAACCCGGGAAGGTAAACTTAGAAGTGCTTATCTAAAATATATAGATCTAGAAAGATTCCTAATTTGTCCAAGATCTTAAAGTTCCCTTACAAGAACATATTCATTAAGATCTCTTTCAACAACTAATAAAACCTAGATCTAACAATTGTCAAGATCCTAAGGTTCTCTTACAAGAACACCTGAATTTTGGGATCTCCTAAAATATTAGAACATTTAACAAAAACTTAAAAGATGAAATGAAACAAACCTAAATCTAATAATTGTATGAGGTCTTACGGTTCTCTTACAAGAACACTTTCAAATAAGACTCTTCCAATATTAGAACATTTAACAAAACTTAAAAGTTGAAATCAAACAAAAACATAAATTAAGTTATACCTAAAATAAGAAAATAAGCATGCAAGTGAGGCCATGGGGGCCCTCCATAACTCCACAAGCACACCACTTCAAGGGAGACTCAGATGTAGAGGAAAAATCAAATTATGATTTTTTATTTCAAAATCTCCATTACAAACCAACTCTAAGGTTACAACTCTAAGCTTCTAAGATTACATACTCCAAAATTCTAAGATTACAAAACTTCAAGATTACAAATGGAGGAGATTGTACTCCTATTTATACAATGGAATGAGTAACAAACTCATAATGATCATCCACTAATCTCTCTTTAGTTCCATACATCTCTCAACCATCTAGACACATAACCCCATTTTGTCCTTGATCTTCTCCATGAGATCATGATCTTCTCCATGAGGTTTATCTTATCAAATTCGAATTTGATCATTCAAGGCCACATAAAGGTGTCTTAGAAGCTTCCTTGGCACCTACACATGTCACAAAAACAATCCACTTTCCATATATGAAGTAAAATATATTATTTTCTAATATTTAATCAAGAATTTCTCTTAAATATGCTTAAAAATAAATAATATTTTGAAGATATAAATGAGACCCATTAATGGTGAATAATACGGAAAATGGAGTGATAATATGGTGAATAATGAGTGATATAATGGAAGAATAGGTGAAAAATGTATGGTAATGAGTGATATTTTCATGACATTTTGAAGCCCAAACATACTCCCCAACTGAAGCTCTTGCATGTCCTCATGCAAGCTCCTACAATGACTTATTTGATTTGATTCTTAGATGAGATTCCTTTTACAAGATGTTTGGTTCTTGTGTAACAAGAATATTTCAATCATGGACTTACTTTTAACTTTGCACATCTTTGGATAAATTTCATTTTCGCAAAGCATTTGCATATTTTAATGATTGGTTCTTGTGTTACAATCATTATTTACTTTGTTGATATCTCTGTTTAATGATTGGTTCTTATGTTACAATCATTATTTACTTTGTTGAGATCAATCATTTTAAGAAGTCATTTAATATGCTCATCATTTTGTAGTATTTTTTATTGTGGGAATGCTATGTGGGTTAAGATGCAATATGAATGAGAAAAAAAATGAAGTGTGAAATTCCCCCCCAACTGATGGTTTTTGGAAATTTTTAAAGAGAAAGGGAATAGTGAAATAGTGGAATATTTTCCAAATATCATCATTTTAGCATCTAAAAGGAATTTCAAGATTAAAGGTTAGAAAAAATCTTACCTTAATTACCTACAGAAGTGGATGAATCATGCATGTTCAGCTACTACAATTCTGATCTGAAGCTTATTCTACAAGTTGTGGATGAAAGATGGATCTGTATTGTCATATCTGCTGCTGGATCTTCTGTTGGATAATCTAATAAATCTGATGAGTTTGCTGAATATGGCTGCAAATGTATAAGGCTTGGAAGGTATACAAAATATAGAAGTTACATCCCCCCCCAGCCTTATTTATTGACTTGTCCTCAAGTCATGACAAACTAAAAAACAATGAAAGGAAATCTGCTTCATCTGCTACAAATTATGGCTCTTCAAGTCTTCAACAGTCGATGGCACAAATCTTACTATGTGATTAAATGTGCTGGTGTCGAACATAGCAAGAATTTGTTGACTTAGTGGCCGTTAATGAATGCCACTAGCCAACACGAGAGCTCCTACCATTGATTCCAATGGGAGTCAATATGCCTAACACATCTTTGTAGGTACGAATAATTTTGTTGTGGTCGAGTCACCTACAAGAACCAACGAACAAGGGATATTAATGTACTCCCTTTGTTCATTGGCAAGATTACTTTCCATTAAGGCATGCAAGCCTCTAGGTGTTTGTACAAAGATAATTAGACTCTAGGACTTTGACTCAATGATATACATAGAAGCAGGGTTTTATTGGCGGAAATGAAAGGGAAAGGAAATGAGAATGACAATAAGTGAGCTTCTTGGTTTTATTTTGTGGGTTAGGGGTGAATGAAAAGAAGTAGGAATGGATGAAAGGAAATGCATGAAAAGAAGTAGATTTGACTGCATGATTGAAACTTGCTGGGAAAAAGGGATTTTGGCTTACACTGAGGACTCATTAGGATTTACAATTTTACAAAGGGAAGAAAAGACTGGTTGTAATGAATATGGACTTATTCACATGATTCATCGTAAAATTGATTTGTTGGAAGTCCAAATGTCGACAAATTATACTCCTTGAATGACCATCTGATTAACGTAAACCTGTAAAAACTTGTCATTCACAAAACATAAATATATCCAAGCAAAAGTGATCAATTTCTACTTGGTTTTTTATGCAAAAATTAAACACCAATGAAACAGATTTAAATAAAATAAAATGTATAAGTTAGCCCATTTCTATGATTTTTTTTTACAAATCCATTTTAAAATATGAATTGAGTATAATTAATTCCCTTCTTATGTAAATAAAATTCAATTTTGTTGCAATTATGCAAATCCTGACGATCGTCGAAATTTTTTCATGATTTGCGTCTATGATATTGAATTTCACATGTCGTCATCAATCTTGTATTTGCCAAAATCTGCATCATTTAAAAATTGCAAGATTTTAATATAGATGCATCAAATAAAAATAAATATAAAAATTCATGAAGAAAACTAATTGTTACTCCTTGTCGAAAGTTTCACCGTGTCATGATTTTCTATACTTTGCCCATATACCATAACATCACCAATCCACAACATTACACATGAACAAATATCAAATGCTTGAATGGAGCGCACATACAAAGTCAATGCATATGCATAAGACATATGAACCAATTTAAATTTAATATGTGAACCATTGTACGAAAGTGATTGTAAAAACAAATTTCAATAAAGTGACTATGAAAGAAGTTACCAATGGTATCACATAAGACTTTTCAACGCACCATATAGAATGCATAAGCATATCTGAATTTCAACGCACCAAATTTCACTTACGTTTTCAGCAGAGAAGGGAATTTGTTTCCAAGGAAATAAAGTTCAAAGGTTTGCCTTGATTTTTGGTATCATAAAATTTGCTGGTGGCACCAAAATGTTTGCTTGAAAAGCCCGTTTTTTGAAGATGATTGGTACAAAATGTTGGGCTAGTTTCCAACAAGAATGCGACTTCTTGCAACAATATATTCTCTCAAATTTGAAAATGAATGCATATCCAATAACTCTTAAAAATGATGCAACTCTATTTCTTACCATTATTTTGCATTGCTGTTATTTACCATGTAATATGCCAGTGATGTCGCATTGTTTTGAAAACAAAATTGAAATTCATATGTTCAACATGCCGAGTGGGAGGACTCAACACTTTTATTACCATGGCATGATGAGGTGTGACCCTTTGATTAGCGCATATAGCTCCCATAGTTTGATGTCGTAGTCTCTTCCCATGGGTGCAGATATAACCATGTTCTTATCGGAAAGGAATATCGCTGAAAAACATTCGCTCCACAATCTCAAAATCTCTCCAATTGTTGGGGGTCTTCTCCATCTGGCCAATCAATTTGATGCCAAGAAAATATAAATTTCAAATCTCCAAATATAAAATTGACCAACATAACTTTGGTGAAATTATCCCACAAAATATGCATACAATCACCTTCTTCCCAACAGCTGCACTCAAGCTGTAATTGGTTGTGCATTAATTTAAAAAAAACCATTTTTCTTCACACTATCACCAAAACAGGGTCCCAAAGAACCGTGATTTCCCCTCAAACTGTTAAGAATCCAAGGAAAAAATTTGTGGGTTATGTAATTCATTCGGTTCTGGAAAAAACCCATGTCTTCGGTTTTTTAAAATTTCCTTGGTTCAATCAGAAAATGCTTTTTAAAAACTGACGTTTTGTGGAGGTCACGTTTCTCTCATTTAGCCAATGAGATTGTATTAGATTTGTTAGAGTGGCTAAGGAATTTGTATTTCAACTGACAACTGCCTTCTTCTATTCCATGTAGTGTATCAGAAGGAAAATGGATTAAAACAGTAAATGTTTTTGAATCTCCAGCTAGGTACTTTTTGTTCCATTTTGAGTGTTGGTTTTCTCCCCTAGTAAAGGGTGATGTTCCTTGTATTGACGAGGTGTTCTATGGAGAGAAAATTCATGATTTCAAAGATATTATTCAGCAGGTAGGAGTGATCACGAAGGTTGGAGAAGGATGCACCATTATATAGTTGATCATCATATTCGAGTGCATACAGATTTGAGAGCCATAACCAGGTTGTATAAGTATCTCAAGGCTTCAAAATGGGAACCTCGTGGAAGTAAGGAGTTTCTAATTTGGATTCCAACAGAACGAAAATGGATGTCGACAAAATCCTGTGTAATTCATGATATAGATGGGATTTTTAAATTGAGGCTAAAGGTCCTGGATAACTGGTACGATGATCAATTGCTCGAGTTCTTTTCAAATTTTCTTCGTGTACCCAGCTATCCAGGAATTCAGGACTAGTATTTTTGGTTGTGACTGTATTGGGTAGACAAATACTAACATGAACTAACCAAATTAGAATTTTTTTTGGTTTGGAAGCACATTGTAAAAAATTGGTCGTGCTCCTCCTCGTCCACCCCTGTAAAACAGTATCTTGGAACCGGCTGTAAAGTCATAGTCCGTGCAAATAATGGAAATATTCAGGTAAGTATCCTAGGCCAAGCATTACTTCCCGATGACTTACAACTCAAATTTCTTGCATATCTTTCAAACCCTTCCTTCAAATTTCTTGCTAACAAGAGACATTAGCTTGTCAAGGCTCTCATTGATTGCCCAATCTATGGAGCGGCTGAATCACTCAGGATGGAATACTCTTTATTGGCAGATGAGATTAAATAAAATAGAAAGAGAAGCTGTGGTGAGATGGGAGAAAAACCCCAAGAGCCTCTTGATACATACCCCTGGTCGAGAAAATGAAAAGGCAAAGATGTTTTTCGCTAATGCTTTCGTTGAGGTAATCTCACATGGTCTGCTAGTGGAATTTCTAGATTTGGTTGAGAGATTATGTGACATGATTAAATTGGGTTATGATTTTGATTTCAACTTGGAAGCAGTAGATATCATGCTTCAAAACAAAAATATTCATTAAAAAAAATGGAATTGTACCTATCTCTAAAAAAATTGGCTAGTTTTCAAAAAGAATTTTTTTTTAATAATAATATATATGATATATATATATTATTATTATTATGTGGATTTATTTATTTATTTATTTTTTTAGTATTTTTTTTTTAAAACTAATATTGAAAGAAAACTAAATTTTATCTAAATTAATTTTTTTTAAGATGATCTTTCACTCATTCACAAAATTCTTTATTGTCATATTGCAGATCAATTTTTCAACAAAAGTATTTTTATTTGAAATAAATCAATAGATTTTCTGATCTTCTTGATCGCACGAAGTGCAGGAAGAGAGCATAATAATCTCTTGATTTGTTTTTGTTTATGCAGGTTAGTGTGGATGGATATAAATACAATCAAGATCTGCGACAAAACCTCGCATTGTCTATACTCTTTCTACAATGTCACGGGGGCGTTTAGACTCTCGGAAGACAAAGCTTTCCGATAATCAAGCTCCTGGCTCACCCGTGATACAGAAACAAGACATATAAATACAAATATGAAGCAACTATTTTTTATTCATGATGATATTAAAAAAAAAAAACAAGACTAAGAAAATTCTACAAGGAAATTCTACGAGAAAATTCTACGACGAAATTCTACGAGATCTCATTTTATTTTTTTTATTTTTAAGCTATTCTACATTAACTTGAAATATGTTTTATTTTCTAAGTAAAATAATGCTTCCAGTGAAGCCATCTACGGATTAAAAGTTCGAACATGCTCACATCAAGATTTAAAAATTTTACGTTATGTTTTACAAGTATGTGAGTAACCTGTCTTAGAGTTGGCTCAAGGTGATTGTCCTTGCTCTCCAAGAAGTACCTATTCAACATTGTCAAATTCCTCATCCATAGATGGATTAGTGAGAAATGGGGGGTTTCAAATAAAAACTGTATTTAAATTAACTATGTGCGAAAATAAAAAAGCTCCAAAATTTGAACTCCTTTACGAACCTGCTGTCACCAAGTTCCACAAATTAGTCCATAAAAACAAATGCATAAAAATAATTACTAAATCCTTCTAGTTTCACTTCCCCGGCAACGGTGCCAAAATGTGTGGTTCCAATTGATGATGTCAATTAGAGTTTAATTTATTGTCAACCTAGGAAGGTAAACTTAGAAGTGCTTATCTAAAATATATAGATCTAGAAAGATTCATAATTTGTCCAAGATCTTAAAGTTCCCTTACAAGAACACATTCATTAAGATCGCTTTCAACAACTAATAAAACCTAGATCTAACAATTGTCAAGATCCTAAGGTTCTCTTACAAGAACACCTGAATTTTAGGATCTCCTACAATATTAGAACATTTAACAAAAAATTAAAAGATGAAATGAAACAAACCTAAATCTAATAATTGTATGAGGTATTTTGGTCCTCTTACAAGAACACTTTCAAATAAGACTCTTCCAATATTAAAACATTTAACAAAACTTAAAAGCTGAAATCAAACAAAATCATAAATTAAGTTATACCTAAAATAAGAAAATAAGTATGCAAGTGAGGTCATGGGGGGCCTCCATAACTCCAAAAGCACACCACTTCAAAGGAGACTTAGATGTAGAGGCAAAATCAAAGTATGATTCTTTATTTCAAATCACCATTACAAACCAACTCTAAGGTTACAACTCTAAGCTTCAAAGATTACATACTCCAAAATTCTAAGATTACAAAACTTCAAGATTACAAATGGAGGAGATTGTACTCCTATTTATACAATGGAATGAGTAAAAAACTCATAATTATAATCCACTAATCTCTCTTTAGTTCCATACATCTCTCAACCATCTAGACACATAACCCCCTTTTGTCCTTGATCTTCTCCATGAGGTTTATCTTCTCAAATTCGAATTTGATCATTCAAGGCCACATAAAGGTGTCTTGGAAGCTTCCTTGGCACCTACACATGTCACAAAAACAATCCACTTTCCATATATGAAGTAAAATATATTATTTTCTAATATTTAATCAAGAATTTCTCTTAAAAATGCTTAAAAATAAATAATATTTGGAAGATATAAATGAGACCCATTAATGGTGAATAATACAGAAAATGGAGTGACAAGATGGTGAATAATGAGTGATATAATGGAAGCACGGGTGAAAAATGTATGGTAACGAGTGATATTTGCATGAAATTTTGAAGCCCAAACAGGCACCTATGAGGAAAACAAGAAAGGTGTTTCCAATTCTCCTCAATGGGATGGGTTCTTGAAAGTCCTCATGACTTCAGATCTAGAATTTCTCTCTCTTGTTGGTGTAAAAAACCCAGACAAATATAGAACTTGAAGGGAGCTCACAAAGCAAATAATGGAAAATATGACAATGATAATGGCTGAAAGTCAGACCAAGAGTTTATATCCAGAGTGATCTAAGAGGCAATAAAAGGTGAAGAAAGGTAGGAAAACCCTCCTATTTATAACAAAATATTGGGTCATTCTAGATCTTGGTGCATGATTAAAATAATATTAACCGAATCTAGATCCATCTTTTATGGAATATTTTATTATATTTGTTGGAGGGAAAAGTGTTTGACTTGACTCAAATCCTTTTATTTGTAAATAATAAATAAATAAATGATTTATTTATCATTTTAAGGAAGTGGTTGAATGATAATTAAATAAATAATTATTTATTTAATTATTTATAAATGATTTAGTCATATTTAACAAGGAATATTATTTAAATAAGATTTAAATAATTATTCCTAGAAAATAAGAAGATAAATAGGGATTTATCTAATTAATTTCTTTGTTTTTGGGTTAAATATGACCAGGAATAATAATTAAATTATTGTTTTATTAATTATTTCATGAGGAAAATAAAAAAAATATAGATTTGTTTAATATTTCCCCTTGGGGTTTTGTGTTTAGACCATAAACAACCTAATAAATGTGTTTTATTAAGTTATTTTACATAGTGAAAGCAATTTTACTTAGGGTAATATTGGTCTTACATGGTGTACTTGGGTTCATTTAATGATAATAGGTTAGATGACTAAAAAATGGTCTAAAAAAATTAACGATGTGCACAAGCTATATAAGCATAAGAGAGGCACTGGTAGGTAGAAGTGGTTAACTGCATAGATCAGTGATTATGAGATGGATCAGGTTATTCTACACCTAAGCTCTGATGTGAATGTAATACCTATGCAAACTTGGTAGTGAATGGGAGAACCTAAGTTGGAATGGTCCACTATCTAGCTGCGCATGGCTAATCAATAGAAGATAATACCGTTGGGGATATTATCAAATATCGTGGTAGATATCGCAGGGGTTAAGGTTCGGGTTGACTTTGAGGTTATTCAGATTGTAGAAGATGTGGACCCCTATCCTACACTCTTAGGATTGGACTAGGCCATACATATGGGTGGTATTATGAATTCTAAAAAGAGAAGCATGGTGTTTGAAAATGAAGGGACACGGGTGATAGTACCACTAGACCCTGCAGAAGGAGAAAGGTATACCAAACTGGTATGGGAGGAAGAGGAGGTGGATCACCTTTATAAGCTAATTGTGGGGGACGAAGACTGGATCAAACCTACGGCTGATGGTGTGTGTTACACCATTTTTTGGTCATATAACCTGTTACTATTATATGGACCTAAGTACACCATGTAAGACAATTTTTACCCTAAGTAAAATTTCTTTCACTATAAAAAATAACTTAGTAAAACACCTTTATTAAGTTTTTTATGGTCCAAACAAGAAACTGCATGAGGAAATATTAAATAAATCCACATTTGTTTGATTTTCCTCAAGGAATAATTAGTTAAACAATAGTTTACTTAATATTCCTGGTCATATTTAACCCAAAACAGGAAAATTAATTAGATAAAATATTATTTATCTTATTATTTAGTAGGAGTAATTATTTAAACCTTATTTAAATGATATTCCTTGTTAAATTTGACTAAATAATCTATTAATAATTAAATAAATCATTATTTATTTCATTATTATTCAACCACATCCTTAAAATGATAAATAAATCATTTATTTATTTATTATTTACAAATAAAGGGATTTGACCCAAGTCAAATTCTTTTTCCATCCAAAAAATATAATAAAATATTCCATAAAAATTGGATCTTAATAATATTTTAATTATGCACCAATATCTCGAATAACTCAAAATTTTTTTATAAATACAAGGGTTTTTCCATTCATTCAATACCTTTTCTTGCCTAAATATCACTCTGGATCTATACTTTTGGTCTGACTTTGATCCACCATCATTGTCATATTTTTCTGTATTTTTTCTTGGGAGCTCCCTTTGAGTTCCATTTTTGTCTGGTTTTTCTACACCATCAAGAGAGAGAAATTTTAGATCTGAAGTGCTGAATACATACAAGAACCCATCCCATTGAGGATAACTGGTAACAACCTTCTATGTTTTCCTCCCAGGTTCCCTTAATACAAAATTCATTCAACATATTCTTGTCTTGTCTATTGGATGCATGGAGCAACTCTTGTTTTTATATACTACTTAATGTCTTTTAATGCATAGATCTAGATTTTTGTAGCATTTATCTTGGTCAACTAATTCTAGATCTAAATATATTATTAGCCATCATTGTTGTTAGGGATGTTTTTTATGCACAACTAAAGTGGTTTGGTTTCGTACAATTGCCATTAAGATTCATACTAACAACTGGCAACTCCACACGGGTTTATGATTACAAACGTTGTCATTTTTCAGATCCCTCCATATCTAGCTGCTTCAAACCCTAGGATTTCTCTTCAGCTTCTTGTTTTTCTTTTCTTGATGTTTTTTTTAACCTATAAAACCATAAAACATTAGAAATTATAACTTCTGTGTGTTTTCGGACCTATTGTGCGGGTGATATACATCAGCCGCAACTGAGATGACACATTCTGCTAAAACCTACTCCCTAGAGCATTAGAAGTGCAGGTCACACTTTTTGGCCTTAAACATGTGACCTAGAGATTCAGGATGCGGAAATCTGCCCAAAAACTCGACCTTAGCAAGAAATAGGTTAGAAACTGCGACCTCACTTTTTTGCGGGAATTTTTTAGAAATTTTTCTGGGTTTGTCTGGGCCTCTATTCAAGGTTTTATGACCTCCATATCCACCTATTTTGGGCCTATACTTGTTCTATTTTTATCAACGAAGTGGGAACTGTTAGCCATCAATAAATTTTTTCATATAAAATGATGGCTAAATCAAGTCTTCAGTCTTCAAGGAACAAATTTTATATAAAAATCTTGAGTTCTTGAAGCCTTGTTGTGTTCCTTTTCCAAAAGATCCATCTCACTGATATCTTCACTCTGGGAATCCCTCAAAGAAGTCCTGCTGATATCGAAAGAAAATTTTTATCAAGCCTCTTATACATCATTCTATCTTCACAAATTTCCTCCAAATTTCCTCCATTTCAGCCCTTTTTTATTCCTCCTGATAGTCATTCATTCCTCTAAAAAATCCCTTTCCTCTTTCCATTTACCCTTCATTCCCCCTTAAAAGGCTTTCAAAACCCCTTTAGACCATTTAATTCCTTTTATTTGGTTTAAATTGGCCTTTTTTAACCTATCGGAACATAAAGGGGCCTTAAAAAACCTTTATTTTTAACCCTTTCCGCTCCTTTTTATGCTCAAGGCTTTAAAGTGCCTTTAGCCTTAAGCACATAACCCCTTTACTCATAAAAAACCAAGACTTGTGACCACCCGCCTAAGTCCTAGCCTATTATTCGTTAGCCCTGGCCTTTCTTCTCCACAAGACTTAGTCCCGCACCTTACCTTAGCCCTTTCCATTTGTCATTTTGTTTCTCTGCCGTTCATTTCCTCGAATCATCTCTGCCATCGATCCTCAAGATCGGACGGTCATTGCTTCCCCATCATCCATTTTCCCAACCCCATTATTTACCCCTTTGCCTCCGCCCGTGATAAATCTCTAACCATTGATCATGGAAATCCAACGGCTCTTACAGACCCGTGTCTTTTGACCCCACTATTCCATATTCTATTTCTCCACGACAAAAGAAGTGACATCACCGCCGGTCTCATCGGACCGTGGAGCTCTGTCTATCACCCTCACTCTACACTGTAGATCTGGAACCCCTAGATCAGATGGCTCATAGCCTGTTTCGCACTCAAAACACCAAAGGACCTAACCGCGCTATTTTCAGGTGAAATAGGCAGTTTCGTGGGTGACACGCGTCGACTAGGGAGCGATATCACGTTCGTTGCAACTATTACCACTTACCACCCCGCTTTCTCGTGAATACCACCCTTGTATTTCACCTAACCTCTTTTCCAAATTCACGCCATAAATCGAACTTAAACCCTGGTTCTTTTCTTTGTTGCCATGAAACCCTACTCTATGCATATATCCCCTTCCACATCGCTCCATAACACCCTTCCTCGCCTCTGTTAGGAGTGTTATCTATAACGCAAGTTTTTTATAACGCTTTAATGTTTTATTTGCAGGTTTCATGGCAGTTATTTATAGAAGCCGTCCCATGGCAGAAATCTAGTTGCAGAAGCTGAGGGTGACGATCCGACGACCTGAAATGAAGAAAGGGGGACAAAATAAGTTAATCCCCAAAGTTTTATCAATGCGTCGTGAGCATTGGTTATTCAATCAAACCCTCCACCACACCAAAGCCACCTATGAATCAAAAGAATAGTGAAGTTTAAAAGATCATAGAAACTAAATTTTAAAGGTTAAAGTCAAAAGCCTGAATATTAAAATACTTAAACTGTGCAGATTATGGATAAAGCACAGTAAAAGACAAAGGATTCAAAGTTTAAATAGTCAGCAAAAAGGACAAAGACTAAATATGATTAAGAGAGGCCTAAAAGCATATCAAAGGCAAAATTCAAGTTCAAAGTGACCAATCAAGACAGGTCACCCAAATGAATGCTTCGAACGACACATCAGCAGAGCAATTACTCCCTCCAAGGACCAAAAATGCAACCTATAAGTTTATTTTCCTCAAAAACATACAAATTGAATGCATAGTCAGAGATATTTTACAAAGACAGCTTAGAAGTTATTACAAGCCTACCGAATATGCCTAAAAGTCAACGAAGGTGACTAAGTAGCTCAGAAGTTGATAAAATATTTATTTAACAGAGTTAAAACATTAAATATTCTTTATATTTGGTTATATAAATTCCCTAAGGTTGAGAAGCATTTACTCTGTCTTAAATGAACAAATTAGAACCCTTTCTTTCACTCCACCTCCTCATTCATATATAAATACTCCATGAGGAGCAAACTGTAAAGGGTTGGTTAGTTGTTAGATGAATTATTATCAAGTGTAAATAGTTGTTGAAGTTGTTGAAGTGATGCGATGTAATTGAAGAATACTAGGCTGAGAAGATAAGTTAGAGTTGTAAAGTCCTGTTGGACTTGAAGTATGTAACTAGTTTGAACATCAATAATACAAGTTGTTTCATGGGATCCCGGTTTATGTTAATGGTGATGTTATTCCTCACTGTATTTGTTTTTCCTTGTTTTTTTCGTGCTATCCATTTTGTCTGATAAAGAACTTAAAATTTAGAATAGGATTTACTACAAAGTATCCTATTTCTGTTTGAAAGCTTTATCTCTATGTTTTCTTCTAATAGTTAATTTGGGAATGATTAGAGTATAACCAGTCAAGGAATGTTGGTGAGCCCATGTCTTGCTATTTAAAACTTGAGACATTATTCTTGAGTGATATTTTCATTACATGCTAAGTAGAGTCTAAACAAGGGAAGTCTATGGTTAGCCCTGTCCTCTGGTCATGTCTTTAATAGTTATTTTGAAAGTTTCCCTTTAGAGTATGCCAAAAGCAGGATAGATTCAAAGTTATTACTTGATCTTAAGCTGCCCTTCGTTTTATTATATGTTTTCTCCTTTCTGAAAGTGGTCTTAGGATTATTGGATTGTTGTCTGAAAAGTGTGCTTTAGTAAAAGTTTGTCCAAAGAAGTCTATGGTATGCCCTGTCCTTTGGCTTGCTTCAAACAGTGACTTTGAAAGGCTTTTCTTATTTAGTGAAGTTAATAGTTTCTTAATTGGTTGTTAACTTTGATTCTTTCACAACACTTTGATGTTTCATGCCACAAATCAATCTAAATATATCCTTTCATATAGATGACTTGCCCCATGGAAATCCTTGTAGAACTGTTGTACAATTAAATCCTTTTGTCACTTCATATCCCAATGGATTGATACTGTCTTTTGACCTATCCTATCAGCTGAGACATTTTTCAATCTGCTCTGATATTCATCCCAACTAATCAATCAAACAAAAAAGTTCCTTTGAGCTTCATAACTAGCCTAATATCATAATCAAGCATAAAGATATATACTTTAAAGACACTAATGGAGAGATCCCTCTCTGAATCCAGGAAGGCTAGATCCTAGGATTCCAAAGTGGTTCTGATGTGGCCCCTGCAACATGTATTCTTGCCACTCTCATAAATTATAGGGAGCCAACATAGTGGCAACCATACTGGGGAAATACTGAGTAATAGATAACTTCACAACTCGGAAAATCCCATTTCTTAAAATGAATTAAGTGTCTGCCAAGAGTGGTTTTTTATTGTTGATGGTGGACAACAACTAGACCTTAGTAACAAGTAAAAATCCTCCACCTGGTGACTCCACTAGTTTTTAGTAGGCCTATTGATTTCCCTTGGCTTTCCAAAAACTCCACTGGGAAACTCTTTTATCATAACATCATACAAAATCAGTTAAGAGAACTTTGAGAATTAAGTTTTCTTTCATAAGATTAGTTGGCCTATTAAAGATTGTCATAGTTGGCTGAAATTTTCTCATCATTGGGTCTGAAAACAAAAACATAGTGGCTTCTAAAAGAATTTATACTAGAGCCATATTGACCCAAATCCTCTTGAAATATTTGACAATCCAGAAAGCATCCTTAGGAAGTCTCCTAAATCCAAGAATCCAACTATTGTCAGACCAATCCATAGAGAAAACTCTGATCCTGAAAATCTTATAGCTCTGCAAGATACCCAAGTTGGCTTGCCTTCTACAAGGAACCAATCTAGAAGCAAGTCACTTAGTGGTATAGATCAGATATACTTTGAGTCTGAAGATTTACAACATAGTAGCAGTAGAGAGACCACCCCAACTGATCTTCATTTCATTCATAACTTTGGTTTCTCTCATGCTAAATCAGCTCAACAGTACTTAGCTGGTCCAAGAACTTCTATTACACCCACCCACACATCCACAATTCAAACCTCTTCAACTCATCATTTACCTCCTATCACAAATCCTCCATTTCTAAACCCTCCATTTCTCCCACAAATCCATATCATGGCAACATGGTATTCTCCCTTAGTCCTTCCTTTGCCTTTACATGTTATACCATAGGACTATCAGTCCAAGATTCCATTATATGATGCTAGTAGTTCTACTACAGCTCAACAACATGTGGATAGAATGAATGATTACTTTGAAAGACAAGAAATAGACGATGAAACTGTAAAACTTAGAATTCTTTCTCAAATATTAGGGGGAGAAGTAAGAAAATGGTTCAAAGGCTTAACCCCTAACAAAATTAATGATATTCCTGCTTTCCATCAACTTTTCCTAAACAAATGGGAGGTTAAAAGAAATCCCCTACAAATCCTGTCAGAATAAAATGATCTTAAAAAATGCTGGAGAGAGTGTCCAATATTATTTCACTAGATTCAATAGTGTTTATAATGCACTTCCTCCACAAATGAAACCCCCACAAGGCTTAGCCTTAATGAATTTTCCTGAAGTATTTGACCCAGACATGTGTTATCAATTAAGGGAGAGAGAACCCCTCACATTAGAAGATATGCAGAAAGGGACAGCAAGTGTAGAAGCTAACCTGAATGCCAGAAGGGCAAGACTAAGAGCAAAGAAAAATATTACCTATAAGGATGAAGCAGCACCCTCCACATACGATTCCAAAGCTGATAGTTTTTTCAGAACCATGGAGATGATGATGGAAAGAATAAAAATGAATGAGAGAGATTATCCTAAATAAAATCAAACAGCTCCTCAAAATAAAAATCAAAATCAGAATCATAACTTTAGAATGAATCCCCCTCAAATTATACAAAGAGGCCCCGATCAACAAGTCATACCTCATTTTCAACATAATTATGTTGATGAAGAGGGGAGAACAATAGAAGAAGCAGAGGAAAATCACATAAACATGTTGGGTGTAAAAAATGAGGATATTTTTTTCCTCAATGAAGAAGAACAAGTCACATACATACCTGATGAGGAAGAATTCCTAGAATCAGAAGATTATAAACTAGGCTTTGAGAATGCCATAATGGAAGTTCACAAACAATATGACTTGAGAAGTAAAAAGAACCAAGACACTCCGAAGAAAAAATCCTCTGAAAATTGTACTAAAAACAACCTTGTAAATACTTTAAAAAAGACAGCAGAAAACAAAAACATATTGTTTGAAAGTTCTGATCAAAACAAGGGATAAAAACACCCAAATCCATGACAAACATAGTAATGACCCTAGCAGCACTAGCACCTCAGCTAATGCCACTGTAAAAACCATTCTAACTCCTATTTATAATAAAAACCAACATGTTGATTTTGCTAAGAAAACAATGACTAAAAATGCTGATTTAAACATTTCCAAAACTCAAACTCCTTTCAGCATAGAGAGTGAAATTGCAAAGATTAAAATCTCTATCCCTCTCACTGAGTTAGTCACTCAATATGTATATAGGTCCCAACTATTAAAGGCTTTGAACAGAGGAGATCACAATGATTCTATTAACTTAAATGATGACAAACCTGAACTCCTATTTGGACCAAAAATTGAAGGAAATTTTCAAGAAGGAGCAGTTCCTCCTTTTTATGTTAGTCTCAACATCCATAATAACATTCTGCACAATGCCATGCTTGACTCAGGAGCATCACATAACCTAATGCCCAAAGTAATAATGGAAAGATTAGGCCTTGAGATAACCAGACCATATAAAGATTTATACTCCTTTGACTCCAACAGAGTCAAATGCCTAGGCCTGATAAAAGATCTATGTGTCAATTTAGCACAAATCCCAACTAAAAGCCTGGTGATGGATATAATGGTGGCTGATATACCTCCCAAATATGGCATGCTTCTTTTAAGATCTTGGGGTGCTAAATTCAAGGCACAATGCAAATGGATATGACTTATGCCACCATCCCTGTCTTAAGTCAGCCTAGAAGAATTTATAGGGAAACACACATGAAATACATGGTAAGTAGCCAAGAAAGACCCGAAAAATCCTCTCTTTATTCTATACATACTGACCTTGACTCATTCATTTTGTACAATGGTGAGATTCCTAATGAGAAAGGGTTAGAAAATGGAACATCAGCCAAAATAGTGGCAGCCATAGAAGGAGAGGAGAACAAGGAGAAATCAAGAAAACAGTTTGCTAATTTAGAAAATCACAGCAAACAAATTAAGGGTTTTGAGCACCAAAATAGTCATCAACATAGTGCTAGTCATAGCAATCAAAGAGAAATTCCTCAACACATTGAAAATATTCAGGAACAAAACAGAAATAAACGTAGTTCAGACCTTGAAAAACAACACAGTGGCAACTGCGATAAATAAGATGGAGAGGAAATTAATGGTAAATCTGAAGAAAATCCTCTTTGGAGTATGATTTTTGATGGGTCTTGTACTAAAACTGGTGCAGGATCAGGCATATGGGTACATAACACAGAAAACAAACATGCTAAAGGTCATTCATACAGATTAAACTTTCACTGCACCAATAACATAGAAGAATATGAAGCACTCCTCTTAGGAATACACTTGTTAAGAAAACTAGGTGCCAAGAGGATAACAGTTCATGGGGATTCAGAATTGGTAATTAGGCAAGTAAATGGGGAATATACTACTAAACACCCCATACTAAGAGCCTACAGAGATGATGCCATGGACCTGTTGATATCATTTGCAAATTTTAAACTCACTTTTGTCCCGAGAAAACAAAAAATTATTGCCAATGGCTTCGCCTTTGCTGCTAGTACTTGTCTGAAACCTTATGAAAGAAAACAATACTCTCTTCAAGTCAAATACAGACTAGTAGTCCCAGACAATGAAAAATACTGGCAAGTTTTTGAAGGAGATAAACAAATAGAAGACTTTCTACAGTCCAGAAATGAATTTGAAATGCCAAATTCAAATTCAAAGTATGAAGAAGACTGTCCTACTAAGGAAAAATCACTTTTTAAAGAAGAAGAAACTCCTAAGATTGCTGATATAAATCTATTAACCAAACAACCCAAACAAAAAATAGAAAAATACACAGATTCAGTAAAAGAAGATCTAGAAATGTTGCAATCTAACAATGAAAATTTGCCAAAGGGACTGGTACCATTAGACGAATTTTTTGATTTCAATGATGTTGCCAAAAAACCAGAAATAGAACCTACTAAAGCTGAAATAGAAGAATGCAATATAGGCAGTTAGTCAAAGCCTAAAAGCATCAAATTATCCAAAACACTGCCAGATCACATTAAATTGAAATACCTTGAGCTGTTTAGAGAATTTTTTGATGTTTTTTCATGGAGCTATGAAGATCTAAAATCATATGATATAGAAATAATCCAGCATAAGATAGCCCTCAAAGAAAACTAGAAGCCTTTTAGACAAAAATTGCGCAGAATCAACCCGGTTCAATTACCTCTGGTAGAGAAAGAAATTAGAAAAATGTATGATGCTGGAATTATTGTCCCTGTGAGATACTCAGAATGGGTATCCAATATTGTATCTGTTAGGAAGAAAACAGGAGAAATAAGGCTTTTTATTGATTTCAGAAACTTAAATAAATCCTCCTTAAAGGAAAACAATCCCTTGCCCAAAATGGATCATATCTTGCAAAGGGTGGTAGATTCGAAAAGAATTTATTTTCTAAATGGCTTTTTAAGATACAATCAAGTATTGGTACATCCCGATGATCAACTTAAAACAACCATCACCACTCCCTGGGGCACTTTCATGTATGTGAAAATGCCTTTTGTTTTAATGAATGCTAGTGCCACATTCCAGAGAGCCATGGCTATTGCATTCTCAGAATAAATAGGCAACTTCATTGTGATTTACTTAGATGACATCACAATCTATTTGAAAACAGATGAAGAACACCTAATACACTTAATAAAAGTCTTTGAGAAATGCAGAAAATATGGTTTATCCTTAAATCCCAAGAAAACATTGTTTGGTCTCCAAGAAGGAAAACTTCTTGGAAATTTCATATCTAAAGAGGGAATAAATATAGAACCAAAGAGGATTGAAGGTATATTGCAAATCAATCATCCTAGAAACATCAAGAAACTTCAATCTTTCATTGGAAAGATTAATTTCGTAAGAAGGTTCATACCCAACCTAGCTGAGCTCCTTAGAAACATGAAAAATATGCTTAAAAGAGAAGAATGAGTTAAATGGACCCTAGAAGCAAAGAAATCATTTGAGATGGTAAAACAGTCACTTACTAAAACACCAGTTCTTATCAGTCCTGATTTCACAAAATATTTTTTCATTTTTTCATTTGCATCAGAACACACAGTGGCTATTGTCCTCCTACAGAGAAACATAAAGGGACAAGAGCAGCCTATTGCTTTTTTCAGCAAGCCATTAAGAGATGCACCTTTGAAGTACAAGATAATGGAAAAACAAGCCTTTTCTTTTGTCAAAGCTTTAAAAGACTTCAGACTTTACATTTTACATTCACACATCATAGCATTTGTGCCTCATTCAGTGGTAAAGGACATCTTGACCGAAGATCCTGATGGCAAAAGAGGAAAGTGGATTGTTGTGATACTGGAATATGACTTAGAAATTAAGCCCACTAAGCTCATCAAAGGTCAATGACTAGAAAAGCTTATGGCTAAATCCAACTTTTAAGCTCTTGATATAAACATGTTTAATGCATTAGATGAATAAGAGGAGTTGACAACTCCACTTATTGAAGATAATTTTCTTAATTCATCTTGGTATGCTGACATTTTGTGTGTGCTTCTTAATCTAAATGTCTCTCCTAGTTTGTCAAAAACAAAGGCAATATTTTTAAAGTTAAAAGCTGTAAATTACTGCATTTTAGATAAATGTTTATACTAGAAAAATGCTAGTGGATTATTGCTTAAATGTTTTCTTGAGAATGATGCAGATAAGATCAAGCATGAGTTCCATGAAGGGAAATGTGGAGGCCACCTCTACTGGAAGACTACAATGAACAAAATCCTCAAATCTGGTTATTATTGGCCCACCCTCTTTCAAGATATCCACAAAATGGTCATTGCTTGTCATAAATGTCAAATCTTTGAAGGGAAAAGAAAACGGCTTCCCTTACCCTTGCATCCAATCATTGTTGAAGCTCCTTTTCAACAATGGGGTTTAGAATTCATTAGGGAAATCCATTCTGCCTCATCTTCCCAACACAAATGGATCCTCGCAGCCACTGATTACTTTACCAAATGGACATAAGCCATCCTTTCTAGGAATGCCACAAATTCAGTCATCATTTCATTCCTTGAAAATCATATCTTGTCTAGATTTGGCTGTCCTAGGAAGATTATCACAGAAAATGCAGCTGCATTTCGATCCAAGAAGATGGTTGATTTCTATCATAAATATCATATTACATTGGGTCATTATACAACTTATTACCCTCAAGGTAATGGGTTGGCAGAATCATCAAACAAGAGTTTGGTTAACATAATAAAGAAATTGTTGGAAGAGAATAAAAAATCATGGCACAACAAGCTGGTACGTGCACTTTGGGTAGATATATTGACAATCAAAAAGTCAATTGGAATGTCCTCTTATCAGCTAGTTTATGGAGCAGATGCAATATTTCCAACCAGTCTAGGAGTGCCAGTCATGAAGTTGATCTAGGAAGGGTAGTCTGAAGAAAATGATATGACAAGAAGAATAAACCAGACCCTACATTTACAGCAAACCAGAGAGGAAGTCTACAAAAGAGCTCATCAAGTACAAGAAAACATCAACAAGCTATTTGATAAAAGAACAAAGGAAAGTGATTTTAAAATTGGTGACAAGGTACTAAAATGAGATTCTAGGAAATAAGATAAGGGAAAACATGGAAAGTTTGAAAATTTATGGAAAGGACCTTATCTCATTTATTCTGCTGCTGGTAACAATGCCTTTTTTCTTTAAGAGATGGATGGAGCTAAAATTTTTGGAGGTCCTGTCAATGGCAGGATGCTTAAACATTATTTTTGTTAAGATTTTTATTCAATTTTTAATCCATTGTAAATAACATAGTTTGAAAGGAAGGTTTGAAAATGCAGTACAAAAACAATAGAAAAAGAGAAAAAAGAGGGAAGATTAAAAAGAAGAGGTACAACCCCATCCCAAAAAAGAGAAAAATCTGAAAGTGAGCAAGCTCAAACACCACTACTTAAAAAGAAAAGAAACTGTTATTTAGTCACACAGCCTAATCATGACTAAGTAAGTTTAAATATTGTGCTGATAGGTTAGTGAAAACAGATTTTCCAAACTGTGTAATCTTGGCTTATCAGTAGAATATATTAGGATACAGAATTAATGGTTCTAAAATGCTCAAAATATGAACCAAGGAAAAAGAAAATTTATCTCTAAACAAATCAAAACTAGAGCTGGAAAAGAAAGAAGGATATTAATAATTTCCAGATCTTAAGCCTTCACAATTTTGTTTTAAATTTCTGCAAATAAAGTCTATGTGTAGTTTGTAAATAAATGCCATAACCCCCATAGAAAATCAGACTGTCTAATCCTGATTCGACTATGTTTTAAATTTCTTGTTTTAGAAATAGAGAATAAAAATATGTCAAAAAGTTTAATCTTGACAGATAATAGATTAGGTAGAGAAACAATTGTCTAATCAAAACTCATGGAAGTAATAAGGGTAGCAATAGATCAACTTTTCCTATTTTTGAAAAGAATAAAATGTTGATGTAGCAGGGTTTGCGAGTCCAAGCGCCCTATAAAGGAAACATGTTAGGAAGTAGGCTGTGTAGGTAGAATGTTTGGGAGAAAATATTTTTGTTGATACAAATATTGATTATCTTTTTAAAGCAGCATAATCAAAGAAGAAAGAGGTAGTCAAAGTGTAGAAAAATACAAGGCACTGATCTACTTTCTAGAGATTTATCTTTGAGGTTCTTGACACCTCCAAGAAGCTTCCCTCCCCAAGTGGAGCCACTGTTAGCCATCAATAAATTTTTTCATATATAATGATGGTTAAATCAAGTATTCGGTCTTCAAGAAACAGATTTTATAGAAAAATCTTGAGTTGTTGAAGCCTTGTTGTGTTCCTTGTCCAAAAGATCCATCTCACTAATATCTTCGCTCTTGGAATCCTTCAAAGAAATCCTTCTGATATCCAAAGAAAATTGTTATCAAGCCTCTTCTACATCATTCCATCTTCAAAAATTTCCTCCAAATTTGCTCCATTTCACCCCTTTTTTATTCCTCCTGATAGTCATTCATTCCTCTAAAAAATCCCTTTCCTCTTTCCATTTACCCTTCATTCCCCCTTAAAAGGATTTCAAAACCCCTTTAGACCATTTATTTCCTTTTATTTGGTTTAAATTGGCCTTATTTAACCTATCGGAACACAAAGGGGCCTTAAAAACCCTTTATTTCTAACCCTTTCCGCTCCTTTTTATGCTTAAAGCTTTAAAGCACCTTTAGCCTTAAGCACGTAACCCCTTTACTCATAAAAAACCAAGACTTTTGACCACCCACCTAAGTCTTAGCCCATTATTCTATAGCCCCGACCTTTCTTCTCCACAAGACCTAGTCCCGCACCTTACCTTAGCCCTTTCCATTTGTCATTTCGTTTCTCGGCCCTTCATTTCCTTGAAGAATCTCCGTCGTCGATCCTCAAGATCAAACGGTCATCACTTCCCCATCATCCATTTTCCCAACCCCGTTCTTTACCCCTTTGCCTCCCCCTGCGATAAATCTTAAATCGTCGATCACAACAATCCAACGGCTCTTACACACCCGTACCATTTGACCCCACTATTCCATATTCTATCACTCCATGACAAAAGAAGTGACTTCACCGCTTGTTAGTATGAATCTTTATTCGAAGTGTACGAAAAAATTCCACTTTAGCTATGCATAACTTATAGCCCTAAAAACAAAAATGACTGCCAATATCTTCAAATCTGCAATTAGATGATCAAGACAAATGTTGAAAAAATCTATACCTATGCATTAGAAGACATTAAAAAGTAGAAAAATAAGATTTACGACATAGATCTAATAGACAAGACGAGAATATATCCAATGAATAATTTTATTAATGTCACCTGGGAGGAAAACATAAGAGGGTGTTCCATGTTCTCCTCAATGGGATGGGTTCTTGTGAGTCCTCAGCACTTCCGATTTAGAACTTCTCTCTCTTGATGGTGTAGAAAACCCAGACAAAAATGGAAAAGTATGGCTATGATTATGGATCAATAGCAAAACCAAGTGTTGAGATCCAGAGTGATCTTTAGGAAACAAAAGGTGACAAATGAATGGGAAACCCCTTCTATTTATAACAAAATATTGAGTTAGTCTAGAGATTGGTGCATTATTAAAATATTATTAACCAAATATAGATCCAAATTTTATGGAATATTTTATTATATTTGTTGGAGGGAAGAGGAATTTGACTTGAGTCAAATCCCCTTATTTGTAAATAATAAATAAATAAATGATTTATTTATCATTTTAAGGATGTGATTAAGTAATAATAAATAAATAAGTGATTTATTTATCATTTTAAGGATATGGTTGAGTAATAATCAAATAAATAATGAATTATTTAATTATTTTAAGGGTGAATTATTCATATTTAACAAAGAATATTATTTAAATAAGATTTAAACAATTATTATTTAGAAAATAATAAGATAAATAATGATTTATCTAATTAATTTCTTTGTTTTGGGTTAAATATAACAAGAAATATTAATTAAACTACTATTAACTAATTATTTCTTGAGGAAAATCAAACAAATATATATTTATTTAATATTTCCTTATAGGGTTTCCTGTTTAGACCACAAACAACTTAATAATGGTGATTTACTAAGTTATTTTCATAGTGAAAGCAGTTTTACTTGAAGTAAAATTGGTCTTACATGATGTACTTGGGTCCATCTAATGATAATATGTTAGATGACCAAAAAATGGTGTAACAGATTGCCCCCCAACTTTCGAGCATTAGGAGCTAATCGTATGATCAAAGTACGTTGTAAAAACTCAATCACTAGACATCGAAGGGGAAGCCAAAGAGAGAGAAGTATAAGCTAAACCATAGTGCTAAAAGAACTAGACCCCGAGGAAGCGACTTGCAGGTGCGACAAGTCTTTTTGATGAGTGAGTATCTACTATAGGCGTTGGGGGAGGCATACCTATGCCCGTCGAGGAAATCGTACAAACAATAAGGCACCCGAAAAACCACGGAACGCAATAATAAAGCATATGTTGGCCTAAACATGAGCTAGATAAATAACGCGATAATGAATCCCACATACATATTGTGCCTAGGATAATAGCTAGGACTTTGTAAAATAATATCTGAGTACATGAGATATAAATACAACCCAGATGCCCCTGAAAACAGGAAAGGGCTCTAAAAATATGAATGATACATGCAACCAAAAGGGTGCTGCAAGCGGCTGAGGCCGACGTCATCAAATGTATGGAGCTGCATTGAAGGCTATAATGAAGAGGTCATTGGAGTGTGTGTGGGGCTACTTGTAGGGCCACCCCCTCATGAGGACTGAGACATCTCACACACACCCCTAGGAATCATCGATGTCAGCTGCTGCATCATTGAACCATCAAGTATACGGATCTCAATCTTGTTGAAAGGAGCTGGAGCTCAGAAGAAATCAAGTCAAAGGGAAATAAGGAGTCCCTTTGCCTGATCTGAGGTACCAAACAAAAGCGGAAGATGGAACTAAGGTACATTGCCCTCTAGACTTGTCTTCTGAAATGAATGAGCTAATGTCGACAGAAGGAGGTCTACCATAGGTAAGGCAATAAGTGGTCTTCAACTAAGGCATGAGAGAAAATAGTAGAGCAACTAACAGACTGACACCAATGATGAAGATGGAATGGGGGAAAATTAGTAGCGAATGGATAACTTCCTTTGTTAGAGCATACACAGCATGGATCACCTGGCAGTGACTGACACAATATCATGGGGGATAGGGGACAGTGGGACTGAAGGCCATAATGAGCGACACGAGGGAGAAACCAAGCAAGGAAGGATGGAGGACTATAGCGGGGTGCGAAAGAACTCGTGATAGACTCCATGAAAGCAATGATGACTCAACTTGGATTCTCTAAGCAAGGGTGACTCGATGGTGCTGCCACATATTTAAAGGGTCCAATGGGGACCATAAAAGCATGAGTACAAGATGATAACTCACGACGAAAGTCGACACGAGTGTGGAAAAGTATGGAGGCAACACGGTGCCCCAAGTACGAGTGTTGCAAGTGAAGAAATTAGATTTTGAGGAGGGTTTAAGTGGCACTTCATGGGGAAAATATGTCTCGGTGAAGTATAAAATCATTAAAAACTAACAGATACCCATTTGAGGGCTCAGTGAGAGCTTTCCAACGGTGCAGATGGAGCTACGGTTGGATCGCAGTAGGTGAAAGAAAAAATATGGGTTTATCTTTTAATAAGGCATTTTCCCTCTAAAATCATTCATTTGCATGTGGAGCTGTGGTGAATGTAGAGAGGAGAGAAGGCCCTAAATCTTGCGGAAATCATAGCAGACAAACCGACCGTTGGAATCGAGATCTATCAATTTGAGGTAAGAGGCCTAACCATACTCTTTCTTTTTAGTGGATTAAAAGTTCATATTAGGTCCCTAAGGTTTAGTAACAACACTCTACTCCTCTTCATAGCCGGGTCGCACTTTTTGGGGAAAAAAGTGCAACCTGGGTAGCAGGTTTTGGCCAGAAAAGTGCGACCTGTCCTAGGTTTAGGCCTGAAAAGTTCAACTTGTCTGGAAGGGGTGTTTCTATGCTATTTTTGGATTAGCACTAGGTTTTTTTGATGAGTAACAATATTTCCTATCTGTATACTGATAAATATGATGTTTTTGTGCAGGTATGGCAGAGTTAAGGATCAACTGGAGAGAGAGAGACCTGGGCACATTAAAGTCAGAGATCTGGGAGGATCAGGGTGTCTGTGGTGCTTTGGCCAGGTTTGGGGTTCTGAATTTTGCGAAGAACCATTTGATGAGATATGGGGAGCCCTTATTGGCCCTAATTTTCAGCTATTGGGATCCAGACCATGAGGTCTTTATCTTACAGGGGCACTGGATTGAGTTGACGGTCCAAGATATATATTTCCTGACTGGTCTTCCACCACTGGGGATGGTAGGGAATATTCAGCCAGTATTACCGCATCGGTGGAAGATCATAGAGTTTGTAGAGTGCCAATGTCGGCCAAGTCTCCAAGTCAAGGGGACTCAGATACCCATACGAGGATTTGGAGAGGTTAGAGACCCATGCTGTGGATCTTGGGCAACCAGGCACTCCATCACATCACGGGGGGTCAAATGATGCTTGTGGAGAGTGTTTTGGGTGGGACCTACTATGGGTGGGCCCAGATTATGTTGTCATCATTGAAACGATAGTTTTCGCTATGTAAGCGGCAGGTGAACCATGACTGTGCATATGGCACAGTTTTTTTCTCTTTCTTCTTTGAGAAGATCCCGACACTTCGAACTCACATACAACTCCCATATGGAAGTCTGAGAGAACATAGGATGTGCCAGTGGGGGTGACTATTGTGCAGAGGAGGAGGTGGAGTAGTTGGACGAGTGTTTTGTCCTGGTTTCTTTGTTCATTGGGATCAGATGCCGCTGTATATAGACAACTATCCCTATAGTGGGATGAGTTATTGTGGGGACCCAGATCTGCCATTGGTGCCTGGTCATATATGGGGACCTGATGGTAAGTGACAAATTGCTAATATTTTAAGTGCATGTAAATTTTCTGGAATATTATACGTGATACTGATTCTTTTACTTTTGGTATGTAGATACAGCACTGGTAAAACTGATCGGGTACATGGGACGTCCTACAGTATCAGGGGCTGCAAGGTTTGGTGGATCAAGGGCACATCACAATGTAGATGCACTAGCCCTTCTGGAGGATATCAGTCATAGATGTGAGAGGCTTCTGATTGGTGTTTCAGAATGCGGTTGGCAGGACATAGATGACCAGTACATATAGCCATGTATTCGTTTACCTTCAGAATGGCGAGGGGTCATGCGGTGTATGGTGATGGCCAGACAGGGCATGCATGATCTACGAGTGGCAGGGGTAGAGCCATTGGCTCGGGATCCTCCAGATAGTGATTAGTGTGTAGGGGCAGGTGGTGCCCCCAGTTTTGAGGTTTTGTAACATGATATGGGCATGTCATATGTATTAGAGTTAATGAACTCTAAAACATTTTATATGACACATACTATGGATATGCATCATTTTGATATTTTTATGTTATTGTCTTGTGTTAAATGTGTGTGTTAAATGCCAATCCAGAATATGGTTTGCAATGCTATCTACATAGTGATTTTGTGCTCTAGGTACATGACTGAAAGTAATGATTTCAAATTCACGCATCGAAAGCTTCAATCTTAAATATCTTCTGAAAATGATAGGATTATGCACACGATATACACCATTCAATTGCATGACAAGAAGCACGGAATTTAAATGAACATGAAGGTGGAGGATGTGATGTGAAAGGGAATCTACAAATAAACCTCGCACATCATCATATTCAGCTTGATTATTGGTAGCACTGCCAATACATACACTGTTTGAAATAACAAGTGCCTACAAAGGGGTAAAAGTGGCCCAAATTGCTGAGGCTAAATTATGGGAGAAGCGACTTGCACCATCGGCAAAACCAATATAAGGTGTTGACAGGGGCTCCCTCTGAGAGGTGCCACAAGACAATAAATGGGAGGATAAAGAACAATGTTGGCAACCGGAGCGCATAGTAGAAATCGAATGCACTCTGTGGAAGGGAGTGATCTGGGTAGTATGGCTACTTCCCACATGCCATCGGTGAGAGGAAGTGTGGGAGCTACTGGAGGCATAGCTTGAGCTCAAGCTACATAAGTCACCAAATTTATGGATGATGGCATCTCGTTTATGGGCCGGAAAGATGAAGTCAGAGGTGGACGTAGCTTCCATGATGTTGTCATCAAAATGGGAGGTGGAAGGACAAGAGGAAGGGAGACCACATGACGCGGCGAGGCTACCTGACTCATCATCATGAGAAGAAAGAATCACATGTGCATCATCGCAGGGGATGACATAAGAACAAGTAGATAAAGGATCTACTGATGTTGAGCCCTGGGTGTTTGCTAAAAGGAGGTCAAGAGAAACAACAGGAGAAGATTCAGATGGAGCTTCTGTTGAGGGTCTCAAGGATGATGAAAGGTAGAGGATGGTGGCCGCATGCTCTATCATTTTGACATGAGGGGGGGAACATCAATAGGAGTGGGTAAATCCTTAGTCTGGCCTACAACATACTGTTCAAGCATGGAAGAAGCGGATTGATTTTGTTCAATCTTGTACTCCCGAACTACCTCCAAAGAGGCATGGTAATGTGTAAGGCGGGGACCATGACGGGAATAATGGCCATGGAGACCACACAAGGCACAAGGGTGCTTGGTGTGAATAGTATTTGTGTTCTTGGTTGTGGTCGATGAGGAAGCGGAGGTTTCAGGGACCGTAGACTCATGGAACACGAAATTAAACATGGGCTTGATGTGGGGCAACTTGGGACAAGTATGGGTGACATGACTAATGAAATCACAAAAAGCGCAGGGCTTTGGAGGTGGAGGAAGTGCAGGGTCAGTCAGGGCAGCTTTGTCCTTTGAGGCTTTTTTGCAAGCTCTGCCCTTCTTACCCGAAGCGGTTGCAACAGGAGGTGCATCTTGTTAAGGTGGCTGAGGCATTGTGACAACGGGTTAGGGGGCCCGGTTGAATCAAGGTCAAAGAAAGATAAGGTTAAGGTTGACCTGGTGGGGTGGCAGTTGGAGGATCAAGCTACCAAACCAGGAGCCCAATGGTCAAGTTAGGGAGAGAGAGGGTGGCCACGACAGGTGCCGTATAGATGCCTGGTGAAGGTACTAGGAACGGTATCTGACCAGAGGGGTAATGGCCAGGAGGGAAGGCTCCTAAATGGTTAAGGCCTAGAGGAACCAATCCAGGAGGATAAATAGGCTCATGAGTACCAACTGAAGGGCCAGGAGGAGGAGGTCCAAGAGGCTGCATCGAAGGGCTAGGAGATGGCTGCGAAGGGCGAGAGGGCTGCTGACTAGCTGAGGCGGGCCTCTTGAGAGAAGCCCAAGATGATTGCATCGAGCAAACATTTGATGAGCTGGGATCCAAGATAGGAGGAGGAAGACCAGGGAATGTACCAGGCAAGGAGGAGTCCTTGTAGACGCCGGGTGAGACATTGGTAAAAGGGTCGATGGTTTACTTGTTGGCCACTAAAGAGATAGTGGACTCAGGGGAGGTCTGAGACTTTAGCTTGTAATACCTCAACTGGTCAATGGTGACTATATTTCCATTATGGGGGAATGACATATTGCGGTGAACCGTGGAAGGGACAGTAGACATCACATAAGTGTAGCTACGACCCAATAGAATTTTGTAATCCAAGGGGGCGTCTATGACTTCTACATCAATGAAAATCGTCTTTCCCACAAGAGTGATAGGGAAATTATGGAATAAGCCAATGGGCTTAGAGCCATGGCCATCCCATGCTCGAAGAGTGATCATGGAAGGATCCAACTCAGGAGATTCGAGTTGTTTCCAAACTGAAGTGGACATCACATAGGTGGATGCCCCCTCATCAATAATGCACCGAGAAACGTTGGCGTTCCGGATCTTGAATGGGATTTGGAAAGTGACAGAAGTAGGGAGAGGAGGATGTTCTAACTGGTCAACATCAAATACAATTGATTGATCATCAGAAGGGTCTACAGTGCCGACGGCAAACATAAGAGCTTTTCGTTGTGAAGGGCACAACTACAGGAGTTCTATCGTTGAAATGGCAGCAGGGGATTGTGCCAAGTCATCAAATATGCTATATGAATGAGTGGCTTTGCTAGAAGCAACATTTCAGCTTAGTGGACCCTTAGGGATATTGGTATGAACCTCCGCCCTAGGCTGAGGGATCTTCAAGGGGCCATTAGGTGTCGAAAGAGGTTTTGTAGAGACCGAAGGAGGTGGCTCGGGGACAGTCGTAGCGGGAGGCTTGTTGTACTGAAGGGATCAAGTCTGAAGATTGATGTCTACAGTTGAAGGTTGATCAGATTTCATCATGAGAATCTCATCATCGGGGGTACCAGCCATAAGAGGTTGGGTAACAGTGTGGTATATAGGAGGTTGGGAAAAGAGAAGAGGCATGCTGCACCCTTAATACTTGCTACCAAGAGGGGAATATGTGCAGGAGGTGCTGGCCCTCCCCTGAGGAAAATCAGAGCCCATGGAAGGTTGAAAAATGACGACACACACACGGAACCAAGGAAAAAGAGACCAAAAAGGGTAGGGAGGTGCAAGATCAACTGATTACAATGTCAAAACAAGGGTAAAGAGGTGCACGATCAATTGATTTCAATGTTTTAGAGTCTTTGCTTGGAAGTGTAAACCAAGCCCTTTTTCACTTAGGGTGTGTGTGTAAAAGTGTGTAAATTTTAATTTTTAAACCTAGACATTTGTAGAGAAAAGAAAAAATGTGTTGTAGAGCTGTGAATAAACCTGCAAATGATAGTATATAGGCTTGCAAAATAGAAAATAAACAGCTAACAATGCAATAATCTAAACCCAATGAGGTGGGTCTCTCAACAATTAGTCTATAGGTGAGAAAAAAAATAATATAAACACACTAAAACAAAGGCTAATAGATCTTGGGTCAAGAGGGACATAGATCTAAAAATCTACTAGAAAGTGGTGCAAAAAACAACAAAAAATCAGAGGAAAATTGTTGTAAAAAGAGGTAGGGAAAGGCTATCTCCAGGAGGGAAGCGGAGTGCCCCATAATGGAAAACCCAAAAAAGGATAAATAGGAATATTTGGATGGATAACAAGCCGATCTGAAGTGGATCTGAAGATGAGGTATCAGATCTGAAAAAATGGCTGAAGAGTCTAAAATTTCAGACAACCTGCAATAGCAAACACTCTTCCACAAAAAGTGGAGGGTACATAAGCCCTAAGGGGCTAGGTTCCTAATTAGTTGAGTGAAAAAAAATAAGTATATGTCCAAAATGGGTGGAGACGAAGGTTGGAAAACCCTGAACAGAGGCTCAGAAAAACCCAGAAAATTTTCAGAAAAATCACAGGTTTTGGGCAATAAAGTGTGCCCTGGAGGTCTAGGTTGTAGGTTTTGGGTAGAAAAGTGCGACCTACACTTCCAACACTCTCGGCGGTAGGTTTCAGAGAAAATTTTCATCTCAGCTGCGACTAATGTCGTTCACCTGTGCAATGGGTCTGAAAATACACGGAAGTTAGAATTTTTATCGTTTTAGGGTTTTATAGGTTAAAAACAACATCAAGAATAAGCAAAACAAGGGGCTGAAGATAAATCCTAGGGTTTGAAGTAGCTGGATATGAAAGGATCAGAGAAATGAAAATGGTCGTAATGGTAAACCCGTGTGGAGTCGCTAGTTGTTAGTATGAATCTTTATTCGAAGTGTACGAAAAGAGACCACTTTAGCTACACATAACTTATAGCGCTAACAACAGAAATGGCTGCAAATATCTTTATTAGATGATCAAGACAAATGCTACAAAAATCTAGATCTATGCATTAGAAGACATTAAACAGTAGAAAAATAAGATTTAATCCATATATCCAATAGAAAAGACAAGAATATATCCAATGAATAATTTTATTAATGGCACCTACGAGGAAAAAACAAGAGGGTGTTCCCTGTTCTCCTCAATGGGATGGGCTCTTGTCAGTCCTCAGCACTTCATATTTAGAACTTCTCTCTCTTGATGGTGTAGAAAACCCATACAAAAATGGAAAAGTATGGCTATGATTATGGATCAATAGCCAGACCAAGTGTTGAGATCCAGAGTGATCTTTAGGCAACAAAAGGTGACAAATGAATGGGAAAACCTTTCTATCTATAACAAAATATTGAGTTAGTCTAGAGATTGGTGCATAGTTAAAATATTATTAACCAAATCTAGATCCAACTTTTATGGAATATTTTATTATATTTGTTGGAAGGAAAAGGAATTTGACCTGAGTCAAATCCCCTTATTTGTAAATAATAAATCAATAAATGATTTATTTATCATTTTAAGGATGTCATTAAGTAATAATAAATAAATAAATTATTTATTTATCATTTTAAGGATATGGTTGAGTAATAATCAAATGAATAATGATTTATTTAATAATTTTAAGGGTGAATTAGTAATATTTAACAAATAATATTATTAAAATAAGATTTAAACAATTATTCCTTAAAAAATAATAAGATAAATAATGATTTATCTAATTAATTTCCTTGTTTTGGGTTAAATATAACAAAAAATATTAATTAAAATACTGTTTAACTAATTATTTCTTGAGGAAAATCAAAAAAATATATATTTATTTAATATTTCCTTATGGGGTTTCCTATTTAGACAACAAACAACATAATAAAGGTGATTTACTAAGTTATTTTTATAGTGAAAGCAATTTTACTTGGAGTAAAATTGGTCTTACATGATGTACTTGGGTCCATCTAATGATGATAGGTTAGATGACCAAAAAATGGTGTAACACCGTTGGTCCCACCCAACCGCGCAGCTTCGTCTATCGCCCTCACTCTACACCGTAGATCTAGAACCCCCAGATCAGACGGCTCATAGCCCGTTTTGAGCTCAAAACACCAAAGGATGTAAACGTGCTATTTTCACATGAAATAGGTGGTTTTTTGGGGGACACGCGTCAACCAGGGAGCCATATCACGTTCATTGCAACCATTACCACATACCACCCCGCCTTCACACGAATACCACACCTATATTTCGCCTAACTGCTTTTCCAAATTCGCGCCATAAACCGAATTTAAACCCTGGGTCTTTTCTTGGCTACCATGAAACCCTTCTCTATGCATATATCCCCTTCCACATCGCTCCATAACACCATTTCTCACCTCTGTTAGCAATTTTATCCATAACTTCGGGTTTTTATAACGTTTTAATGTTTTATTTGCAGGTTTCATGGAGGTTATTTATAGAAGCGGTCCCACAGTAGAAATCTAGTTGCAGAAGCCGAGCGTGATGATCTGATAGCCTAAAAAGCAGAAAGGGGGACAAAAGGAGTTAATCCCCAAAGTTTGATAGATGCGTCATGAGCATTGGTTATTTAATCAAACCCTCCATCACATCAAAGCCACCTATGAATCATAAGAACAATGAATTTTAAAAGATCGGAGAAAATAAATTTTAAAGGTTAAAGTTAAAATCCTGAAGATTAAAAGACTTAAAATGTGTAGATTATGGATAAAGCGCAGTAAAAGAAAAAGGATTCAAAGTTGAAACAGTCAACATAAAGGAAAAATACTAAATATTATTAAGAGAGGCCTAAAAGCATATCAAAGGCCTAATTCAAGTTCAAAGTGACCAATCAAGATAGATCACCCAAATGAATGCTTCGAACGACACATTAGTGGAGCAATTACTCCCTCCAAGGACCAAAAATGCAACCTATAAGTTTGTTTTCCTCAAAAACATACAAATTGAATGCACAGTCAGAGATATTTTACAAAGACAACTTAGAAGTTATCACAAGCCTACCGAATATGCCTAAAAGTCAAAAAAGGTGACTAAGTAGCTCAGAAATTGATAAAAAATTTATTTAACAGAGTTAAAAGATTAAATATTATTTATCTTGGGTTATGTAAATTCCCTAAGGTCGAGAAGCATTTACTCTCTCTTAAATGAAAAAATTATAACCCTTTCTTTCACTCCACCTCCTCATTCATCTATAAATACTCCATGAGGAGCACATTGTAAAGGGTTGGTTGGTTGTTAGATGAGTTATTATCAATTGTAAATAGTTGTTGAAGCTGCTGAAGTGCTGTGATGTAATTGAAGAATACTAGGCTGAGAAGAGAAGTTAGAGTTGTAAAGACCTGTTGGACTTGAGGTATGTAACTGGTTTGAACATCAATAATACAAGCTGATTCATGGGATCCTGATCTATGTTAATGGTGATGTTATTCCTCACTATATTTGTTTTTCCTTATGTTTTTCATGCTGTCCATTTTCTTTGATAAAGAACATAAAATTTAGAATAGGATTTACTGCAAAGTACCCTATTTCTGTATGAAAGCTTTATCTCTATGTTTTCTTCTAATAAATAATTTGGAAATGATTTAATAGAGTATAACCAGTCAAGGAATGTTGGTGAGCCCATGTCTTTCTGTGTAAAACTTGAGACATTGTTCTTGAATGATATTTTCATTACATGCTAAGTAGAGTCTAAACGAGGGAAGTCTATGGTTAGCTCTATCCTCTGGTCATGTCTTTAACAGTTGTTTTGAAAGTTTCCCTTAAGAGTATGCTAAAAGCAAGATAGATTCAAAGTTATTACCTGATATTAAGTTGCCCTTCGTTTTCTTATATGTTTTCTCCTTTCTGAAAGTGGTCTTAGGATTATTGAATTGTTGTCTGAAAAGTGTGCTTTAGTAACAGTTTGTCCAAATAAGTCTATTGTATGCCCTTTCCTTTGGCTTTCTTCAAACAGTTACTTTGAAAGGATTTTCTTTTTTAGTGAAGTTAATAGATTCTTAATTGGTTGTTAACTTTGCTTCTTTCACAACACTTTGATGTTTCATGCCACAAATCAATCTAAAGAGATCCTTTGATATAGATGACTTGCCCCATGGAAATCCTTGTAGAACGGTTGTATAATTAAATCATTTTGTGACTCCATAGCCCAATGGATTGATACTGTCTTTTGACCTATCCTATCAGTCGAAACATTTTTCAACTTGCTCTCACCTTCGCCCTTCTAGTGACCTTTTCCTTTTCTGATATTCATCCCAACCAATCAATCAAACAAAAAAGTTTCTTTGAGCTTCATAACTAGCCTAATATCATAATTAAGCATAAAGATATATTTTTTAAAGACACTAATAGAGAGATCCCTCTCTGAATCCACAAAGGCTAGATCCTAGGATTCCAAAGTGGTTATGATGTGGCCCCCGCAACATTTATTCTTGCCACTCTCATAAATTATAGGGAGACAACATGAACCTAGCCCCCTAGGGCTTCAGTATCCTCCACACTTTGTGGGAGAGTTCTAGCTATTGCAGGTTGTCTGAAATTTTCATAGCGTTCAACCATTTTTTAGATTTGATACCTCACCTTCAGATCCACTTCAGATTGGTTATTTATCCATCCAAATCAACTGATTTAGTTTTTTTTGGGTTTACCTCTAGGGTCCCCTCTTCTTCTCTCTAGGATATATCCTTTCGCCACCTCATTCACAACAATCTTTCCTCTGATTTGTTGTTTTTTTTCTGCACCAATTTCCAGCAGATCTGACCTCTAGATCCCTATCCCTCCCAACCTTAGATTTATTGGCTATTTTAGTGTGTTCTGACTAGTTTTTTGCCTACCTACAGACTAGTTTTTGAGATTCCCGCCTCCTTTGGTTTAGATTGTTGCATAATTAGCTGTTTATTTTATGTTATTTAGATTTCATATACTGTTATCTGTAGGTCTATTTATAGTTATACAACACACTTTTTATTTTTCTCTACAAATGTATGGGTTTAAAAATTAAAATTTACACACTTTACACACACACCCTAAGTGAAGAAGAGCTTGGTTAACACCGTCAAGCAAAGACTTTAACATTGAAATCAATTGATCCTGCACCTCTCTGCCCTTGTTTTGACATTTTAATCAGTTGATCCTATGCATTTCTTCCCTTGTTGGTCACTCTTCCCCTTGTTCTGTGTTTATGTCTTCATCATTGCACCACCAAGGTTTTTATCTTGGAGACTTCTTGGCCTTCATCCTCAGTTTTTGGTAGGAACACTTACTCCTCCATGTAGGATTCGAGTTATTCCTCCACCGAGTCGGCAATCCGACTCCTCTTCCAGTTTTTTGGGTTCTCCTTCTGGTTCTACCCTCGGTTCTCCTCCTGTGACATTCACCATGTCTGGTTCAAGACCTAACACTGGTGGTAACCCCAGACCTAATGCTAGGAATAACACTAGTGGGACTGCAACAGGAACTACTCCATCTTCTCCCTTGCTCCCCTATATGGCAGGCCTCAGTCTTCCTGATTTTCACCAGTTGATTAATGACCCCATACACCATGACGCTAGTTGGCCTATTATGTTGACCAAGCTCCCTTCTGACATCCCCAAGTTTGAAGGCCTTGCTGGAGAAGATCCTACAAATCATGTTTGATCTTTCCACATGTGGTGTTCATCTAACTCCATTACCAATGATTCTATCCATCTTCAGTTTTTCCAACGTACGCTTACAGGTGAAGCTTCTAAGTGGTATGTTGATCATGCCTCATCCTCTCATACCACCTTTGCGACTCTTGTTCAGGATTTTATGTCTTATTTCGAGCTTCCTCTTCGTTATGAAATTAGTACTAAAATTTTGACTTCTTTTCGTCAATCGTCTACGACCCGCCTATCTGATCATGTCCAGGAATGGAGGAGAAGAAAGAGCCTATGTCAAGCCCCTACGTTCGAAGACCATGTCTACATGGACTGGTTTCTTATATCTCTCTTGCCTACTATTGGCAAAGATGTCGCTTTGAATTTCCTTCAAACCGAAGAAGCTGCTCTCTAAATTGCATTAAAATATGACCTAATCTATGCTCAATCGGGTTATGTTTATACCATTCTACCTGATCTTCCTAGACCTGGTGGTGCCAACGCACCGGGGAAATCTCATTTCATTGACGGTATAGTTGGAGCTCTCTCTCATCCATATTGTCATCCTCCCATGGGCTATGGTTTTCCTCAAGGAGGGGCCAACACCTCCTACACTTTTCCCCCTCTCGGTAGCATATATCCAGGATACGGCATGCCTCCTCCTTTTTCCCAACATATTGTTTACCACACTATTAACCAACCTCCTTATTATCTGTATCCATAGCTTGGTGCTCCAACTCCTCCAACATTAGCACCTCCTCCTCCCTTGCCTTCTCAACCCCCACAATATTAGCCACCGCCCCTTCAGGGGCAGGTGTATGCACAGTAGGGCACCACTAATCCTCCTCCTTCCAAAAAGAAGAGGAAAGGCACCCAAAAGCAATCTTCTCCAGATAATCCTAGACCTAATCCTCAAAATAATGCACCTAACACTACTAACCAGCAATAGGGCACTCATCCCAAGCAAGACAGGCTTGTTCGCACGAAAAAACCTTTTTCTTGTTGTGGTTTTTATGGTCATTACACCCATGATTTCCTCTTTTACCATATATGAAGTAGGTTTGGGAGTCTCAAGCAACATTGCGAGGACAACAAGCCTCCCCTTCCATCCCTCCCAGTGCTGCACCTAGTTAGCTGACTGTGTTTACTAATCCTTCCCCTCAGCAAGGATTTGTGGCTACCCAACCACCTAAAGGTAAAGTGGCCACTCAACCTCTTCCATTTGGTACCCCAGATTACTAGATTATCATGATGAATTTTGACCAACTTCTAACCGTAGACATCAATCTTTAGACTCGGTCCCATCAGTACAACAAGCCTCCTGCTACGTCTGTCCCCGAGCGTCCTCCTTCAATCCCTACCAAGCCTCTTTTGACACCTAATGGTCCCTTGCAGATCCCTTGGCCTAAGGCGGAGGTTCATTCCAAGATCCCTAAGGGACCACTACACCGAAATGCTACTTCTAGCAAAGCTACCCATTCGTATAGCATAGTTGATGACTTGGCACAACCTCCTACTGCCATTTCAATGCTAAAACTCCTCCAGTCATGCCCTTCACAATGAAAAGATCCACTATCTGCCATAGGTGATGTAGATCCTTTCGATGATCGATTGATTGTATTTGATGTAGACCAGTTAGAACATACTCCTCTCCCTTCTTTCATCACCTTCCAAATCCCAGTAAAGATTCAAAATGCCAATGTTTCCTGGTACTTCATTGATGAGGAGGCATCCACCTGTGTGAAGTCCGCTTCGGTTTGGAAGCAAATTGGATCACCTGAGTTGGCTCCTTACACGATCACTCTCCGAGTGTGGGATGTCCGCACCTCCCAACCCATTGGCCTATTCCGCAATTGTCCTATTTCTCTTACAGGAAAGACTGTTTGCATTGATGTAGAAGTCATATATGCCCTCTTATATTACAACATTCTATTGGGTCGTAGCTACACCTATGCAATGTCTTCTATCCCATCTATGGTTCACCGCAAGATGTCCTTCCATCATAATGGAAAGATAGTCACTATTGACCAGTTCAAATATTAGGAACCAAAGTATCAGACCTCCCTGAGTCCATCATCTCATCGGTGGAAAATAAGCAAATCCTCGATCCTTTAACCAGTGTCTCACCCGGAGTCTACAAAGACTTCTATCTACTTGGTACATTCCCTAGTCTTCCTCCTCCTATCTCTGATCCCAGCTCATCAAATTTTTGCATGATGTAATTGTCTCAAGCTTCCCTCAAATGGATAGATTAGGCTAGTCAGAAGCCTCCTTGCCCTTTGTAGCCTACTCCTAGCCATTCAATTCAGCCTTCTGGACCTCCTCCTCCTCGCCCTTCACCTAAATTTTGTATCCATGAGCCTCTTTACCCTCCTGGAATGGTTCCTCTAGGCCTTAACCATCTTTGAGTTGTCCCACCTAGCCATTACCCCTCTGGTCAGATACCGTTCCTAGCTCTCCCCAAAGGAGTGTACATGGTACCTGTCATGGCTACCCTCTCTCTTCCTAACCTAACCCTTGGGATTCCCATCTGATACCTTGACCCCCCAGTCGCTACCCCACCTCGTCAACCCAAACCTTATCTTGATTTGACCGCGGTTCAACCTTTCCAGTATACAATCATGCCCTTTGGCTTGAAGAATGTGTCTGTCATATTCTTGCGCGTAGTTGTAGCTGCATTCAGAGAGTATATCCATAAGTTCCTAGAAGTATACTTTGATGATTGGACTATTTTTTGGCTGTTGAAAAAATATGTCTCAAGTCAATGTTTAATGTTGGATACCTATAGGAGGTATCAGATCTCACTGAAATTGAATAAATGTATATTCTGTGTGCCATTCGGGATATTGCTGGGTCACATTTTCTACCAGAAATGGTTGATGGTAGATCCCGCGAAGATCGCAGTCATTGTTAATCTAGAGGTACCTACGAATGTCAAGCAACTGCTCTCAATATTGGGGTACACTTTGTATTGTCATAATTTCATTTAGGTTTATGCGTTGATAAATGCACCAATGGAAAAATTACTCAAGAAGGATGTGACATTATGTTGGGATGAGTAATGTCATAATAGTTTTGAATTGTTGAAGGAAAATATGGTCATAGCACCCATACTGATATTTCCAAATTGGTCCAAGGTATTTCACGTGAACGTTTTTGCCTCTTGCATCATGCTCGAAGCTATATTAGCACAAGCAGGAGTTGGAGATATTGATCACCCTATTTCCTATGCCAATCAGAAGCTCTCAAGTGCAGAAGGAAATTATTCGACTATAGAAAGATAAGGATTGACGAAGGTGTATGCCTTGCAGAAATTTTGCCACTATCTGTTAGGAGGACATTTCAAAATGTTTACTGATCATTCTAAGTTAAAGTACCTATTCAATAAGTTTGTCTTGGGAGCGAAGATTTGCATGTGGTTATTACTATTTCAAGAGTATGACTTTGAGATCATTGTGAAACTAGGAAGACTGAATATTTGGCCAGACCATTTGTCACGTATTGAGACTGGCGAAGAACCTACTAGCTTGGAGGATGGGTTACCAAATGTATATTTGTTTGTGATCAAATTAGTTGATTATCATTTCCCTGATATTATTCAGTTCCTAACTACTAGATGCATGTCTAAAGAATATATGCTACAACAAAAGAAAGAGCTCACGGTGCGTGCAATAGACTTTACTATTATTGTGGGCCAGTTGTATAAGATGGGTGCAGATGAAGCTATGTGAAAATATGTTTTGGGGTTTGAAAGGCATGAAATCCTAGATGAAGCTCATGGAGGGGTTGCCGATGGTCACTGTGAAGGGAAGGAAACTACGCAAAATATTTCGCGAGCTGGGTTATGGTGAAAAACATTGCACAATGAAGCCTATTCACATTACCATGCATATGATGTATGCCAAAGGACTAGGAAACCATCGTACACATATGAGATGCCCCTAGATCCATAGGTGGTGCTTCGGGCATTTGAGAAATGGGTTCTCAAATTTGTTGGAACTATTAACCCTCCACGCAAGAAGAGTGGTGTGCGTTAAATAATCATTGCGATTGAATATGTAACTAGATGGGTTGAAGTTAAGCCAGTGAAGGATTGTAACACAAACACTATTGTGCACTTCATTTTCAACAATATTGTGACTCGCTTTAGATGCCCTAATATCCTGATAAGTGATCAAGGTATGCACTTTCTGAATGAAACTATTGAAGTGTTTATAGAATAATTATGGATTCATCATCAGAAGAGTCCTCCATATTACCCACAAGCAAATGGTGTGGTGGAAGCTTTCAATAAGATATTGGAGATTGTGCTTATCAATATTTCTAATGCTAACCAGAATGATTGGAATGAGTGCATACCCCTAGTTCTCTGGGCATATCGAACCACATGTAAAATGTTGACTGGAAAGACACCGTTCATGATGGTGTATGGGCAATAAGATGTGTTGTCGATGGAATACATTTTTCCCAGTTTGCGCATTGTAGCATTCAAAAATATGGCAGAAGCAGATATTATGGAGGAATGGTTGTCACAGTTGGTCGCACTTGAATAATATCGCTTTATTGCAAATTTCCACCACCAAATTCAAAATTCACGCAAAAAGGAATGGCATGATAGGCACATCAGACAAAAGGTGTTTAAGGAAGATGATTTGATCTTGTTGTATGACAACAAGTTTACATGCCACCCTGGGAAGTTCAAGATGCATTGGCTAGGGCCATATATTGTTAAGGAGATCACTGAAGGAGGTGTAGTGTGTCTACCCATGTCGAGCGGAGAATATCTTCCTAGATATATCAATGGAAGTCGATTGAAACCATACAGGGATGACCCTCTCCCTGTGTGCACCAAATGAGTATATGGAAAAAGTATTGGATCTGTGCAGAATGGATGGTGGATGCGCAGACAGGTGCAGCGTGTGCACAGTACCTGCGCGAGGTGTTTGATTGGGTCGTCGAGGTGCCAAGCGAAGCTGATTTAGGTGAGCATAGCAGAAGTGAGCCAGTTACAAGTGATTGTGTCTACTGCTTATGCACAACCCCTCACAACATTTTTTCCTTCCACATAAGAGACCTAATTGGTTAGATCCCAGAAGACGCCATTCACATTGAATCTTTGATTCTACGTGCACAACTCAGAGCCTCTTAGGAGATCAATGTCCATTTGTTTGTGATACCAGCAGGTAAGATACATATGGTCCACAACATGATCATCGATGAGTTTTAGTTTTGAGAAGCCCGTGCCTATCACGATATCACTAAGGAAAGACAACATGTGGTAGACTTTGAGAAGAAAAAACAAAGAATAGAAGAAGCATGTCGAGTAGCAGAGGCTCAGCGTGCCGGACTAGAAGTAAAAATAAAATAAGTATGCAACGATGTGCCAGTGGTCCCCTCCACAGCTCCAATAGAGAAACTATAAGGGTAGGCTGATACACTAAAGGCCTTGCTTATAGAATTTCAGATTGTTTGTGTGGAATTTGAACAGTATATTGTCGATCATCAGCTGATGTCGCATCCAGAAACCCCACCAAAAGTCAGAGCTCAGAGGGATACATAGGTCATAAAATCCACATATAACATTAGTGCCACAGTTACAAAGTGCAGTTAGCTATTAGACGAGACCATGGGTGTCTGGAATTTGGTTGAAAAGGACCCAATGGTACATTAGCTGCACAATGAATTTCACATCAAGAAGCAACAATTCGCATACATCAGAATGGTAGTGCCCACCCTTGTTATTGCACAACGCCTCGAGCTCCTGTAAGAGGGTCGATTAATTTAGACATAAATCGAGGATTTATGTCACAGAGAACGTTTTTTGGAAGCTTAGAAGCAGTCGTGGGCCGAGGAGGCTCTACAAATGTTGCATACTCTTGATGGCATTCTAACGACCCTTCAGTAGACTTAGAAAAGTATTGAACTTGCCACTGAAGGGTTGACTATAGAAAAATTTGTAAATGAAGTGCAGGGAGCTCTAGCACAGAGTCCTGAGGTGGTTTTTCTACTGAAAACTTCTATTTTTGTGCTCCAAGCAAAGATTAAGGAGCTGACACCATAGTGACTCGGGACGAGTCACGGATTTGTGTTGGGGGCCTGTTGGAGCGGGGTCCCCTGGGGTGAATTTTGAGTAACTTTTTTTTGTATTTTTTGATATGCATACTATGCGGAAAGGTCAAGGGCATTTGGGGAAGGTCAAAGTCCCTATTTTATGTAAATGGGTTGTAAGGGTAAACTGTGGGCCTAAAATCATGGTTTGAGACCATAGTATTTGGGAGCTAGATGAATATAAATATAGTTGGATCGAGTTAGTAATATATATGATTTTTAAAACTAATTAAGTGTTTATTCTTTAGTGATTGATTTTGTAAGACTGTGTAATGTTCCCAAATTTTCCGATAATAATTTGGAACATTAATTTTTGTTGATTTCACCTAGGAGGAGAATAAATGGGTAAGGAAACCCATGCATAATAAAAATCTCAATAAAATATTTCTAAGTATGAAATGGGATCATCATTGGCGCTGGTTTTCACACCCTCGTGTGTGAACAGGGTTATTTGCAAGTGCACAAGGTCAAGTTTGACCAAGTCAACAGCGCTGGGCCAAGAGGTGGAGCACACTTAGAGAAGCAACGTAGTATGAATGAGGAAAGGGTTATTTGGTGGAGGAAACCCTAAAAGGAGTGGGACCTATTAGTTCCCAAATCCACCTTAGCCTGAAATAAGGCAGAAGAAGGACAACACCAAACCACGCTCAGCCTCATAGCTAGCCCTACGAGGACAGGAGAGGGCTCTCTCCGGGTCAATCTCAATGAAAATATTCAAAGGGGCTTGAGATGAATAAAACAAAAACTGATCTTAGGCTAGATAAAAAAATAGGAGGGTTTGATTTTGATTTTTAGGGGTTTTTGTTGGAAAAAAGGGAAAAACAATTTTGGGCTTGGGGATGAGGCCAAATTCTTGCAGAGTTCAAGTTGGGGCGAGGTAGGCAGGGGCTTTGATGTCTGAGATCAAATCAATGGATTGAAAATACTTCTAAGGAGCTGAAGAGGGCAAGAGAGTCCAAGGATCCTCTTCAAACTGACGAAAACATAAAAAACTAAACAAAAGTCTAAGGCAGAGCACCAGCAAATCAATGAATTCTACCTCAATTACTCATTTGTTTAATTCAGAAGCATAGAGAAGGGAAATGACATACATAAACATAAATGAAACTTACAGATACATGAAGAGAAACATCATCAAACTCAGAAACCACAAGGATCCCAACAAGTGATGCAAAACTCTGGTCTTTCCTTTGCCAAAAATCTCAAATGAATGTACAATGAGGTGCCAAAATTTTCCAAGTATCCAACCCTGAAAATGTCTCAGAAAATACAATATATAGACCATCCTAACCCCTTCCCATGCCTCTAGGGGTCGAGCTCATCCTTCTAGGATATTTTTCAACCAATTCTAAACATGGAGCTAAAATCTAGGCAGCCAAACAACTTGCCTCTATATGCTAGGAAACTGATCCATTCACTTAATTTTCACTTTTTAGTGAATGAATCTTATAGAACAAGTAAAAATATGCCAAATTTACATCATGGTTACCAAATTACATCAAGAGAGATCAATCATCACATGAAAAAGTAAAACTAGTCAAAACTGGGCGAATTTCTGAGCTGAACAGTGAAATTTGGGCAAAATTCCTCTATGCACCGTGCCCAAATTCTCTATGCATCGCGCCACTTTGACCCTATTTTTGGGGCACTTCCTGAAGTCCAAATTGAGCTCATTATAGCTCGTTGGAAAGACCTGCAAGTCTTCTATCGAACCCAAGTGGAATGTTTCAATTTGGATGTCATTTTCCCCTCCAAACCTGCAATCTCCAAAGACTGGTACCTGCTGGTGAAAAAAGTGGCAGAAAGGCCATTTTTGGAGTGTTTTTGGCCCTTTAGGCAGCCCAGAATTTGATGAAATGCTTCGGACATTCCTGAACATACATAATATATCATGAAAAACCCAGAAATGAAAATTTTTCCTCCAGAAGATGTCCCAATCAAAAGCGCGCGTCGGGTGGCGCGACGAGTCGGGCGGAAAAAACTATTTTGCAACCAAAATTTTCAAAATGAAAAAATTTTCTCCAAATTTGCTAAAATTTGGATTTAAGGTCTCCCATTATGTCTCATGCTCAGCCAAGGAAGCTTCGGCCAAGATTCGAAGCGGATCCGTCCTTTTCCGACGTTTTAGTGCTCTTCTCAACCTCGCTTTCAAGATGTTCATTTTTGCTCTGCAAACATGTGTGCGGGCCCAATAGTGATTCTTCATATGTCTAAGCATGTCTTTTTCCCTATTGGCCTTCGCCAAGAGCTTCTCTAGATGAATGTTGACATGCGTAAGGTAATTCTCTCGCTCAAACGGTGTCATGTCACCCGGTCTCTTTCGGGCCAATTCTCGATATTCACAAATTTGCCGCAACTCTATGAGTTTCTGCTGATCCTCCAGTTGTTTATTCCGCTGCTACAAATAATATATCACCCACTGAGCTCTCTGTAATTTCTTAGTCAGCATTCTGATCTCAGTTTTCTGCTCCTGGATTATCTCTTTCAATTTTGAGTTGGGAGAGCTCGCATCAACATCGATCAAAACAAAATCAGTATCTTGGCCTCCTGAAGGGCCCTCATTGTGCATAGGCCTCTTTCCTCTGTCCTAAACCTGTACCTATGCTGATGTAGAAGGCGAGACCCCTTCCACGCCATATGGAGATAGTACTCGTGCTGCTGATGAAGATAACGAGACCCCTTCCACCCTGGGTGGAGATAGTACTCGTCGTGCTGCTGCAAATAAGGCTCTGGTACCTCTCTGATATGTAACACACACTGGAACACTAATAGGATCTATCTCAGGAACCTCAAACTAATGCGAAGGCTCACCTGCATCGTGAAATACCTCGGGAGGCTGTGGCACTGCAAATAAATCACGGGAAATGAACTCATCCCACGCGATGCCCTGTAATCCAAGCTTATGCACTACAATGATTTTGATGAGCGCATAATGATAGATGTTGTTATGATGCTACTCCGGAGTCTTCTTCTGCACAAGGGTAGTCATCCGCTCTATATTTCGACACATGAAGTATGGAATATTCATCAGTCACACTCTCGTGAAATGCATCAAAAGTCTGATATGGTATGCATAAAGGCGTGAGAATATACCCTCACAGCTGAAATATCTAATGATGAGCTTCATTAGTGGTGCATAAGACTCCTGCAGAAATCAGAATCGAAAAACCCTGCTCAACTGCCTCAAATATCCAGGTCTGATGTAAGGCTCATAATATGCTCTATCCAGCTGTTGTCTCTTATTCCACTCCTCACCAATGTTCGGTATCCCAGTCGCCCAAGAAATAGTCTCTGGTGTCAAGGTGAAGTTCACTCCAACAAGATTTACATGACCATTACGCAAATGGAGAACAAATAGCCGAGCTAACTCATGATGATGCTCAGTTCAGGCAATCATCTCACAATACTGGAAGCATGAATGACGCTGAAAAAAATCCATTGTAAGCGGACAGGCCTGAAATTGGGTCAAAGAAGTGGGCTCCTCCCTAACATGCCTGCCACTTTTATGAGATATCCTCGGCACATTAAGCTCGGTAGATGAATCATTGTCTTGCTCATATCCCTGCTCATATGGTGAATCTGTCTCTGACATGGTGCTGAAATGTGTTTGTGAACTGTATGCTTGGTTGCTTAGAAAATGAGCAATTAGTGTATTTGTTTCAATGCCAAATGTGTCACATATATAATAAGGTGCTATAGGAAATATCACAGTGGGAAAAGGATTGTCAAATGAGTTTCAAGTGTGAAGACAGCCACTGTATGAGGGACTTAGGAATTTGGGGATTTATGAGCAATGGGAATGAGTGATAATGATGGGGGTAGTCTTTAGGAATAGGAGTAAGTGAAATGACAAAAAATAAGTGAAATCAAGGACATAAAGGCAGCCCTTGCATGTTATGGCAATTAAGATTTTGTCAATGGAGGGATGTGGTAGCAAGTGATAGGTTTTTTGGGAAGTAACACATGGGATCAAAAGGGTATGAAGGATATGGAACAGCAAGAATAGGAAAAGGACTGTGGTAAAAATATGATAACAGTGATGGAATACAAAGAAAAGGGTGACAAATGGCAAGAATTTAGCACCAAAACACAATTTTCAAACTTCACACATAAACCCTAGGAGCAGATTTTGGTATAAACGTAGGGTTTGTTTTTCACCAATTAAACTCTTGATCTTTGGTCCCAAACACACCAAGCACGTCTTCAAATCAATGAGCAAATAGTTTCCACTTACTTGGAGCAAGAAAAAAATTTTGATTTTGAAAAATTGCAGAGCGTTGATGAATTTCGGGCTTGATGGCTCAATGCACCACGCGCACACCCAGTGCGCCGCGCTCTTTGGGTGCGCCGCGCCTGTGGAAAAATGCACTATCAATTTTGGCCCAATGCGCCGCGTCGATTCTGTGTGTCGCGCCTCTTTCCTATGCGCCGTGCGCAATCTTCACACACAGTCACGACCTTTCTAAAATGCAGTTTGTTCTCCCAATCTTCAATTCGACTTCTCTCTGAGATTTTCTCAATAACACTTGTTGCAAATGAATGAATAATCTTGGGAAATATCTCATATAGAGATGGTTTTGATTTTTACTTCTCCAAAACCCATGTTGTAATGTTTTTTACCTTTGGCATTTTTCATTAAAAACAACTTTGTCTTTTTGTTTCCTGACTGATTTTTTGAAGCTAGAATGATGAAATTGGTTGATTTTTTGTAGGGACATTGGTGTTTGATCCTTGGAAAAGGAGAACCAGATTCTGCAAGTGAAGAAATTCATGGTGGAAAGATACATCTTATTACAAAAATGAACTCGACAATTTCTTATTCAAAACAGAGTTTTGAACCAGAAATGTCCTCGAATATGTTTGATGATAAAATTTTAAACTGAGAACTTATTGGAAACCATCCTCATGGCCTGCGGGCATGATTTGACATTCCATAAGACTGAACCCTAGACTCAGAAGCTAAAATGACTCTTTTTGACCAAAATAGCATCTATGACTGCAAATGACTTGAAATGAACTTTGATGATTTTGGAGAAATTTTGACCAACCCAGCAGGTACAAACATGAGGGAAACAAGAAAACCAAGCCCTTCCGTCAGTCAATGGCATGCCCCTAATGGAATGCAGATGAATGAGCGAAATGAGACACCTAAACCATGAAATGCAATAAGAGAAATGATCTCTGACGGAGGGCTGTAAAGACCGACTCTAACATTGGCTCCAATGGGGATGGTAGCTCCTTGGAGATGCCAAGAATGACAGATATTTGAGAGAGCAGACCAATGCTTTTCGTCCATTGGGCTATGGAATCGATTATTTTGAAAAAAAAACTCAAGACTGTTGACTAAATTTATTTGACTGAAATTTTAACTTAAACTGACTCAACTCTTAAAACAGAAATGACTGAAACAAACCGATTAAACAGACTCAAATCAAAACTGAAATCCTTCTTCAGAATTATAGCCTTCACTTCGGGCCCCAAACTGAAGAAAAGACTACAGTGCACACTTACAATGAAATTGAAATACATGATATGTACAATGAAAATGTGATCAGTAGAAAACATCTTAAAAATGGTAGCGCTTGAGAAGCCGACCATTGACCGGCCCTCTTGGACAGTCTTCACCATTCATCTCCTTCAACAGAAAGGCGTTCTGACCTTGATATGCTACAATCTTGAATGGACCTTTCCAGAGATTGTCAAACTTATCGTGTTTACCTTTGTCCTCATTCCTAATGTTATCACTCAGGTTTTCCTTGAAGTTGTGGAAAAGGAAAGTATACCCAAGGTAACCACAAACCAACCTTCAGATGTAGAATCTAGCCAATCTGCATCCAGAGAGGGCTCTCTCTTTATAATTTATCTTTTTTCTTAGAAGGTTTTAGGCTAGTTATAGATTCAAAGTTTGTTTTGGGAAAATGGTGGAATCCACAAACTAAGGGCAAGGTTGAGAGCTTTCAGTCCATTGGGCTATGGAGTCAAAGGATGGCTTTACTGGATTTCTATTCTAAGCACAAGATGGTATTACAGAGCAAGATAGCTAGACAGAGAACAATCCTTAAAATTTAAAGTGGATGGGATGATCTTGAAGGGATGAAAGGCAGCTAAGAATATTTCACCATGTTCAAAAGAAAGAAATGAGATGACTACAAACAAAGAGCAATGAAGAATTCTTTATTATAGTAATCAACAATGTTTAAATTAGAAAAGTAAGAGCATTTAAGAATTCATGCTTATAACCAATTTAGAGGAAAACATTAAGAACAATCACATCTGAAATCAGAGTACAATTAAGTAAATTCTGATTCAATCCTTTATGTAAATTATTCAGAGATGGACATAATGATATTATAAACTTATATAAAACTTAAGACAAAGGGTAGAAAGACTTATTGAACTGCAGTCCAACACATGAATCCTGCAAAAAGTCCTGAGCTTCAAATCGTCATCCAATAAGCCACGAATAAATTTCTCCAAAATGCTTTTATTCCGAAAATCTCAATGTTACAGCAAAGTAATAGAATCCACCCTCAATACTCTCTTTGAGGGTTTATTTATACAAGAAATAATTGAAAAAATCTCACACTAACCTAGCCAATAATCTAGGGTGACTAAGGAGTAATTTACAAGTAAACAGGAGACAAATGGTCTCGTGGATAGAATAATAAGTAACTGCTGATGTGTTGTTTCCTCATTTTGCTGATGTGCTGGACGTAAGTGCTGAAATAGGGCTCGGTGCTGTCCCTTGGAGTAATTTCTTTGCTTGTTTGATACTCTTTGTCTTTACGGATACTCTTTAACCTGTACTCATTTTTATCTTTCATATAATAGTAAAAAGATAAAATTCTCATCCTGAAGATAATTTTCATAGAATTTCCAATAGGCCATTCCACCATTGATCTTCTGGTATTTCGGTTCTTTTAAGTTTCCTCAACGTTTCATCAGCCTCTGTGAGTTTGTAAAAAGTATGCTGATTAGGGAACAAATACCTTATATCATGTTCAAGATAAAATAAATTCTTCAACCTGTCATATAGATTTCTCCCTGTTGGCAACGTTGCTTCTGGCAAACTGATGGAACAAGCAGTTACGTTCTGAGCATGTATATTTATTTTCTTGACATAGGTTTCTAGTTCCATTATTTGGTCCTTTGAGAGCATTGGATTGGGTAACCCACTGTCCAACAAAATCTGAAATTTTCCTCTGCAAGTATTAATATCGGCCAAAATATCTGAACACTTCCTTTCTAAATTCTGCATAAAATTTCTTTTGATGAAAACTCTTTTTATCATCAAAATAGTGTCGGTTCTGTCTTCAATTCCTAGTACTGCAAGCTGTTGCTTCGTTCGGGTGTTCAAAAATTGAATAAGTTGATTGGCCTGCTCAGGTCTACCTCTTAATTCATCTCTTGTTCTATTTATTTCTTCCTGAGCTACTTTAATCAAGTCATTTTGTTCAAAAATTGCTTGAATAGAGGGCCAAATACTTTTTATTAACTCAATTATATTACCCCAAAGAATTTCATTTATTTCCTTCAAAGGCTTTTCTAATGAAAGATCTTTTTCTAAAGCCTTAACTAATTTGTCCAATCTTTTAATTTCCCTGGTATTATCAGCAACTGTCTTCTTAGATGTATCATACTTCTGCTCCAAATTTTCTAATTGTAACTTTGTGGTTTGAAGTTCTGTGACTCTTAATTGTAAACTTTCCATTTGTTTTATCAACTCATCAAAACTTAAACCAGAAGTATTTACCTGCGCTGGCTCTGTTTGTTGCTTTGCTGTTGTAGTACCTGTGGTTGTAGTAGCTTCTGTGATGGATGCCTGCTTGATAGCTTCCTTTTCCTGTAAAGCTTGTTCCAATCCTTTCTCTGTTTCACCTAGTCGCTCAGTCATCTTTAAGAGCAACTCCATTATCTCTTCTTGTGAATTCCCCTTCAAGACTTCTTGGATCTGGGGGTGCCTTGAGGCTGGAAATTTCAGCTGCTTTCTCAGTTCAGCTATGTCATCATCTTTCTTCTTAATTAATGCCTCAATGCTTTTAATATCTTTGGGGTTGTGACCCAAGCTGATGATTATGTCTTCCAGAGACTTTATTCTGTTATCTTTGGCTTGAGAAGAGGCCTTCTCAATTTGCAATTGGGTACTTGTGTTATTTAAAGAATCTTGCAGCGTTAGGGCTGCCATGGCTTTATTAGTAAGAGTGGAATACACCATTTCCCCAGTTTGTTTATGCAGCTCTATCTGGTCTAAAGGATGAATGTCCTTTGCCAGGACCTCAAAATTTGTTCTAATATAATCAGCTGCTGACATGGGTTTTGGCACCTTTGACTTGAAGTGGCTCATCATCATTTTGCCTTGTGAAATGTCAAATGCCGACATTAACCTTTCCTGATTATGTGGAGCCATTTTCAAATATTGATCATATACCTTCATTCTTAATGGATCATTCTTTGCCTTTATATTAATGAAAGTTCTTTTTATATCCCCTGTATCTGTTTTTGGTGGCCTAAAGGAGGATACTTCAGTACTCAACTGCTTGTGCAAAGCTTTTCCTTTCTGCTCTGTATGGGTCACACTAACAGAACCAGTTAGCTGACTGTCTTCTCTTCCATCATCAAACACCTCATCTATGATTTCCACATCTGGAAGTGGATCTGGTTTATGTTTTTTGGCTTGATGTATTCCCGAGGACTCTTTAGGAGGAGTAGTGTCTAGAACCTGCCTTTTCTTTCCTATTTCCATGTTGGATGGAGTTTGTAATTCTGAAACTTCAGGATGTTTTACCTGAGTGGGAGAAACTTGTGTTTGGTCAGGTGCTCTGGAAGTTTGAGGTTTCTCTACCATGACTAAAGTTTCAATGACCTGAATTTCAGGTTCCTTTCCTTTGCCTTTTGATTCTGCTACCACTGGTGAACTGCCTTCCTGTAATGTCTGCTGTAGATTTGCTGCTGAAGAAGTGCCAATGTGAGGTACCTGCACTTGACCACAAGATTCTAGGTCATACTTCTTCTCAAGATCTTTCATCATTCTATTCATTTTTTCTTCTTCACTTTCTTCTTCAATTAGTGTTTCTGCCACCCATTCATCTTGATTGGCATATTGTTCTATTTGAGGAATCTTGTGGTGTATGTAAGGGGATGACTTGTTCTTTATTCTCTTTTCACAGATAAAACCAAATGGGTCATAAGGAACCCAACGAAAACTTCTTTGGAACTTGCAATGGTTTTGTAGTATATTCTCTGCTTCTTGCTCGGCCTCCCTAGAGTTGCAGATGAAAGGACCTAATTGACTTTTGATCCTTAGTTGGGCTTTCTTCTTCACACTACAAAAATGGATCACATCTGAATTATTCATTTGCCTGAAATATTCCAAGGCAAAAATTCTCATGGGCACATATCTTGGCAACTTGAATGGATGTAATTCACATCCATAGATCCTGATGACTGAATGGTTTTGATATAAATACAAATCTCCAACTTTATAAGTCCTTGAAAGTTGCAAGGTCTTCTTGATTTCATTACTGAGCCTTGGAGGAGGGATTCCTGTCAACAAGGTAGTTGCAGGATATACAAAAAGATTGATGAACTCAGTATAGGAATATGGAGAATTATAGGAAGAATGAATTATGGGAGACCAAAATATAACTGACCTAGGGATTCCCTTGGTATCAAGATTTTTAACAGGGAAAGGGAACTTTTCTGATTGATAGAAGATAATGAGATGATAAATAACTAAGGAATATTTAAAAACTTTCTCATCATCTAGCCTCATGAACTGATCATGGAACTTATTGGCTATGAAGGAGGCAAAGTCATATTTAACTTCAGGAGGTTGCCCAGGAGTAAAGATAGACAGCAAAACTAGGGTTATCTCATCAACATATTCACTGGTATTGAAACCCAAGACAAAAGATATCATATTTAGGATGAGCCTTCCCAACTTAGTGAAATAATAAAAACCATAGGGAGGAGGTCCCTTAGGTTGATGTTCAGGCAACATGAAACTCTGGCAAATGGACTTCAATTTTTCTGGGGTCAATTGATTAGACTTTTCAATCAGTTCTTCTATAGACAAAGGTGCTAGTTCTTGATCTGGTTCAAAATGTAGCATTGCATTGATAGCTTGGGGAGTAATAGGGAAAAGAACACTTTGGTCAGGGGATATTACAGCTCTCTGAGTGGGATCATAGTTAGAATGGCAATAGTGGATAATTTCTGGGAAAGAAATGACTGAGGGGATGAGATATCTCGGGAGATTGGATTCCCACAACCCAATGACATCTTTCCCCTTCGAGTAATCGTCTCTGCAACAACAATAACTCAGAAGGGGGCTTTCATCAAAATGCAAGTCTTTAATCTGAAAATCTTTATCTACTAAAGGCAAATATTCTAACTCTCTGTGGGGGGCATTCAATGGAGTCACATTCAAGGCTGCCGGGGCTTCCATTTTGGTTCTTGTGGATTCAAAACGGAAGTTTCTGGGTTTTCTTCACAGGCCGGGCGTGATTTTAATTTAAATGAAGGAAATTAGCACAATTGCAGTTTCAGGGGAACAATTCACAGTTTTAAACCTCAGGGAATGATCTCAGTGATAAGTTTTAATCACTAATCCAGTGGAAAACAAGGAAAACAGACTTTATTTTGAAGTTCGAAGCGCTATAGGATAAATACCTGTTCTTGGAGGAAAGATGGCTTTTAACAGGTATCAGGCGGTAGCAGGAGGATGCTTGAACACAGGTCTGGCGGAATTCTGGAGCGAAATCGAATAGAACAGTGAATTTTAGTGAAAATTCGAATTTCTTAGCGGAAAGCGCAGTCGCGTTCAAATGATGAAAATGACATAAAAACACGAAAATTTGTTTTATTTCCAAAGTCAAAAAGGGGTTTGTAGTTTTTCGAGGAGTGACGTCACTTTAGTACGGGCTGACGTGTGGTGGGGGGCCAGGTGGTAAGCGGTTAGTCCCCGCACCGCTTATGGACAAGAGTGGTTTTTAATGCGAGGGCAGTGATTCCATTGGGCGATGGACGCGTGGCTGGTGGACTATTCCAATACCACCATTCCCCCGCACGTTAAAGTGCTGACAAGGGACGGGTGGCGGAATTGATATGGAGCGTTGATCTGTAGAGAGGCGATCTAACGGTGGAAAGGACGGGGAGATGGCGGGGTATTATCGTGCGGGCCCGGCGGGGTTTTAAACGCGATTTAACTTTATAAAACATCCCGGGGGGCGTCTAATAGGCGGAAAAAGGTTATTAATTAGTCCTGATAACTAATTAATCCCATAGTTATAAAGGGTCGGGGTAGGGAACCTTGCGCGCGGGTATTACAGTTAAAGTGTCGGGTGGGATGCCAGGTGGATGAGCCACGTTGGCATGGGGTTTTTCCAAAGTTTTGGTTTTTAAAAAGTAAAACTTCGGGTTTTATACTTTTTTGTGTTAAACATATAGAATTATATGTTTAAATGTTGTTTTAATATTTATTATTATATGGTAATAAATAAACATTATTTAACTACCATAAGGGGCGGGACTATAATATAAGGATATATTTAACCAAAGGGCGTATAGTGGGTTTTTATTTGAATGCACGGGGAAATAAATACTTTGGTTAAACTTTATAATATAGGGGTTTTTGGATATTTATATAAAAGGAGTTATTATACTTAGGATAAGGCACTTTCACTAGGGATTTAATAACTAGAGTTAAACATTAATATGACCAAGGGACAAGGGAACTCAAAATACTTTGCACATCTAAGAAAGTGACAATTTCTGAAGTAAATTGCAATATCTCATCTTCAACACTTAAACTTAGAATAGTAAGTGATTTTGAGGGATTTTTATGGAATTTTGCATAATTTTCCTAAGCAAAATGAGATTTTACTTAGGAAAAGGTTAAAGATGAATGATTATAATGATAAATTATCTCAAGTACTTAGGTCTTTTTGATCACTAGGCTGAGGGTCCGGTCCCTCCAAAATTCAAGGAAATGCCTTGAGCCCCTTTGATCTCCAAATACCTTAGTACTTTGGGGGAAATTAGTAAAACTTTAAGGGGAAAGTGATGAGGGAAGTTAATGATTTTGACTTTGCTTGCTGTGATTTTCCATTGTATTTCTTGCTTCAGTATTTGTGATGAAAGTAAAGGATCAAAAACATTTAGCAGCATCATTCATCAGATAAAACTTTGCAACACCATCTACCTACCCTATCTACTACTACCATTTTCTCTTCTTTATTAGGGTGCATTTAGACTTGCAAACCATTTTCAACCTTTTCTTTTTACATGATAAATCTATCTATTTCTACACTTATTACATCCAAGGGCTCAGATTAAACTGTTGAGCACCTTTTAATAACTCTACCTATCTACTTATCTGCCAAGATTAAACTGTTTGGTCAGATATTTATTCTTTATTCTATAACATGAAATTGAAATATGAATAAGTCAAGTTTAAACAGTTTGACCCTTCATAAATTGTGGCAAAAGTTTGACAAGCTGCACACAATTGCTTATTTACAAAAATGAAATAGTAGTGGCATTTGGATTTGCACACTTTCTTTGGTATATTTTTTGTTTGGGGTTCATTTCTTTCACTTTTTTTTGACCATTTTATTTTCCTTACCCTTTGATTTTTCTTTTAAGGTATACCCTCTTTACATTTTTTAAATTTTTTTATTTTTTGGTTTTTCAAGAATATGGAACACCTTTGCTCAGGAAAAAGGTTTGAACATATTCCATAGTTCAATAAGTCAATCATGAAAAATGACACCTATTGGTATAGGAGACTAACACATAGCATCCCACTTCAGTACCACCTCTTCCAACTGAAATTTATTTTCCTTCGCTTTCCTGTCATAGATCTTTTTGATTCTTTCCTACAACTTAAATGTATTCTGGAAAACCTCTTCTCTCGTTTGCTGCAAATGAATCATCTGATTTATCCTTTTCTACATATGGCTTTCTTCACTACCATCTTCCTGAAGAAGCTTGACTATCGGAACAGCAAGTGAAGTAGGAAAGACTGTATCTACTCCATAAATTAACTTGAAGGGAGACATACCGATGGACTTCTTTTGACTTACCCGATCAGCCCATAGCGCATTAACCAGCTTCTTATGCCAACCCTTCTTATTGATGTCCAACAACTTTTTAATGATATTGACTAGAGATTTATTGGAAGATTCCGCCAAAACATTTCCTTTCGGATGATAAGCAGTTGAATGTCCCAAAATAATTTTATACTTAGCACAAAACCCAATCATCTTTCTTGATTTAAAAGCCGCTGCATTATCTGTGATCAATTTACTCGGGCAACCAAAACGAGACAAAATGTTGTTCTCAAGGAAAGAAATAATTACCGAATCGATGGCTTGTCTTGTAGGAACTGCTTCAATCCATTTTGTAAAGTAATTGGTGGCTGTTAGAATCCATCTATGCTCTCCTGAGGAAGGAGGATGGATTTCCCCGATGAAATCCAAACCCCATTGCTGGAAAGGGGCGCTTACCTCAATAGGCTTGAGTGGAAATGGCTGTAATTTCTGTCTTCCTTCAAAAATCTGGCACTCATGGTAGCCTTTGACTATTTTATAGACATCAGCAAACAATGTCGGCCAATAGTACCCGGCTCTAAAAATCTTATTGGCGGTTGTCTTCCAAAAATGATGACCGCCACAATCTCCTTTGTGTAAATCTTCCATTACCTTCTTCGCTTCTTCCTCCACCAAATAATTCAATAACACACCACCTGGATCCTTCCAATAAAGTGCAGAATTCAAAACGAAAAATTTTGTAGCCTTCAGTTTCAAGGTCCTACCTTTGTTTCTAGTCATGTCGGGCAGTGATGAAATTTTTTGAAGAACATAGACAATATCTGAATACCATGGGGAATCAACAAACATTTCCGATACCTGAAGTGGCAAATTTTCCTCATCTTCATTAGACATAGCAGCAATCAGATTTATGTCTAATGCGTGCAAATTGGATTCAACCATAAGCTTCGCCAACCCCTGTCCCTTGATCAGTTTGGTGGGCCTTATTTCCACATCATCTTCCAGCAAAGTTGCAATCCACTTACCACGTCTTCCTTCTGGATCAGTCTGTACTAAAACATCTTTCACGGTAGCATTAGGAACATAAGCTAAAATATGGGAATGTAAAATGTATACCCGGAAATCCTTCAATGCCTTTACCAGTGCGAGATCTTGTTTCTCAATGATGTTGTATTTCAAGGCTGCGTCTCTAATAGTTCGACTGAAAAATGATATAGGCTTCTCATGTCCATCTCATGCAAGGTTAGGGACAAAACGACGCAAAAATTTCATCTTACCATTAAAAGACTGAATCTCTTTCTTGTTCCTGGGAGGGTCAATTTGTTGGATTTCTTCAACACGTGATGGATCAATACGAATGCCATATTTGGAAATAATGTGACCAAGTAATTTACCTTCATCCATGGCGAATAAGCTCTTCTTAGGATTAAGTGAGACACCATATTTTCTACACTTCTGAAAGACAACCTTCAAGTGATACATATGCTCTTCATCTGAATTTGAGAAGACAGTCAAATCATCAAGGTATATAACAAGGAAAACATCTTTTTCATTCGCAAAAGCCATGTCCATCGCCCGCTGGAAAGTTGCACCATCATTCTTCAAACCAAATGGCATCTTGGCATAGTGAAATGTCCCCCACGGAGTGGTGAACGCTATTTTGTCGCGGTTGTCCTCATGAACCAGAATTTGGTTATATCTAGAATAACCGTCGAGTAGTGACATCCGAGATGCACCCACTACTCGCTGCAATATATGATCCATCTTAGGCAATGGATAATTGTCCTTCAATGACACCTTGTTCAAATTTATGATATCAATACACAACCGAATCTCACCTGTCTTTTTCCGCACTGGCACTAAATTGGAAATCCAATCAAAAAATCTAATGGGAACAATGATTCCTGCTTTATACAACCTGTTTACCTACTTCTCAATCGATGGCAGCAACTTCGGATTGATTCTTCTTAGCTTTTTTCTGAAAGGCTTCTGATTAGGCTTAATTGGGATAGTATGCTGGATTATATTAGTGTCATACGTCTTTAAATCTGAGTAATCCCAAGCGAAAGCATCAGAAAATGTAGAAAAAAAACTCACATATTTGGCATTTACATCCGGTGGCAATGATTTGGATAACTTTACCATTTTGGGGTTTTCAGCTATCCCAATATTTACATCCTCAACTCCTTTTTCAGTCGGTCATAAAGTTGGCTTCTTGGCCACATCATCCTGATCGAAGAGTTCTTCTAAAGGTATCAAACCTTTAGGAATAATGTTATATTTCAGCTGTAACACCTCCATTTGATTTACTTGAACATCCTCACCATTATCATATTCTACATCGATTGAGGTATCTTTGAACTTACCTTTACTTTGCAGAAAATCATTAATCTCATCATCATCTTGGAAAACTTGCCAACATCTTTGATTATCTGGGACGGTAGGACGGTGCTTCACATGGATTTCGAACTTATTACTTGAATTCATTGGGATCTTCAAGTTACTTGCTTCCTTAGCAAGTGCATCTGCAATTCCATTTTGAATGCGAGGAATACAAGTCAAGGTATAATCTGAAAACTGCTTCAAAATATCAAGGACAACGTTCCAGTAAGCCCGCATCCGGGGATGTTTCGTTTGATATTCACCCTTTACCTGCTTAATCACCAATTCAGAGTCGCAATAGACCGCAATTCTCTTAGCATTCAGTTTTCTAAGAATCTTTAGGCCAGCAATCAGAGCTTCATACTCAGCCTCATTGTTTGAACAATCAAATACTAATTTGTAAGAACATAACCGTACATTGCTCGGTACCTTATTTGGAGCGGAGAAAGGGCTGCGTACCCAAATACCAATCCCAACACCATCATTTCCCATGGCACCATTGAAATCCATGGTCCATAGACCCTCTTCATCATCCTCTAAGTGCTGAAATTGTGCTAGCTCTGTTTTTTCTGCTTGTTGTATACTATCTTTAGCTGATTGCTCAACTGTGCTTTCCGATAGTTGCTTTTCCTTCTGCAAAAATTCTCTGAAATTCTCGGTAATCTCTGGGATATCTTCTACTTGAACCAACTGACTATCTACATCATTGAAACTATTGGCAAACAAAACAAAAGAATCTAGATCTGTATGTACATAATTAACCGGATGATTAACTGGTTTCTCCTTAGTGGTAATCATATACTTCATTTTTTGTTCGTGATACAATTTTATCATTTGGCCAAACACGGGAATCGTCGCATAGGAGAAATCTAACTGTAATGTCCCTTTCAATTTTGCTCCCCAAGATCTGGAAAGCAACATACCAAATCTCGGAGGAATGTCTGCTACAACAACATCCATCAAAACATTCTTTGTAGGAATATGATCCAAACTAACAACCAAGTCTTTAATGAGCCCAATACATCTCACTCTCCTAGAATCAAATAAATAAAGATCATGGTACTTCCTGGTAATGTCTAAACCCAACTTCTCCATGATTGCTTTCAGCATAAGGTTATGGGAAGCACCGGAATCGAACATGGCATTATGCAACACAAACTCATGCAATCGAAGACTAATATAAAAAGGAGGCACTTTGTTGTCCGGAGACTCACCATCTAAAGCTAGTCCAAATATCAGTTCCGATTGATCATCTTCAATATTCACCATGTCAGACATAGGATCGAAATTCAAAATTCTAGAAACTTGACCTTTATAAGTGTTGTTCTTCATTAGTTCAGTCAAGGGAATGGATACCTTTAATTTAGAAATTTCATTCTCCAAACTAAAGGCTGAAGTATTTTCGATCTCTTTGGCTGGAACATCTTTATTTTCAACCTTCTCTCTCGATGTAATCAGCTGATTTGATTTTTCTGCTGATGATGACTTAGTGGCAGTGGGATCAACTATCTCTTTTGCTTTCTTTTGTGCAACAGGTGAATCGTTTTTAGGTGCTGAAACTTCCTTCCTCTTCTAAATTGGATTGACTGGTACATCTCTGTTTCTAGGAGAATATTGCTTCTGCTGGGCTGACAATGCATTTATATATCCTCTTTGATACTCATCCGAATCTTCCTCAAGGGCTGCATCATTAGCCAAGATAAAATCCTCATCTTTTTGTACCGCTAAACTTTCTGCATACTCATCATCTTCAGTGATATAAATGGGCAAATCATCAGGAGTAAAGAAATTATTTTCCTCCCCCACTACATCATTTTCATCATCTGAATCCTGACCAACAAAATTCTACTGAAGATGTGTCTTTACTTGCTGCTGGACTGCTGATTCTTGTGCTCGTTGTTCTCGTTGCTTAATCCTGAATTGGGGCTGCTGCTGACCACGAAAGTTAGGATTCTGAACTTGTGGTTCGGGCTTATCAAGAATGAGCCTTTCGAACATATTTCCCATTTCGTGAAGTATCTGATCTGTAGATGTAGAAGCTTCTTCCTTTATCACAACTTTCTTCTCGGCTTTCAGTCTAGCTCTCTTATCATTCAAGTTTGCCTCAACACTCACGGCAATCTTCTGCATGTCCTCTAAAGTAGGCGGATCTCTATCTCGTAATGAATAGGCCATTTTCAGATCAAAACCATCCAGGAATTTTAACAAATATGATTTCTTAGAAGGCCTCATGTCATTAGGAATTGCATTATAAACCGCATTAAATCTGATAATATAGTCTTGGACGGACTCACCAGGATTGCGCTTGATCTTAGTATACTCGGAAGTGATTTGCAGTGGATATTTTTTCATTTCCCATCGATCTAGAAACTGTCTCTGAAGCTCTTCCAATGTATTAATACTTCTGGGTTGCAAAGCTCTGAACCATTTACGTACCTCACCTCCAAAATTTTGCACAAATAATCTCATGGTGACATTCTCTTCATCAATTTCATGGAGGTCCAAAAATTCTGTCATTCTGTCAATATGCTGCTGGGCGGGCACACTTTGAGGAGTACCATCAAAAAAAGGAATTTTACTCTGATAATCAGCGGGCATGGGATCCAATTTTGCTGCAAGAACAAGAGGTGCAAATCTAGCAGCCATTGCTCTCGGTGGATTTATGACCTGTCTTGGAGAAACGGGTGGAGTAGGAGTAGTAGGTGTTTGAGGTGTATGTGGTGGAGATGGAGGAGGAACTACTGCTGATTGCTGATCAGAAATGGATGGTTGTACGGGAATGGTAGGAATGAAAGAAGGTTCAACGCGAACTTGTGAATCAGATGTAACCACTGATGGACCAAGAGTTTCAGAAGCGGACTCAATGAATTCAGGGATATTCGTTGCCACAATAGAGTTCTGAAGATTCAAAATGCAGTTATCAATGGATCTATTAGCTTGCTCAACCTCAAGATACTTAATGAACTTAGGATTTATGACGGTAGAACCAGTAGCACTTTCAGATTTAGTTTCAAATAAGGACAATTCAAACTGATCATCAAAATCAATATCTTCAATGAATTTAAATACAGTAGGATATGAATGAGATTTAAACAAAGGGACCACGGGACTTTCTCGATGGAGGATTCTTGAAATCAGATTGGGATTCTCATACACTGGTGGCAGATCAGGATTGGGATGTGATCTAGTATGTCTTCTGGAAGCCAGTGTGTTGATCTATTCAAAAATCAAAGGACAAAACCGATCTATTCAGCCTATAAAATTCTAGACTCAATCACCCATAAGTCCAGAACGATGTAATATACTGGGGTAATTCACAAGGAAAATTTCACGTTCACAAGCTAAACCGGAGATCGACTGAAGCAGTTTTTATCTACTTCCGCTAATGCAAAGCAAAAGTGTTTCGAAAGCTACCTGGCATGACTTCAGACTCCATCTATAACTTATGAAACAAATAAAATAAAAAAGAAAACCATTTTATTCCCCAGTATGGTCGCCACTATGTTAGTTCCCAAATCCACCTTAGGCTGAAATAAGGCAGAAGAAGGACAACACCAAACCACGCTCAGCCTCGTAGCTAGCCCTACGAGGACAGGAGAGGGCTCTCTCCGGGTCAATCTCAATGAAAATATTCAAAGGGGCTTGAGATGACTAAAAAAACAACTGATATTAGGCTAGATAAACAAATAGGAGGGTTTGATTTTGATTTTTAGGGGTTTTTGTTGGAAAAAAGGGAAAAACAATTTTGGGCTTGGGGATGAGGCCAAATTCTTGCAGAGTTCAAGTTGGGGCGAGGTAGGCAGCGGATTTGATGTCTTAGATGAAATGAATGGATTGAAAATACTGCTGAGGAGTTGAAGAGGGCAAGAGAGTGCAAGGATTCTCTTCAAACTGATGAAAAACATATAAAACTAAACAAAAGTCTAAGGCAGAGCACCAACAAATCAATGAATTCTACCTCAATTACTAATTTGTTTAATTCAGAAGCATAGAGAAGGGAAATGGCATACATATAAAATTAATGAAACTTACAATAACATGAGAAGAACATCATCAAAACTCAGAAGCCACAAGGATCCCAACAAGTGCTGCAAAACTCTGGTCTTTCCTTTGCCAAAAATCTAAAATGAATGTACAATGAGGTGCCAAACTTTTCCCAAGTATCCAACCCTGAAAATGTCTCAGAAAATACAATATATAGACCATCCTAACCCCATCCCATGCCTCTAGGGGTCGAGCTCATCCTTCTAGGAGCTATTTCAACCAATTCTAAACATGGAGCTAAAATCTAGGCAGCCAAACAACTTGCCTCTATATGCTAGGAAACTGATCCATTCACTTAATTTTCACTTTTTAGTGAATGAATCCTCTAGAAAAAGTAAAAACATGCCAAATTTACATCATGGTTACCAAATTACATCAAGAGAGCTCAATCATCACATGAAAAAGTAAAACTAGTCAAAACTGGGTGAATTTCTGAGCTGAACAATGAAATTTGGGCAAAATTCCTCTATGCGTCGTGCCACTTTGACCCTATTTTTTGGGCACTTCCTGAAGTCCAAATTGAGCCCATGATATCTCGTTGGAAATCCCTAGATGTAGTCTATCCAACCCAAGTTGAATGGTTTAATTTGGATGTAATTTTCCCCTCCAAAACTGCAATCTCCTAAGACTGGTTCCTGCTCGTGCAAAAAGTGGCAGAAAGGCCATTTTTGGAGTGTTTTTGGCCCTTTAGGCAGCCCAGAATTTGATGAAATGCTTCGGCCATTCCCGAACATACATAATATATCATGAAAAACCCAGAAATGCAAATTTTGCCTCCAGAAGATGTCCCAATCATAAGCGCGCGTCGGGCGGAAAAACCTGTTTTGCAACCAAAATTTTCAAAATGACAAAATCTTCTCCAAATTTGCTGAGATTTGGAGTGAAGGTCTCCCATTATGTGTCATGCTCATCCAAGGAAGCTTTGGCCAATATTTGGAGCGGATCCGGCCTTTTCTGACGTTTTAGTGCTCTTCTCAACCTCGCTTTCAAGATCTTCATTTTTTCTCTGCAAAAGTGTGTGCGGGCCCAATAGTGATTCTTCGTATGTCTGAGCATGTATTTTTCCCTATTGGTCTTCACTAAGAGCTTCTCCAGATGAATTTTGATGTGCGTAAGGCAAGTCTCTCGCTCAAACGGTGTCATGTCACCTGGTCTCTTTCGGGCCAATTCTCTATCTTGACGGATTTGCCGCAACTCTATGAGTGTCTGCTAATCCTCCAGTTGTTTATTCCACTGCTCCAAATAATATATCACCCACTGATCTCTCTGCAATTTCTCAGTTAGCATTCTGATCTCAGCTTTCTGCTCCTGGATTATCTCTTTCAGTTTCGAGCTGGGAGAGCTCGCATCAACATCGATAAAAAAAAAATCAGTATCTTGGCCTCCTGAAGGGCCCTCATCGTGCATAGGCCTCTTGCCTCTGTCCTGAACCTGTACCTGTGCTGATGTAGAAGGTGAGACCCCTTCCACGCCATGTGGAGATATTACTCGTGTTGTTGATGAAGATAACGAGACCCCTTCCACCCTGGGCGGAGATAGTACTCGTTGTGCTGCTGCAAATAAGGCTCTGGTACCTCTCTGATATGTAACACACACTGGAACACTGATAGGCTCTGTCTCAGGAACCTCAAACTGATGCAAAGGCTCACCTGCATCGTGAACTACCTCAGGAAGCTGTGGCACTGTATACAAATCACGGGAAATGAACTCATCCCATGCGATGCCCTGTAATCCAAGCTGATGCACTACAATGATTTTGATGAGCGCATAATGATAGATTCTGTTATGCTGCTGCTCCGGAGTCTTCTTCTGCACAAGGGTAGTCATCCGATCTATATTCCGACACATGAAGTATGAAATATTCATCAGTCACACTCTCATGAAATGCATCAAAATTCTGATATGGTATGTATAAAGGCGTGAGAATATACCCTCACAACTGAAATATCTAATGATGAGCTTCATTAATGGTGCATAAGACTCCTGCAGAAATCAGAATGGAAAAACCATGCTCAACTGCCTCAAATATCCAGGTCTGATGTAAGGCTCATAATATGCTCTATCCAGCTGCTGTCTCTTATTCCACTCCTCACCAATTTTCGGTATCCCAGTCACCTCAGAAATAGTCTCTGGTGTCAAAATGAAGTTCACTCCAGCAAGATTTACATGACCATTACGCAAATGGAGAACAAATAGGCGAGCTAACTCATGATGATGCTGAGTTTGAGCAATAATCTCACAATACTGGAAGCATGAATGACGCTGAAAACAATCCATTGCAAGTGGACAGGCCTGCAATTGGGTCAAAGAAGTGGGCTCCTCCCTGACATGCCTGCCACTTTTATGAGATCTCCTTGGCACATTAAGCTCGGTAGATGAATCACTGTCTTGCTCATATCCCTGCTCATATGGTGAATCTGTCTCTGACATGGTTCTGAAATGTGTTTGTCAACTATATGCTTGGTTGGTTAGAAAATGAGCAATTAGTGTATTTGTTTCAATGCCAAATGTGTCACATATATAATATAGGAAATATCACAGTGGGAAAAGGACTGTCAAATGAGTTTCAAGTGTGAAGACAACCACTGTTTGAGGGACTTAGTAATTTAGGGATTTATAAGCAATGGGAATGAGTGATAATGATGGGGGTAGTCTTTAGGAATAGGATTAAGTGAAATGACAAAACATAAGTGAAATCAAGGACATAAAGGCAGCCCTTGCATGTTATGGCAATTAAGATTTTGTCAATGGAGGGATGTTGTAGCAAGTGATAGGGTTTTTGGGAATTAACACATGGGATCAAAAGGGTATGAAGGATATGGAACAACAAGAATAGGAGAAGGACTGTGGTAACAATATGGTAACAATGATGGAATACAAAGAAAAGGGTGACAAATGGCAAGAATTTAGCACCAAAACACAATTTTCAAACTTCACACATAAACCCTAGGAGCAGATTTTGGTATAAACGTAGGGTTTGTTTTTCACCAATTAAACTCTTGATCTTCGGTCCCAAACACACCAAGCACGTCTTCAAATCAATGAGCAAAGAGTTTCCACTTACTTGGAGCAAGAAAAATTGTTTGATTTTGAAAAATTGCAGAGCGTTGATGAATTTCGGGCTTGATGGATCAATGCGCCGTGCGCACACCCAGTGCGCCGCGCCTGTGGCAAAATGCACTATCAATTTCGGCCCGATGAGCCGCGTCGATTCTGTGAGCCGCGCCTCTTTCCTATGCGCCGCGCACAATCTTCACACACAGTCACGGCCTTTCTAAAACGTAGTTTGTTCTCCCAATCTTCAATTCGACTTCTCTCTGAGATTTTCTCAATAACACTTGTTGCAAATGAATGAATAATCTTGGGAAATATCTCATATAGATATGGTTTTGATTTTTACTTCTTCAAAACCCATGTTGTAATGTTTTTTACCTTTGGCATTTTTCATTAAAAACAACTTTGTCTTTTTGTTTCCTGACTGATTTTCTGAAGCTAGAATGATGAAATTGGTTGATTTTTTGCAAGGACATTGGCGTTTGATCCTTGGCAAAGGAGAACCAGAGTCTGCAAGTGAAGAAATTCATGGTGGAAAGATACATCTTATTACAAAAATGAATTCAACAATTTCTTATTCAAAACAGAGTTTTGAACAAGAAATGTCCTCGAATATATTTGATGATAAAATTTTAAACTGAGAACTTATTGGAAACCATCCTCATGGCCTGCAGGCATGATTTGACATTTCAGAAGACTGAACCCTAGACTCAAAAACTAAAATGTCTCTTTTTGACCAAAATAGCATGTATGACTGCAAATGACTTGAAATGAACTTTGATGATTTTCGAGAAATTTTGACCAACCCAGTAGGTACAAACATGAGGGAAGCAAGAAAACCAAGCCCTTCTGTCAATCAATGGCATGCCCCTAATGGAATGCAGATGAATGAGCGGAATGAGACACCTAAACCATGAAATGCAATAAGATAAATGATCTCTGATGGAGGGCTGTAAAGGCCAACTCTAACAGGACCCATGGAGTGGGGCTCTCATTTGTTTAAAAGGTGGACAAGGCAACCATTGTTTCTCATGCTTTTATTATTCATCTCAATTGTCCATTAGATAATTGTGCATCCTCTGCTACTTGGCAAGAATTTCCGGAGGAATTCCTGTTTAGGATTCCTTCTCCTTATTGAGAGGTCTCTTGAGGTATTGCTCTTCATTTTCCTCACATACAGGCTTGAGGCCAAGCATCCTCCATCAAGACAACATTATTTCTGCAGTAGAGTGATGTTGTGTTGTTGGGTGTTGCAGTGAGGGTTCACTACACCATCTCCTTCTGCTATTTTTTAGAGGAGGAGTCTCTCTTTCCTTTGGATATTAGATTGGAGGCATCCCAGAGCTTATTGTAGACTTTGGCATCAAGGCCAACTCATTCCATAGCCCTACAACACAGTTCCATCCAGTGACTGCGTTATTTTCATAGGAGCATTTGCAGAGTATTGGAGGGAGAGATATTTGGTGAAGGGATCAGCCTTTCATCCTAAAGATCCATTGGAGGAGGCACTTTCAGTTTGAGCATTAGATTCATCCATCTCCATCTAGTTCTATTTTTGAGTTGCTGTAGCTACCCAGCAACTCCAGCATTTCTATAGAATTTCCATTTTGTATGTTTTGCAGCCAATCCTTTTAGGGGTTGTGCATTATTGTTTATAGGGGTTGAGATCTTGCTCCCCCTATTGTATTTGAGCCAAATATTGATATATTTGTGTATTGACACTCTTATGCAGCAATTTCCATTTATGGACTACACACATAACTTGAGTTCATATGTATAGCAGTGTTTTCATCATGATTTAGGTACTTGTTCTTTGAGGCTGAGCATTGCTCATCTTGAGTATCATTTTCCTCAAGATCTTGCATTCTATTGTTGCTGCTATTATTTAATCAGAAGGCTATGGATTTCTCTCACATTTATATGAGTTGAGTGTTGCTGTTGCACCATTTTTGTGCTTGCTTATTGCTGGAGCTCCAACTTTAGAATATCTTGAGATATTAACATTGTTGTAGCATTTTCCTGAAAGAGGAACATTACAGTGGTATCGAAGCATGATCTCTGGCCTAGCCAGTGGATATCATCCATCATTCTATTAGGGAAAGTGAAGCTGAAGACTCCATTTCATGGAGAGAAAAAGGAAGATGAGCTTACAAAGCTTCTTCCAAAATCTGTACAGAGCATTCATGAAGAATTTGAGAAGTTAATGAGGGAGATTTGTACAGGATCTCCAAGAGGCTTTGAAATTGAATCAAACTCTATATTTTATTGTAGGGGATTTGAGCCTGCGGCTACACCCTATGATATACAATGCAGTCACATGGCCAGTCTTGCCATGAGAGAAGAAGAAATGCTGAAGAGAGGAAATATTAGAGGTTTCTTGCATGAGTATGAATCTCAAACTCAGAAGTTTAGAGATCATATTACTTTTCCAGATTTTTGCAAGATCATGGTAAGGAGGAGAAAGCAGCATGATCAGGATAGATTTCTTCTATCTATATTTGATGGTTCCCCTACTTGTTCAGCCAGGTCTTGGATAGAAGAATTAGACACCTTTCTGCAACAACATCAGATTCCCAAAGATGAAGCTATCAGAGTAGCAGTGCTTCACTTGGGAGGTAAGGTCTATGCACGGTGGTTATTTGAGTCTTTTAATTTGAAAAATGAAAATACCTCTTCCTATGGAATGTTCATTCGAACTTTGATAAATATATTTGGTAGAAGAAATTATGAAACTCTTGTGGAGGGAACAAGCACATTCAAACAAACAAAACCCTTGCATGTGATGGAGGAAACCATAGACTCAAAAACATTTCAGAGGACCATGAAGGAGGCTGATATCTTGCATGATGCCTTATTGGAGGAAAGATCTTCATTGTTTGCACCAAGAGGCAAAGAGATCCTTTTTCCAAAAGAGGATCCAATCATTGGAAGGTTTCCCACTCATATTGAGGAAGCTGAGGGCAACATCACTGTCATTTCTAGAGTTAATCTAGTACATCATGCAAAGGAAGGAGGAGCTCTTGCTCCAACTAGAGGGATTCTTGCAGCTTTGCAAGGAAGTCCCCAAGATCTCATACATGGAGGTCCAAGCACCATCAGTGAGCAGCATGATTTTGCAACATTACAGCCCAAAGGAGGAAGAAATGAGGAAGAGCAACATCATGTGATGATAGGCACACACCCTTCTCTATTTTAGAGAGCCGGTGCAAAGAGGAGGCAGAATGTATTGTGCTGTGAGAGCAAGGGCAAGGTTGCCCAACCCTATGTGCAGTCCACTCCTGAAATTGATGTCTCACTGCAAAGAGGCATTCCACCAGGGAGACCACCATATCTATCTTTGATGAGAGACATTTTGTCTTTGGGTTCACCACTCTTGGATTTTGGAGAGGTGAAGAGTTTGGAGGAGAAATTTGGCATGGGGGATGTCAAGGTAGTAGACAGCAACATGAGGGGAGCTACACATGCCATATCACCATCCTTGTCTCTGAGGAGGATTGATCCTTACTAGAGTTCTCAGCTCTTAGTTGAGTACTACAAGGATCTTGGTGCATTCATGACCCTTGATAACCCAGGGAGAGATGACAGATACATTGTGAATGATATGTGTTACGCCATTTTTTGGTCCTCTAACCTACTATCATTAGATGGACCCAAGTACACCATGCAAGACCAATTTTACCCTAAGTAAAATTGCTTTCACTATGACAAATAACTTAGTAAAACACCTTTATTAAGTTGTTTATGGTCGAAACAGGAAACCCCAAAAGGAAATAATAAACAAATCTATATTTCCTCAAGGAATAATTAATTAAACATAAATTTAATTATTATTCTTGGTGATATTTAACCCAAAACAAGGAAATCAATTAAATAAACCCTTATTTATTTGATTATTTCCTAGGAATAAGTTATTTAATCCTTATTTAAATAATATTCCTAGTTAAATTTGACTAAATCGTTTATAAATAATTAAATAAATCATTATTTATTTAATTATGTTTCCACCATTTCCTTAAAATAATAAATAAATCATTTATCTATTTATTATTTATAAATAAAGGATTTGACCCAAGTCAAAAATCCTTTTCCCTCCAACAAATATAATAAAATATTCCTAAAAGGTGGTTCCAGAATTTGGTTAATAATATTTTATTCATGCACCAAGTTCTAGACTGCCCTAATATTTTGTTATAAATAGAAGGGTTTTCCCATTAATTTGTCACCTTTCATTTTCATATTAGATCACTCTGGATCTATACTCTTGGTCTGACTTTGAGCCATTATCATTGTCACATTCTCCATTATTTGCTTTAAGAACTCCCTTTGAGCTCTATGTTTGTCTGGGTTTTCTACACCAACAAGAGAGAGAAATTTTAGATCTGAAATGCTGAGAACTTTCAAGAACCCATCCCATTGAGGAGAACTGGAAACACCTTTCTTTCTTTCCTCTCAGGTGCCCCTTTAATATAAAAATTCTTTCAAACATATTGTTCTTGTCTTATCTGTTGGATGCATGGAGCAACATTTCATTTTTACTGCTTAATTTCTTTTTATGCATAGATCTGGATTTGTGCAGCTTTATTTGGATCAACTAAACTGCAGATCTGAAGATATTGGAAGCCATAATTGATGTTAGGGATATTTGTTATGCATAGCTAAAGTGGTCTTTTTCCGAAAAAATATTCACACTAACAATTGGTGACTCCACACAGGTTTTATTTTGCGACCGCTGTCGTTTTATATATTCCTGCATATCTAGCTATTTCAGACCCTAGGGTTTCTCTTCAGTTTTTGTTTTTTCCTATTCTTATGGTGTTTTCCACCTCAAAAACCCTCAAACATCAAAATTTTTAACTTCTGTGTGTTTTTGGCCTTATTGCGCAGGTGACAGACATCAGTCGCAGCTGAGATGACAAATTTTTCTGAAATCTGCCGCCGAGAGACCCAGATCTACAGGTCGCACTTATCGGCCCAAAACCTGAAACCTGGCCTACAGGGCACACTTTTCTGCCCCAAAAATGCGACCTAGACTGAAAACAGGTTAGAACCTGCGACCTGCACTTTTTTCTGCATTTTTCCAGAAAATTTTATGGGTTTGTCTGAAGCTTTTGTTAGGGTTTTCCAGCCTCTGTCTCCATCCGTTTAGACCTGTTTTTGATATGTTTCACTCAACTAAGTGGGAATCTTGCCCCTTTGGGCTTTAATACCCTCCAATTTTTGTGGAATATTTTTAGCTATTTCAGACGTGTGAATTTTTAGAGTTTCAGCCTTGTTCTTTTCAGATCTGATACCTCATTTTCAAATCCCTTTAGATCAGCTCTTCTCCCTTTCAAATCACCTCATATAGTTTTTTTTGGGTTTACCTCTAGGGTCACCTCCTTGTCCCTTCTACCTTTAGCTGATTCCCCCCTTTGTTGTAGCAACATTGCCTCTGCCTCTTTGCTGTTTTCTACACCTCTTTTCAACAGATTTATCCTTTAGATCCCTATCCCTCCTGACCCTAGATCTATTGGCCTCTTTTTTAGTGTGTTTTTATTAGATTTTTTCCCTCTTTTAGATTAGTTTTGAGAGACCCGCCTTATTGGGTTAGATCGATGCATTGTTAGCCGTTAATTTTCTGTTATTTCAGCTTTATTTACTGTTCTCTATAGATTTATTTTCATTTACGTAGCACACTTTTTCTTTTACTCTCAAAACGTCTGGGTTTAAAGATTAAAATTAACACACGCCACACACTGACCCTAAGTGAAGAAGAGCCCGGTTAACACCACCTGGAAAAGACTTTAAAATCAATTGACACTGCACCTCTCTGCCCTGGTTTCGACATTAACCTCACTTGATTCTGCTCCTCCTTGCCATTGTGGTTATTCTTCTTCCCGTCATCATTACACTTCCAAGGCGTTTATCCCGGATACTTCTTGGCCTTCACCCTTAGTTTCCGGTTGGTCGACTTACTCCTTCCCGTTATCGTCAAGTTAGTCCTCCCCCGAGTCTGCACTCTGACTCTCCTTATGATTCTTTGGGTTCTCCCCGTCCCTCTGGTTCTCCCCCTATTCCCTTCACCATGTCTAATTTAGGGCCTAACGCTAGCGGCAACCCCGGTCCTACTGCTGGGTTTTTTTCTAGCGGAACCACCACGGGAACTACCTCGACTGTCCCTTTTCTCCCTTATATGGTTGGTCTCAGTCTCCCCGATTTCAATCAGTTGATCAACGATCCTATCTGCCACGATGTTAGTTGGCCTACTATGCAAACCAAGCTCCCCTCCAACATTCCCAAGTTCGAAGGCCTTGTTAGTGAAGATCCCTCCAACCATATCTGATCTTTCCACATGTGGTGTTCATCCAACTTCATTACTGATGATTCCATCCATCTTATATTGTTCCAACGCACGCTTACCGGTGAAGCTTCTAAATGGTATGTTGATTAGACTGCCTCTTCCCATACCACCTTTGCGACCATTGCCCAAGCCTTCTTATCTTATTTCCAACTCCCTCTCCGATAAGACACTAGTACCGAACTATTGACTTCTTTCCATAAATCCTCTTCGACCCGCCTTTCTGCTGATGTCGAGGAATGGCAGAGAAGGAGTATATGTCGAGCTCCCACCTTTGAAGATCAGGTCTATATGGACTGGTTCCTTCGCTCTCTCTTACCTGCCATCGACAAATATGTCGCATCTTAGTTCCCTCAAATCGAAGAATCTGCCCTCCAAATAGCCTTGAAATATGACCTCATCTATGCTCAATCTGGTTATGTTTATACCATCCTTCCTTACCTCCCCAAACCCGGTGGTGCTAACACCCCGAGGGCATCTCACCCTGGCGACAATATCGTTGGAGCTCTTTCACATACCTACGGTCAACCTCCTATGGGCTATGGTTTCCCTCCGGGATGGACCAACACCTCCAGCACTTTCCCCCCTAAAGGTAGCATGTATCCAAGATACGGCATGCCTCCTCCTTTTGCCACCTTCCTGCTTACCTCAATATTTCCCATCCCAACCCTTATCCTTACCTTCAGCCTCGTGTCTTAGCTCCTCCAACATTTGTACCTCCAACTCCCTTGCCTTCTCAACCCCCGTAACAAAAACTACTACCCCCTCTAGGGCAAGTATTTGCATAACAGGTGTTGGGCCGTTAATATGCCATTATTATTATCACTTGTGAACGCTTATTCCACCCATTTCTACCATTTTTCATCACGTCATTTATTATAATTTATTATTTAAATCCATTTTATAAATGATTTATGCTCTTATGGATGAATATTATTTATCTTCCTTTATTTCTAATAAATTGATGATTATCCATGATTTTATCAATGATAGTTTTAATAAATTGGTTATAACATTATTCACCATTTTTAGCCTCCAAGATAATTTCCAGATTGAAGATTTGATCATTAAAAGTGCTAACTCAGAAATTCGCTGGAATAAGAAGTGACGATTTTGCGGTTGAGATTCTGAGCAAATGAAGCAGAATCTGGAAAATCCGGAACATGGGTTTTGTCCAGAACGGACCCAATTAACTTTAATGTAGAACGGTTTGCCCAAATTCGGCTTGTACTGAGAGAAACACAGGGTTCTTTGAGCACGATTTTCTGAGATTTGTTGTTGCGGCCGTCCTCCAAATCTCAGCTGCAAAACTAAATTCGCCTTGTTCTTGTTGATCAAATGGTTAGAAGCAAACCAACTTTGTAATAGAAATCATGTTATACTTATCTTTATTGTAACTTCTCTCCGATCTCTCTCTATTTAAATGAAAACAGAGATCAGAGATGAGGGAATTTTTGGGATGATTTCAGATGGAAAAATGATGGAGAACTGAGGATTTAGAATTAAGAATTCATGATAGGATAGGAGGAAGAAAGGATTGTTGCATGATGTAATTCTCAAGGATTTGCTGTTGTAATGATTTTATACTTAATGATTAATACCTGATTCGGGAGTTGTTGTTCATTCGTTTTATCTGAAGTAGCCCAGCAGCATCCGCTGGTGGCTAAGGGCCCAGCCTCTGGTGGAGTACGCTGCTGTTGTATTTTATCTTTCCGATTTCTGCCATGTGATGGTTTGGTTTCCTTCTCATTTCTTCAAATTGTGTTATTCAGCAATCTTTTGTTTATGAACATTTTGCAGAATTGTGAAATCGTAATTGGATTGCGTAGTGACAAAATTATTAATCATAACTTGAATTGTCCTGCTCTTAATTCTAATATAATACTGCACTGTCTGATTAAGATTGTGGTTCATTTAATTGCTGTTTATTTGTAATTGCAATTGTTGTCAATTATGTTACTATTCAATTATAACTGCAATTGTTGTTGCTTCAATAACTGCGATTAATGTTCATGCTGCTGGGTTAAGGTTGCTGATTCAATTACATCTGTAGATTGCTGCGCACTTTTATTTCATTAGCTTTGCTGTTCAGTTTTCCAATAGATTTAGTCGTTGTTCCTTTTCCGCAAGGATTTTCTTTTGCCTTTTAAATGTTATTACAGCAAGTGTGTTTATTCCATTTATGTTAGCAGCATTATTGATTTATCATTTTCAATTTATTGCTTTAGTATGGTGTGAGAGATCAACAGCTGTAAAGGACATTGGCTATCGCTGCCTAAGTTCTCAGATTGTGGATCTTATTTATGCTTGATTTAATTTATATCAGTTTCCAAAGGGATGAGTTATTGTTACTGGACCCTTGACTGATACATTGCTTATTTTTCCGAATGCATGATTTAAGTCTTAAAGTGCTTTGCTGTAAGTAGATTTTATTTCCAGCTTTCATTTACTTTTGGATTTTGAGCACTATACTCCAAAACATTACTCTTGAGTAAATAGCCGCCTCAGACTGAGTACACTCTTGAAATAAAAGGTCGTCCCTGGGTTGATAATTAATGTGAAGGTAATTAGGAGTTAAAAAGACCCTTTTTATCGCTCGAATCGCTCCACAACGAGTGCAGCCCAAATAATCCTCCCATTCTTCGAAAGAAAGCGGAAAGGCAATCAAATAATCTTCCCCCAGTAATCGAGGATCCAATCCTCCGAGTATTGATTCTTAACACGCTAACCATCCATAGGGCTCTTAGCCCAAAGGCCAGACGGAGCCTCTTCGCACCCGACTCAAGCCTTGCTCGTGTTACGGTGTTTATGGTCATTACCTCACTATTATCCCCATTACCACGGATGCAAAGATGTGGGACTCTCGAGCTACATTGCGGGGACGACGCCACCTCCCATCTTGTTCCCCCCAATGTGGCTACTTCTCAACATTTGTGTTTACCGACCCTTTCCCTCAATAAGGATTTGTGGCTACTCAGCACCCACCTTGATAACCACTCAACCTTCCCCTTCTGGTTCCTCTGATTACCGGATTCTCATGATGACTTCTCACCAACCTCTCACCGTCGACCTTAACCTTCAAACTCGGTCTTGTCAGTACCCCAAGCCTCCCGCCCTGTCTGTCCCCGAGTCACCTTCTTCAGGTTCTAAAGATCCTCTTTTGAAACCCAATGGTCCTCTGCAGATCCCTCAGCCCAAATTTGAGGTTCCTACCAAGGTTCCTAAGGGCCCATTATGCCGAAATGTTGCTTCCAGTTGAGCTGCTCATTCGTATAGCATAGTAGATGATTTGGCACAGTCTCCTGCTACCATTTCAACATTGGAACTCCTCCAGTCATGTCCTTCTCAAAGGAAGGCTCTACTATCTTCCATAGGCACTGTAGATCCTGCTGATGACCAATTGATTGTTTTCGACGCCCGTCAGTCAGATCATTCTCCCCTTCCTGCTTTCGTCGCTTTCCAAATCCCAGTCAAAATCCGGAATGCTAATGTGTCTCAGTGTATTATTGATGAGGGGGAATCTACCTATGTGATATCTGCTTCGGTTTGGAAACAACTCAGATCTCCTGAGCTGGCCCCTTCCACAATCACCCTTCGTGCGTGGGATGGCCACGCCTCCCAGCCCATTGGCCTATTCTGTAATTGTCCTATCACCCTTGTGGGAAAGACTGTTTGTGTAGACGTTGAAGTCATTGATGCCTCTCTTGACTATAACATTATTTTGGGGCATAGCTACACCTATGCCATGTCTGTTGTCCCATCCACAGTCCACCACAAGATGTTTTTCCCTCACAATGGAAAGATAGAGACCATTGACCAGTTGACATATCACGAGCCAAAATCTCAGACCTCCCCTGAGTCGACCATATCTTCTGTAGCCAATAAGAAAATCGTCGATTATTTGACCAGTCTTTCCCCATGCATCTACAAAGACTCCTCCTTGCTTGGAACCTTCCTTGGTCTTCCTCCTCCTACTATATTTGATCCCAGCTTAGTGAATGTTTGCATGATGCAATCGTCTCGGGCTGACCTTAAGTGGCCTGCTTCGGCTAGTCAGCAACCTCAACCTTGCCCGCCACAACCTGCTCCTAGCCCTTCGCCCCAACCGACCGAACCTCTTCCTTCTGGACCTTCTCATCCAGCTAGTACCCACGGGCCTCTCTACCCTCCTAGGTCGGTTCCCCCAGGTCTCAAAAATCTGGGATTTTTCCCTCCTGGCCATTATCCCGCCAGTCAGATACCTTTCCTTGCTCCCCCTCCTGGAGTCTATTCGGTCCCCATCATGGCAGCCCTTTCCCTCCCTAATTTGACACTGGGAATACCCGTCTGGTACCTTCAGCCTCCAGCCAAAACCCCACCAGGTCACCCCAAACCATACCTTGCTTTGAAACCAGTTCAACCGATTCCCTTAGCTTCTTCCGTCGCTACAGTGCCACCAGCACCTCAACAATACCATCCTCCTACTGTGACAACTATGGGAAAGAAATTAAAAGCTCGCAATGGGGCATCCAAAGACAAGGCCACCCCGCCTGACCCTACCCGTCCTCCACCCACCAATCCGTGTGCCTTGTGTGATGGTGTTGGTCATGCCACCCATACTTGTCCCGAGTTGCCCCGTATCAAACCCATGGTTAAAGTCACGTTCCCTGAATCTACGGTTCCTGAATCCTCTGTTTCTTCCTCGTTCGCAGCCAAGAACCCAAAGACTCTTCGCACCAACAAACCCTGTTCTCTGTGTGGTGTCCATGGCCATTATTCTCACCATTTTTCTCACCTCACGCATTACCGAGCCTCTTTAGAGGTCATTCGCAAATACGAGGTCGAACAAAATCAATCCACCTCTCCCATTCTCGTGCAGTATGTGTCAGGCCAACTCGAGGATCCCCCTACTACCATTGACATTCCTCCCCCTAATGTTGAGATGACGGAACCTGCTGCCCCCCTCCTATACCTATCATCATCTGTGCGACCCTCGGAGTACATTCCCTCTGAATCCACTCCGTTTGTTTTGCTTGATCCCCCTTCCGCAACATTCTTGGGCTCCACATCCTTTGACCATATTTTTACTTGTTCTTCTGTCATCCCCCATGAAGATCCGTATATGAGCCTTTCTTCCCATGCTGATGATGTAGGTAGCCTTGCAGCGTCATGTGGTTTCCCTAACCTTTTCTTCCCCATCCATAACCAGGCTAATACCATCTGTCTCTATGATGTTCTACACAGCATGAGCACCAACTATCCCTCCCATAGCCCTCATACATCACCCTCTAGTCGGTTTATGAGTCCTAGCCATCCTGTCTAGACTACTCCCTCCCATAGTTGTCATTTGATGTCTACTCTACACTCACGCTGCCATCATTACTCTTCCTCCCCCCATTTCTTGTCTTGTGCCACTATCTCACAGAACCTCCCATCCACACATTATATGGGCTATGTCGATGGGGCAAGTCGCTATTCCCGGCATCTAGTCTCAGCAGCTTGGGCCATCTTTACCCCCTTGCATACTCTCGTTCTTTCTAATGGGGTCTGTATTGGTAATGCCACTAATAATCAGGCCGAATACGATGCAGTACGTGGCCTCCTAGCCGATGCCCTCTGTCATCGCATACTCCATCTGTACATTCGTTTAGATTCCCTGCTTCTTGTCTTACAACTCAATGGTGTTTATCGTGTGCATAATCCTATCCTGTTTAGACGCTATTTACAAGTGAAGCTTTTAATACGTGAATTTCGATTCATTTCTTTCAACCATATACCTAGAGGACAAAATCACTATGTAGATAGCATTGCAAACCATATTCTAGAATGGAATTTGTCACACACAAGACAATAACATTCCAAATCATCAACACAATGCATATTCATAATATATATCATCATATAACATATTTTTAGATTCCATCTACTCTGATACATATGACATGCCCATAGCATGTTACAAAAAACAAAACTCAAAACTGGGGGCAGCACTTGCCCCTACATACACACTAGGGGGCACCACATGCCCTACATCTAATCACTCTCTGGAGGATCCTGAGCTAATGGCTCTGCTCCCGCCGCTCGTAGATCACGCACAGTCTGACCGGCCATCACCATGCGCCGCACGACACCTCGCCATTCCGAGGGTAGCCCAATACATAGATCTATGTACTGGTTGTCTAAGTCTTGCCAACCCCACTCTGAAACACCGGTCAACAGCCCCTCATATCTACGATGAATTTCCTCTAGAAGAGCGGTCATATCCTCATTCTGTGTCGTTCTCGATCTACTAGCACCTGTAGTTCCTGCTACTGCGGGTTGTCCCATATATCCGGTCGGTTTCACTGGTGCTATATCTGCATACCAAAAGTATAACGATCAGTCCCATAAATAATATTCACAAACTTTAACATGCACGTAACATATTAGTTATTTGTCACTTACCATATGTACAATGGCATCTGATCCCAATGGGCAAAAAACTCTGGTCAGAACACCCGTCCGATCGCCCCTCCTCCTCCTCTACATAGTATTCGCCCCCACCGACGCATCCTGGGTTCTCTTGGACCCCCATCAGGTAGCTGTACACGAGGTCGCAAGGTCGGGATCTTCTAAAAAAAGAAGGAGCACAATACATTCCCATAAGCACAATCATGGTTCACTTGCCACTTGCAAAGCGACAGCTGTCATTTCAACGACACCAACATCATCTGGGCCCACCCATAGTAGGTCCCACTCAACACACTTTCTACAATCATCATCTGCCCTCCAGTGATGTGATGGAGCGCCTAGCTGCATAGGATCCACAACACTGCTGCTGCCACTGCACGGGTCTCCAACCTCTCTAGATCCCCAATCGATATTTGATACCCTTTGACTCGGACACCTGGTCAAAAATGTCGCTCTATGAACTCCATGATGTTACGCCCCCACGGTAACACTGGCTATGTATTTCCCACCATCCCTAATGGTGGGAGACTAGTCAGGAAATACAGATCCTGGACTGTCAGCTCAATCCTGTGCCCCTACACTATAAAGACCTCATGATATGGATCCCAATAACTGAAAATCCGGGCCAACAAGGGCTCCCCAGCTCTCATCAGAGGGTTCTCCACAAATTTCAGAACCCCAAACCTGGCTAATGCACGACGGACACCCTCATCTGCTTGGATTTCTGATCGTAATGTACCCAGGTCTCTCTCTCTCCACTTGATCTGTATATCTGCCATCTCTGCATAAACACATTATCTTTGTTAGTACAGATCAGAAAAACTGCCTTCAATTATATAAAACCTGACTCTCTGCCCACAACAGCACTGAAATCAACTTCATCTGACAGGTCGCACTTTTTGGCCAAATCCTGGGACAGGTCGCACTTTTCAGGCCAAAACCTGCTTCCCAGGTTGCACTTTTTGGCCCAAAAAGTGTGACCCGACCGTGAATATGACAGAGGGTATGTTCCTGAGATTTGGGACCCTAATCTGAACTTTCAATCCATAAAAAAAAACAGTAGGATTAGGCCTCTTACCTGCAACTGACGGATCTCGATTCCAACGGTCGGTTTGTCCGCTACGATTGCCGCAAGATTTAGGGCCTTCTCTCCTCCCCACATCCACCACATCTACACAAGAAAATGAATGCATTTGGAGGGAAAATGCCTTACTAGAAGGGAAACCCCTGATTTTTCTTTCACCCACTGCGACCAAACCGTAGCCCCGTTTGACACACCGTCTGCACCGTTGGAAAACTCTCACCGAGCACTCAAATGGGTATCTGTTATTTTTTAATGATTTGATACCTCACTAAGACACATTTTCTCCATGGAGGGTCCATTCACCTCTCCTTCATATCTGATTTCCTCACTTACAACACTTGTATTTGGGGCACCGCTTTGCCTCCATACTTGTCTTTTTTCGTGTTGATTTTCGTCATGAGCTAACCTCTTGTACTCATGTTTTTATGGTCCCCCATTGGACCTTTACTGTGTGGCAGCACCATCGAGTCGCCTTTGTTTAGAGCATCCGAGTTGAGTCATCATTGCCTTCATGGAGTCTATCCCGAGTCCCTTTGAACCCCACTATAGTCCTCCATCCTTCATTGCTTGGTCCCTCTCTCATGTCGCACATGATGGCATTCAGTCCCACTAATATTTATCACTCAAAGTATTATTAAAGTATTTGCCAAGTAATCCATACCCTTTATGATATAACGAGGGAAGTTGTCCATTTGTTACTCAATATCCCCCATTTCATCATCATCATTAGTATTGATACATCCGTCACTCTACTATTTCTCTCGTGCCTTAGTTGAGGATCCACTTATTGCCTCACCTATGGCGAAAATATTTCTGTCACCATCAACTCATTCACTCCGGAAAACGGGTCTGGAGGGTAGTGTGCAGCAGTTTGACTTCTCCATTTTTTCGGTGCCTTGGATACGATTCAAGGATTTTGCCATTACCCTTTAACTTGATTGTTTCTCCACTCCAGCTCCTTTCTTGAGATGTTTGTATACTTGATGGCCCGGTGATCCGGCGGCTATTGGTGATTCCCAGGTGTGTGTGAGATGTCTCAACCCTCATGAGGGGGTGGCCCTGCAGGTAGCCCCCCACATGCCCGTATGACCTCTTCATTCCAGCCTTTGATGTAGCTCCATATATTTGATGATGTCGGCCTTAGCCGCTTGTAGCGCCTCTTTGATTTGCATGTATCAGTCAGATTTTGCGAGCCCTTCCCCGTTTATAGGGGGAATTTGGGTTGTATTTGTATCTCATGTACTCAGATATTATTGTATAAGTCCTGGCTATTATCCCAGGCATAGCTTTCATCTAGCTCGTGTTTATGCCAGCATGTACTTTATAGTTCGGTTCCTTGTTTACTGGATGCACTATTATTTTGTAATTTGTCTCGGTGGGTATAGGTATGCCTCCCTCGCCGCCTTTAGCACAGGTACCATCTCATAAAAAAGAGACTTTTTTTAGCTGTAAGTCTCATCTCCTCAGCGTCTATTCCTTTAGCACATTAGACTACCTTACATTTCTCTCTCTGACTTCCCTCTTGATGTCTGGTGATTGAGTTCTTACAACGTACTTCGGTCATACGATTTGCTCCTAACACTCGTACACTGGGGGGAAATCTGTTACACCATTTTTTGGTCATCTAACCTATTATCATTAGATGGACCCAAGTACACCATGCAAGACCAAGTTTACCCTAAGTAAAATTGCTTTCACTATGCGAAATAACTTAGTAAAACACCCTTGTTAAGTTGTTTATGGTCTAAACAGGAAACCCCAAAAGGAAATAATAAACAAATCTATATTTGTTTATATTTCCTCAAGGAATAATTAGTTAAACATCAATTTAATTATTATTCCTAGTCATATTTAACCCAAAACAAGGAAATCAATTAAATAAACCCTTATTTATTTGATTATTTCCTAGGAATAAGTTATTTAATCCTTATTTAAATAATACTCCTAGTTAAATTTGACTAAATCGATTATAAATAATTAAATAAATCACTATTTATTTAATTATATTTCCACCATTTCCTTAAAATAATAAATAAATCAAGGCTGTGGAGGCGACGTAATGGTAAACTCAGCCTCGTAATGACGGACCGGTCTTGTGTTCGATCCCGAGCAAGGTTGTAGCTCGTCGTGTGAGTAGTTAGTCTAAACCGGGCCAAGCCCACTACCTTTGCGATTTCCAATAGTAATGATTATTCTTGAAGATATCAAATGTACTAAAGATTTTGAGCTGAGGAAGACGGCTCTGCTAGGGTTTCTACGCAAACCCTGACCCCTTCCCCTTCGCGCCCTCTGGCTCGTCGCCTGGAGCCCCTGCCTCTCTGTTGAAGTGTTCCTCATGCATTCGGCCTCTGGAGGGGCAGGCACGGCCCCCCCTCCTCTCCACACCCCATATTCTGACAACTATGCAGACGCAGACAAAAACCCAGCTCTACTCCAACCACGCAGACTGTCACTGTTCATGATTCAGCCACGGAGGTCTCTGGTGCTATCGCCTCAGGCCTTGCGGCCACTACCGACAAAAATGATGAGAAGATAGCCTCCACGGATCGGCCTAAAGCATCCTCTACCACTTGCATTCCAAAAGCTGCAAAGTGAATCAAAATAGATCTCCCCAGCCATCGAATCAATGGGCACATTCAATTTATGAAGGATCATGCCCTCATTGGAAAGTTCATTGGCCTATGGCCAACTGAAAAAGCCTTGCAAGGATGGATTCTCTCCAACTGGAAGCCGAAAGGACAGGTAACCCTGCAACTTGGCCCCAAAGGCTTCTTTACTACTATTTTCAATTGTCTGGAGGACAGGAATCAAATCTTTGAGGGAGGCCCGTACTTCTTCAACTCTGCAGGACTTTTTCTCCGTGACTAGAAAGAAAGATTCAATCCAGACAAAGAGGACTTCAAATGGGCACCTGTCTGGATTCACATGTACTCCTTACCACAGGAATACTGGGATGAAGAGACCTTAAAGGATATCGGAAATGGTTTGGGAGAGTTCATTAAAGTTGCGGAGGAGACCAAACTCAGGCGATATACCTCTTACGCCAGGATCTGTGTGTATATGCATCTGGCCAAAGATCTCACAGATTCAATAAGCCTATTTCATGATGACTTCGAGTGGATCCAAAATATCGACTATGAACATGTTCCCTTCCGCTGTAGGAAATTTCATGAACATGGTCACCTATACCATGATTCCCTTTGAATCATCTGCAGAAAACCCCCACTCCTGACCACAACAAAGATGCTGATGGTTTTACAAAAGTCACCAATCGACAAAGGCATTCCAAGAAAACCCCTATTCCCTCAGAGGCACCCATGAAACCTAATCAAAGCAATAGCTTTGCGGCCTTAGCTGCGCACAATGCCTTGGAGGAACCCCATTCTCAAGCCCCCACTTCTGATTCACCCCGCCTTCCCTCTGATCCTCTCACTAACACCATCACCCCTGTTCTAGCCAACACCAACTCTGTCGCCTCTACCTTAGTGGGCAACACTGAGAAAGAGCTAGCTCTCAAAGACGCACTTATGGAGATTGATAATATTACAGCTATCGAAACCCAACATAGTTAGGACAATGCAGATCGGGATAAGCCGTCACACATGGAAGAAGAACCAGAAAGTATAGATCTGGGAGATCTGGATATCCTGGGCTTGGAAACAGCTTGTCATCAGCGCGACTATAGCACAATACACCCTCAAAAAATTGATAGCCTAGAGGTGGTCTTATCTAGAGCGCAGCAATGCAAATCCCTTGGCATATAGGCCGGAAGCCCCTGGGACAGAAAAATAATAATGAAAGAATCCAAGAAAAGGGGGCGCAAAACAGATCTACAAAGTACCATCATTATAGGATAATTGCTAGTGGAATCCGGGTGGTTCCCCAAGCTGACTAAGTTCTACAAGACTCTCCCCCACGGTTCCTCATGAAGCTCATTTCATGGAATGTAAGGGGGATCAATAGCCCAGCGAAACACAGAATGTTAAAAAACATGATTCAGCAAGATAAGCACTCCATAGTCTTTCTGTAAGAAACAAAATGCGATAGCACTGTTTTAGAAAACATCCTGAATAAATCCTGGTCAGGCTCCCGCTCAGTTTCCGTGGACGCCTCAGGAGCATCTGGAGGTCTCACCATCATATGGAACCCATAGTTTATTTCTCTCTATGACTTTCATGCCTCTCATTATTTCATTCAAGCCACTTTCCATTTAGTGGGGACCAACACAAATGGCCAACTCACCAATGTGTATTTTCCTCATGACCCACAAAAAAAAATGGATTTGCTGGATACTCTCACCAAGCTCAACACTATCCAGAGATTCCCCTTATGGATTTTTGGAGGTGACTTTAACCTGATTACAGTGATGGAGGAAAAATATGGGGGTCGCACCAGATTGTATGAGGACAACATCAGCTTCAAAGACTTCATTCGCAGTAATCTGCTTATGGATCTTCAACCTTCCAACGACACCTACACATGGACCAACAAGCGTAAAGGCACTCAGCACATTGCCTCTCGGTTGGATCGATTCTTAATGACTGATAATGCAATATATCTTGGTGAGGACTTCCAGTCTTCCATCTTGCCTCAAGCTGGGTCCAATCACCGGCCTATAATGTTTCATTGGACATGCCCAGCTTCAAGAAGCAATCGAACCTTCCGCTTCGAATCGTTCTGGTTCTCTCACCAAAACTTCAAAGAAGTGGTTTCTGAAGCATGGCATTCCTTCAATCCACTGGCAGGGGCCAAGATGTACCAGTTCCAAGAAAAGCTTAAGCACCTCAATAAAGCACTCAGAGCTTGGAATAGAACATAGTTTGGAAACATATTTGCACAAAAAAAATAACTTGAGCAGAAAATGAGCACCCTACAGCAATGCATCAATTCTGAGGGACAATCGGATGAGTACGGCCAACAGGAAAAAGTTCTTCTCACTAAACTAGAAGACAAAAGGAAACAAGAGGAAACCTTGTGGCATCAGAAATCCAGGATCAGATGGCTGAAGGATGGGGAGAAAAATAATAAATTCTTTCACAGGTCCACCATTCAATGACAAATTCATAATAACATCGCTTTTGTCAACAATCGGTAGGGAGACAGACTTGAAGTCCATGAAGAGATTGAGCATGAATTCAAAGAATACTTTCAGGACATCCTGAGTGGACCACAAGGAGACAGGACTCAAGCAATACACATTGTTACGCAACACATACCAAAAATCATCACTGAAGAACACAATAGCACGCTCCTCCGACCTGTCACTCTCTAGGAAGTGGAGGAAGCCATGGAACAACTCAAAGCTGGAAAAGCGCCTGGCCCTGATGGGTTCACTGCAAATTTCTTTCATGCCTTCTGGGAGCTGATCAAATCAGAGGTTTGGGAGCTTGTGGAAGAATCTAGGTCAATGCATTGGCTTCTTTCCTCTCTCAACACGACTTTCATCGCTCTCATTCCCAAGGAAGAGGACTCCAGCACTCCGGACAAATATCGACCCATAGCACTCTGTAATGTTATCTACAAACTTATTTCAAAAGTTGTGGCCAACAGGCTCAAGCCTCTTCTCCCTCTTCTCATCTCGCCTGAGAAGACGGGCTATGTGGAAGGACGTCAGATCCTGGATGGAATCATCCTCTCACATGAAGTGATACATTCTCTAAAGATCCTGAAGAAACCAGGTATGATTCTCAAGCTATACCTCTCTAAGGCATTTGACAAACTCAGCTGGAATTACATCAAACAAATGCTCTTGGCCTTTGGTTTTAGTGCTATCTAGACTCGTTGGATCATGAATCTCATCTCTTCCCACAGTTTTTCCATCCTTCTCAATGGCTCTCCTTCAAAGCCTTTTAGATCCTCTCGAGGCATCCGACATGGTGACCCTCTATCCCCTTTTCTCTTCGTTCTCATGGCAGAGGGTCTAAGACGTCTTATCCATCATGTTGTCTCTTCCACTTCAATCAAAGGCATCTCCCTGCATGATCGTCACCCCATTTCTCACCAACAGTTCATGGATGAAAATATGCTATTTGGTCATCCCTCTATCCAAGAAGCATCAGCCTTTAAGTCCTTGTTGGAACTCTTTTCTATTGCCTCGGGAACCACCATAAATGCCTCAAAATCACAGCTTTTTTTCTTCCATACTTCCATTCTCACCCAACGTAATATTGCAAGAATTCTAGGTTTCACGATAGCAGTGCTTCCCCCGAAGTATCTTAGAGCTCCCCTTATTGATTCTTCCATCAAACATTCCTCTTGGAGAATTCTTCTTGACAAATTAGAAGCAAGGCTCTCTTCTTGGACCTATCGCTCACTCAACATTGCCAGCAGGCTCATCCTTATCAAATCTATTCTCCAAGCCATGCCTCTTTCTATTTTCTCAATTTTGGCTGCCCCAAAATTGGTTCTCAAAAAGATCCGAAACCTGCAAAGGAATTTTTTATGAAGCCCCTCGAGTCTCAATAGAAAATGGGCTCTTGTCAATTGGTCAGAAGTCTGTCTCCCAAAGTCTTCTGGTGGACTTGGCTTGCGCGATCCTTTACAAATTAACAATATGATGGGAGCACGCATTTGGTGGCATTGGATTTCCAGACCACACTCACCATAAGCCCGTCTTTGGCACTCTAAATATGCTCCTGGCAGACCTCAGGAGGATCTCATTCGTATGACCACAACTATCCCTGTTTCATTAATTTGGAATGCGGCTAGGCAACATCGTGCTTTCATACAAGAGCACAGTTTTTGGGAAATACACTCTGGCACTACTACGAGATTTTGGGAGATTCCTGGAAGCATCTCCCCAAGATTGCAACTCTCTTTCACAAACCGAAATGGTAGGCAACGCTTCTGCAATCTGAGCAAACACAGGTCCACCAGTTTTGGAAGCAACAACCCTCTCACAGATTTCATCAATGGAAATCTGCAGATAATTGGCAGGAAAATTGGCAGGAGGAAACTTATGAGGTGATTGATCAAGAACTCTTCCTCAAAAGAATAAAAGTCTCTGATCACAGGGATAAGTTGCGATGGGGTTTGTTTCGGGGAAAATCACCCTAGAGGTTCGTTGGGTTACAACCTCCACAAAGCAGGGGCATGTTAAGAAGGACTCACATAACCATGCATGTTCAGAAAAACTAAATAGAGTAGATCGAGGAAGTTACCCGTAGGTCCTACGGTTGAAGAAGATCCCGCAGGGTCCAAACCCCCAACAACCGTCCTTCCTTCTTAACCTGAAAGACAAGAAGAAACAAGCACGAAGAACTGGTTGTACAACATATATCTACTCTAAATGTTAGTGAAATTCATATAAAACATCAGATAAATCATAATGAATGCTTAAATAACAATTTTCTCATATATATAAGCATACACTAACACGTATATTTCGGGAACAAGATGGTACTTCTGTATTATAAATAGCATGTACAAAAGTAACGAGTGGAGAGATCACCTGAATCCTTCCACGATCTTCGAGTAGACCGTCGTCCGGATCCATCCCGCCCTTGCCTCGCTAAGACTCCTTCCAAACTGGTGCATACGAGATGACATATAGGGAGATGAGCATCTCAAGGAAACAAGGGTTTCCTATAATGAACTGGGAAAGTGCAGGAGGCACGGGGAATCAGACTTGGATAGGGAATACCAACAGAGTATAATATCAATAATTCTCTCTCCCTTAGGCCATACACATGAGGGGTTTTTATACTCCCTCCAAGTAGTTTCAACAGTTGGAAACAGTTGGCCACGTGCTGGGGTGGTTGAACTACCCGAGTAACCATCAACCCAGCCCGAAAATAGGGAATTTTTATATATTTTTTCATAATTTTAATGGCATACGCGGAAAAGTGCAGCTGGACTCGCGTATACACGCGGAAAAGTACGGGCATAGTCGCGTATGGGGATTTTTACACTGTTTTTAAGTGAATTTTGTCCAAGTTTGTAGGAATGGGTGCCCAAAACCATCAAAGCAATCATGAATCATATGAAGGTGAGAAATGATGCTATAACAGATGCCCCCTAATATATGAGGTCAGAAGGGGTACATGATGGCCGAAATGTATTATGCACATAGAAAGATCTTCGCAAGGACAAGAGAGGACTTCACCAGATTTCAGCCTGCCAAAAACCAATGAAAGAAAACAGAGAGTCAACTCATGCTGAGGCGGGCATACCCATGCTCAGTCCAAAAAATACATCATATAGAAAGTAGTGAATAGATCAAACATGTATATAAGTATAGCTGAACTGAAAGTACACAATGAATCATCTGAGCATGGCCCGGAAGTGTAAGTATGAATCAATGTCCAAGTATCACATATAGAAAGCTGATCAAAGATGGTGCAACTGGATGTCTGATCATGTAAGTAACTGAATCTCCAAGTACCGAATCATAAGAGGTGGAACAAACGGTACAATCACGCAACTCGGGAGCCAACATATAAGATGCTGCTGTACTGGACTGCAACATATAAGGGTGGACGGCATCACTGGCAGAAACGGAATGCACTGTCAAAAGTGAACCGAAAAATGCTGATGCAACCCAAGGTCTTCACCGATCACTATGGCACAATTCTACACAATGGGAATAAATGAGCTGAAGTTGACCATGTGAGAAATCGTTGGATTACCGGTCAATGATGTATACCGTTAACCAACGCGAGACAACCCACCGATAATGATAATGAGTGTCAAGGTGCCCCAGTACAATCTGACAAGTGCGAATGAATGAGTTGAAGTCGAACACTTGAAATAATCTACCAATCAGGAGGCAATGATGAATCCCCACCGTCGATAGCGAAGAGTCTGCCACTGATGACTGCAAACCCTAAGGTACTGACAAAAAGACTCTAGACCTTATTCCCAGAGCAATGAGTCGGAGTCGATGGGAAAAGATCTGCTGGAAGGAAGGCATTAAGGCATCCCACATCAGTCCATCGCGAGTGTAACCCGCAGGCCAAGATTTGGAAGGAATCGGACGAAGGAGAGTGATGGAACCAAAACCGAAGTACGTTTCCGACGTGCACAAGATGAAGCTAGCGCACGGAAGAAACCCTCTGAACCAACCAATAATGAAAGATGACACAGAGGCGAGAAATCCACCGATAGGGTCAATTGGAAATCAAGGTACTGCACGAATCCCAAGTGTGATAATGTGTGCTGACGTCGAACACAAGGGAAACCACTCAGTCAAAGACCCATGATGATGATCAAATGCTGAGCACAAGGTCACCTATTAATAATGGAAATAGGCCCAGGG
>JAXQQM020073777.1:0-12278 GCA_034641835.2 Pinus albicaulis | reverse complement strand
CATCTTGCGGCCATTCACCTACTCATTTGTAGTGGTGTACTTGGATGATATTCTGATCTTCAGCCAGACTTGGGAAGAGCACCTTCACCACATCCGACAAGTCCTCCAAACACTGCGGCAACACAAGTTGTGTGCCAATTTGGAGAAGTGCACTTTTGGCATGACCCAGGTTCAATATCTGGGATACATTATTGATGAAAGGGGGTGCATGTGGATCCAGCCAAGATCCAAGTCATTCGGGATTGGCCAGCCCCGACTACTATAACAGAGCTTCGCAGCTTTCTGGGTCTTGCTAATTTCTACCGTAGATTCGTGTTGGGATTCTCTCATATCACTTGGCCCGTGAGTCAAGTCACCAAAGGAGGAGCGAGAGCAAAATTCTTTTGGTCGGAACCTCAACAGAAGGCGTTCAAAGAATTGAAAAATCGCCTCTGTTCTGCCCCAGTGCTCACCTTACCAGACTTGCAGCAGCCATTTGAGATCGAGACACATGCCTCTGACTATGCTATTGGGGCAGTTCTTACTCAACAGGGACATCCAGTGGCATATCACAGTGAGACATTGTCTGAGACAGTTCGCAAGTATCCCACCTATGACAAAGAAATGTATTCCATTGTGCAAGCCTGTCGACAATGGAAGCATTACATTTGGGGGAAGGAAACAATCATCCACACAGACCACCGGCCCCTGCAGTTCATACAGACACAAGGGAAGTTGCAGAATGATCGCCATCAGAAGTGGTCCACATATCCGCAACAGTTTCATTTGAACATCAAGTACAAGAAGGGTAGCACCAATAATGTTGCAGACTGCCTCAGCCGACCACCGATCGTGGCGCTCACCACCGTGCTCAACTCTTGTGGGCACGAGACTTCTGATTTGCCGCTTCTCTATGAGAGTGACCCAGAATTCGGCCACACTTACAAGGCACTCTTGGGGGGCACACAAGTTCCAAATTTTCACCTCCAAGATGCACTTTTATGTCACCTGGGACACCTTTGTGTTCCTTCAAGCGAGCGTGCCAAGATGATATGGGAAGCACAATACAGTCGAGTCGCTGGGCATTTCGGGGTCGAGAAAACAGTAGCAATACTACAGAAGTATTTCTATTGGCCGAACCTTCGAAAGGATGTCGAGAAGCACATCAGATCCTGCACTGTTTGTGCCATTTCCAAACCGACCATCAAGAAGCAAGGCCTATATACTCCTCTACCTACCCCTAGTCGACCTTGGGAATCCATCTCCATGGATTACATGTCGGGCCTGCCTTCTACTAAGAAGGGAAATGACTGTGTTTTCGTGGTCGTCGACAGATTCTCGAAGATGGCCATTATGGCGGCCTGCAAGAAGAATATCACAGCAGAAGCCACTGCTAAACTCTTCTTTGAACGAGTGTGGGTGCACTTTGGGATCCCACAGCCTATCATATCAGATCGGGATAGCAGGTTCCTCAGCACATTTTGGTCCAGCCTCTGGTCGATGTTGGATACCAAGCTCACCAAGTCCACAGCTTTCCATCCCCAAACAGATGGCCAGACAGAGGTCGTCAACAGAATGATTGTACACATTCCGCGCATGTACAATTCAAAGCATCCACGCACATGGGACGAGAGCCTCCCCTATGTACAACATAGTTATAATCGGGCTCTCCACAGTTCAATCGGCCATAGCCCCTTTCAGGTGGGCTTGGGATTCCAGCCACTATGTCCCATTGACGTAGCCATGCCATTTGCAACTGCTCAGGCCGATTCAGCTCATGTCCAGTCTGAAGTTGACAAAGCAAGTAGCTTCATCGAGCGCATTCAACACATCCGCCAACAGGTTCATGATATATTGGACAGAGCCAATGCGAAGTACAAGCAGCGCCATGATCAACACCGTGTGCCACACCACTTCCAGGTGGGCGACAAAGTATGGCTACATTTGCAGAAGGAGCGCCTCACTGGACCTCACCGCAAGCTTCGCCCGCTCCGATACGGGCCGTACACCATCACCAAGGCTGTAGGTAACAATGCCTTCGAGCTTAGTATTCCACCATTCCTTGGTCTGCACCCAGTCTTCAATGTGGATCGCCTTTGTCCTTACTTTCCACCTCTACTGGACACCTCGGACATTGCAGAACAACTCACACCAACAGAGTTAAACCCAGACTGCATGGAACAGGCCACCACAGATTGTATCATGGACATGCAAATCAAGAACACTCACCAACAGAAGATCCAATTGTATCGGGTTGTCAAAGCTGGCCAACTCCTGCACCAAGGAAAGTGGTTCACCAGGGACCAAGTTCAGCAGAAATTTCCTCATCTCATGGAGGAACTTAACGCAATGGGGACCATTGCTTCCTAAGGGGGGAGGAATGATCCAGGTGGATATTGGTGGTCACCCACCTATTCCACTTTGGGCCCCACCATTGTCTATTCAGTTTTTCAGTTTCGGCACAGTTTACTATTTTTAGCAGTTTTTCGGGTCCTAAACTTCCGGAGCCGTTTTGAGGCCCTAAACGACGTTTTTGGGGAAAACGGAGAGCAACATGGGTCCATGGACCGATGTTGCTCGTTCCAAATTTGTAGTCCTCGGATAGATCTTTCTAACGAGGTATGGTACGCGTCAAACGGAGATCGTATGCCAAAGTTACGCCCCTGGGAAGTTGAAACACCAATTTACCCAAACGGGGCCTATAGTTTTGGCGCTTCATCTCCTAGGGTTAGGGTTTTGGCTGCTTAGGATTTACCTTTGTTTCTAAATAATAAATAGGCCCTCGAACCTCATTGTAACTTAGTTCAGGGGCCTGTAGCTGCCACATCTCTTCTCGTAGATAGCTACCAGTGCCCTAGCTAGTTTCATTTCCATTCTGTCTGTAAGCAAATTTCAGTTCTTTGGTATTAATGAAATGAAGTGTTATTTCATCTGCATCTATGTATTTATGTTTACATGTTTATTCTGTTGCGTTCCTACATAAATCCGGATCATTGATGGCACAAAATTCCCTGTAACCAATAATAGAAAATAGGAAACAACTAACCCTGTGATATGATAGGGTTCAGTATGTCAGCTGTGGTACAATTGAAAGAATTGTAGAATTAAGAATTTAAATGATTCTATTAAATGTAAGTGTAAACCTATGAAAGCAGAAGTTGAACCCTAACTAAGTACGAGGATCTAACACTAGGGATTCTAAGCTATCCAGTTCGGTACTCTCTACCTCCAGTTGATTGAAGCAAGAGGATCTGTATCCTAGTTTTCCCATGGAATGGTTGAATCTGTACCAGAGTGTCAAACCTGTTGAATTTTTGTAACAGTAAAATAAGGGGAGAATCCTATTGAACATTTAGTGTGATAAAAGTGAGTGGGAGGGAAGATTGTAAGCATATGTAAAAATACCATGAACCGAGCATCTGTTTACCGTACATATAAACTGCTGGGAAAGTAGTGGGAGCAATGGAGGGTAACTGAGTATAGGTAGAGGTATGCGTGGAGGCATACATCGATACCTCGATGCGGAAATTTTAAAATGTTGAAAATTTTATAAGGCTTGCAGACTGGAAAGTTGAGGAAGGGCCTATTGATGCGCTAGAGTTGGTCAAAACTCTGAAAAAACTGACCTGAGAAAAATAAACTAATATATATAGAGATATATAAGTCAGCTAGATGGACTGTGGATAAAAAAGCTGGGTCTGGGAGACGTGACAAATGGTATCGGAGCCAAGTTGAGAAAACTGGGCAAGTTATGTGCTCACTCAAAAAAAAACAAAAAAAAAATTTATGCTGCTGATTTTACCAATGTTGGGTTATTGTACATTGAACAAATATTAATAGATCTGGGTGGGGGGGAGGAAACATGCCAGATCCTAAGTCTATAGATGTCAAAATTATTAATGGAATATTAATGACATATTAAGGAGAAACTCCTAAGATAATTGCAAAATTAACTATAGGCAGTTTTCATTTAAGGCTGAAGACAGCGAAAAAAAATTTATTTTTAGACTTGTGAAGGTGAGAAATGGAAGTTAGAACTGATTAATTAATTTCCAGATTGCATATAACTATCCTTGGATTAGTTTTAAGTGAACGAGTTTGAAGTTTTAGTGAAGTATGTAGTCCATGCATTTAACAAAATTGGTCTAGTAGAAAATTTTGAGTGTTAGAGTTGCATGGAGAAGGCTGGGAAGAACCATCTCAAAAAAATCTCTAAATCTGTGATGGATTTAATCCGAGGATAGGTATCTTCCAGCATTTTTAATGCACATAGTCTTAAAAAAAAAAACTTCTAAAAACAAATCTAAGCTTTAATGTTGCATAAGGGAATGAAAAAGTATTTCTGGTAGAAAAGTAGCAGATGTTTTAGGTATTACAAGTCTACATGCTATAATATATTATGAAAAATTTAATGATACAAATCTGTTAAAGTGGAGGCCTGGGAAGATCTCCTTGAGGGTGGAAATCAATTGCTGAGACAATGTAGAGTTCTCCGCTTGTAAGATTCATATCGAACCACCCGCCATGTTCTGTTGGTTCTCCAACAGAGGGAAAATAATACTGTCTAAAGAATTCATTTTCACTCTGATCATCACATATCAGACAATCGGCATCCTCCGACACAAATTCCAGATTAAAACACTTTCGGAGGTTGTATAGTTGTAGACCAATACATTATGGAGTGGAAACCCTCAGAATATTTAAACCGGGGTTGGTTTAAATCTGAGGATACTTATTCTCCACAGTAAAAATTTATGATTAAATCTTAATCTGCTTCTACTTCATAGATTGATACTAATATATACACACATAGTAGACAGTAATCTGAGATTCCCTATATTATACTGGAAATTAACAGGAGGTGAACTGGAATGTTAAATTGTGATTTAAACTGTGCATTAAAGAATAAAAGGAGAAATTGTATAGATTGACCTCAGGGTCAGCACATCAATTATACATAACGAGAACCTCAATGGTAAATAAACTTTGCATGTAAGCACCAATTTCTATAGCAGAAGAAAGCAACTATTAAATGGTATGAAACTACTCATTGATAATTTTCTTACGGAACTATTCTAATATTAGAGAACTGAATTAATAGCCCAAAAGAAAATTAAATATTAACTTGTATTGCCTGTAGTGATACAAAGGTGAAAGTACCATATCATATGTATGTTAGGAAAATATGGTATTAGCATTTCAATTTACATGGTATACAAAAGAAGAGAAAAATAATTGAGTATGCATGTGAAACTTGGTAGCTTAAGAAGAGCTTCAAATCCATAAAATAGCTATATTATTTATTACCTTTAAAGTGTATATGGTATTACGGATCTACTTCTAATCCATAAAACAACTATAGAATAGCAAAACTTAAATTAAAATTTATGTCCCTTACTCAACTTACTCTTGAATATGTATTCAAAACGACCATGAAGGTCCGCGCCGAGAGCTAGGGTATTAATACATGTAAATAACAAAATTCAACAAAAGTAGAGCTAGGGTATTAATACATGTAAATAACAAAATTCAAAAGAGTAGTTGGCGGAAATAACGTAGATATGAACAATATCACTAGGCGAAATAAATAAGCTGTCAAACTATACGATTCCAGGGCGTTTAGTGACAATATTACGCATGGGATCTGCGTTCACGGCATTTGAGTCTTTTTAAACTTTACATGTAAAGTAACAGCCGTAAATTAAAAATGACAAGGTATATATATATATCAGTGTAAATTAAAAGGACGATGTATATAGATATCATGTGAAACAAAACGACGATGTATATATATTTTAAAAACTGGAGTATTAAACATCCACGTAAATATGAAACTACGATTGATGTTGGGTCGTTAATTCTATCATGGGTGTAGCGTAATCATGAATTATACGGGAGCGCTGAGTTAAAACCTTACGACTCTAGTTCATATAGTTCAGTAGTAACTACCAAATTTCGGTGGCAACGAATCGATTTCCGATGTAACCCACTTCGGATGAACGATTAAACCAGAATGACAGCGAATATGGTTATGGGAACATAAACGAAATGTACAGTTACTTGAAGGGTTTACTTTGTAAATTTTCAAACCGGAATGATAAGTTAAGGTATTAATATATATACAGATAAAACATAGGTATAACCAGGAAAGTTATATGCTGTAGAAATTCGCAAGCCGTAAACCCTGCAGAAAACAGTTATGGTTAGCAGATAGAGGAAAAATTTTAATATAGACGTATGGTATTCACTATCCCCTGCAGCATATAAACGCTGATGTTGGGGAGACTATTGGTAAAATCTTGTGATTAAATAAGACGTCGAACAAATCCTTAGGGTTTATATGCATATGAAAGTCGAAATAAGATTTCAGTATGTGAATGGAGATCGACACAACATAACCAAAGAACGAAGGGACTCTGTGAGGGAATTAAGTTAGGAAAAATGGCTTGAGTATTCTGGCGCAAATTTACTTAACCTGAACTCGGTAGGTAGTCATGCGAGCAACAGAGAATTGATCTTGACTGATAAAACCTCCTACAGCAGACTCTCAGTAAAAGAAATTGTAGCTGCTCCTCCAATCATCTTTTGAACAAATCTGTGAACCGGAAACCTGTACACCAGAGAAAGAAAATTTAAAGACAGTATATAAGCCTGAAAAAAAGAGTCATACGCCGTGCTATACCAAGATAAAATAAATAATCGACAAACATGGGAAAAACGCCGAGGGTAGGGAAATATAAAATGGAGAGCAAGAGACCTTTAACACTAAGGAAATATGCAGACAGGACATGCCCTCCAATAAACCCTTAAGTAGATCTAAGACAGAAATCACACTCTGTTAATCAAGAACTTGATACCTGAAACAACCAAACAACGTGAAACCCCGAAAAGCTTGAGAGATGAAATAGCCAGACACAAGGGGCGAAACGAAACGTAATGACTCCTGGGACAGAAAAGGGTTAATAATGGAAATTAGAAACCGTAGAAACCAATCGGCAAACGTACGGGCAAGGAGGGATACATTATCACTCCGCAGCCTCGCATTTTACGAAATCCCAAGAAGGATTTGGAGAATCAAGCCGAGCGGCAGTCAGGATACCCGACTGTAAGTTTAATAATAATTTAATCTGTTTCCAATGTACCTGACCAGCAGAATTCCTGCAATCTCATAAGTGTGTCGCCACCGAAAGGACCCTTCCTATTCCTTCTTACAGTTGGCGGTGAGCCGGGGGTTCTTGCTCAGGAGTGGCAAATAAATATAAAAAAAGGGGAGCTGCTTCGATCTCGAAATCTAAATAACAAAAGTTAATGCCAAACCGTAAGACAAGCAAGAGAGAGGGACGCGTGCAGACTTTCCAGCCCAAGACGGGTCTCGTTTGTACCAGCTCCTTTCTCTTTCTGCACGCAAGCCTGTCATACAAAAACACAACAGCATTTTGATTAAACGTGGACAGAGCACTATCGATGACTGTAACAACACGAAACCAAGAAGTAGAAGCCGGAGCGAGTTAGGGTTTGGTTCAACAAGGGATTATAGATGTGAAAAAAAAACACCAAATCGTGACCACATATGAGTATGCAGACACGTAACATCGATATCCGTGGGGAGAAATGAACTTTACCCATTTTGTAATGTATAAAACCACTCCTTTGACCGAGGACTGTTGTTCTCAATTTCAATTTACATATATGAATGTCTAAAGTGGGTTAGCACGCCACCAATTACATATGTAAATTACTGGAACTATATATCTATAAGTTATTAAAGTTTTATATATATATATATATATATATATATATATATAGAGAGAAAGAGGTAAGATATCAAAGTTAATAAATAAAGTAAAGGGCCTCTATATATATATCTAAAGGTGCCTAAAATGAGATAGTTGTTGTCTAAATTTTGTAAATAGATTTTGGATATAAGAACAGAAAAAAAAAAAATGGAAATTTTATAAAGTTGGGTGGACAAAAGAATGTTAGACCTATATATATATGTGTATGTTGTTGAACTGGCATAAACCCTAGTTTATAAACATGGTATATAGTAGGTTTGTGGAAATGGATATAGAGGTTTAGAGGTCTAAAGTGAGTAAGTGTGACCTAAAATTTAAAATACAATGATAATAATAAGGTGTGACAAATGGTACTTTTATTAATGATCAGAAAAAGGATGGCATATTATGATGGGAAATGAAGAACTTAATAGAAACATAAAATATCATGTGAAGGGTGTGAAACAAAAACCCCTATTAAGTTATGACTAGATGTCGATGTATAACATGGTATGTGAAGTGAATTATAAAAAAGAGACGAGTTAAACTATCGGTTTTACAATTATTATCGAGAAAGAATATCTCTAAGAAGAAATGTTATAAATAAGGTTGGATAATTGGATGATCATTCCAACTAGAAATATAAGTATAAGTCAACGTAACCAATAAATATTCAAGGTCGAAAGTTGGGATGATAATCATATATAATTATTATAATGGCTTTGAATTAACACATAATTTCATATGTGGCATATGAAATTTAGATTTAGTATATATATGGAATGGTTGTTAAGGAATTTTAAAAGAAAAACTAATACACCTATAAACCCCATTAGAGTGTGGTGGACTTGAGTATAAATAATTATATGGGCAAGAATATATATCTATAGGGAAATTAACCTTCAGGATAAGGTTAAGAAATGGGTATATGCAATTTAAACTGAAGTTAAAAGTTGGGAGTGTTAAGACAACTAAATTAGAATTTTTCATTATAACGATAAGTGGATTAGAAGCATGAAAAGATATAAATGAATCATTGTGGGGTGATATATGTTCCTAATATGTTATATAATACTAGGTGTTACCATAGTTATTGGAACAAAAGAAGAAGGAAAGCTTATATTGGAACATATAGAGAAAGGTGGATAATAGAAAAATGACAAGTTATATTTAATAGAGGTATGTTAAATATAAATTGTAAATTCGTAAATTCCTATTAAAGATATATATACATGTATATATAAAATAATAATAATTATCATGAGAAATGATAGATTAAAATGAAACAAATTTCACGTGGGACATAAGTAAAATCTACAATTAACATTATAAATATAGGCGATCTTGTTATATGTTATAATGTTAACCTTGTTGAGTGGTATGAATATAATATCTTCATACATGTTAATTTATTTCTCAACCTTTATACCCACGGAATTAAAGAAGAAGAAATAATTCACTGGGGAATATTAAAAGTGAATTCACCTTAAAAGCTGCAAGTAAAGTGGAAGGACATATTTTCCATATGGCCGAATATTGTTACTCTAATTATGGTTAAAGGAGTAATAAACACTATGGTGGTAGATTAAGTGGTAAAAGTATAATGTGGAAAAAAAAAAAAAAAAAAATTTAAATTATGATAATTCTTTGAAAAAGGGGAAATTGTGTCAAATTCCATTTTGACATTATCAAGTATTAATACTTGTGAATGTGATGAATGATAGTAATTACATACAGTCACACTATAAAATTTTGTTGGTGTAAATTTTCTGAAAGTTTCCTGAGTCGTAATTTCAAAGATAGGGGAAGTATTGTGACATCATACAGCTACCAAAAGAAAAAATAAAAAAAAATGAGAAGGCACTGGAAGTACAGCTATGAACTGAGGAAGGGTAAGCATAATCATGCATATGATACAATTGTTTTCGTTCCTTTATGAGTACTAATGAAAAGTTGTAAAATTGTCTATCCAAGTGTGTAACAGGAAATTGTACACTATGGAAACAAGAAGGAAAAAGGTGAAGATAAATCACCTAGAAACTCAAGAAAAGTTGAACTGCACCAAGTTGAGTGAGGAAAGAATCTCACTGAAAAAAAATAAGAAAGGATAAGTAGTGTACTAAAAGTGCACTAAACTATTATGAACCTGAACAGTTTGATTAATAACTGAATTTCTTAAGTTTATTGAAATGCAGAATGTTGTGGTGGATGATCAATTGTATGTACCTGACATTACTTACATTGGTATGAATTGTGGACAGAGAAAACAGAATAAAATATTTTCTAGACAGACTTCTTGCAAAGAAGTAGAAAGAAAATCAACTGCATAAAGCAGGAGAGTACTCTGCTGGAAACTAAGCAAGAACGAAGAAGAAATCTTCGTCAAAGTTGAAAAAGTCAACGTTAAAGTGTAACACCGAGGAAGGTGTTGGAAAGGGGGGAAACTAATGGCTTATAAACTAGCCTTACCCTTGCATATTAAATTTCATGATGTGTTTCATATCTACTTGTTGGAAAAATATAATTTTTGTACATGATGCTTCTCACATTATTGATTGGAATGTGGTCCAGGTGGAACCAGAAGAGGAATTCCTTCCAGAGCCGCTTCAAATCTGAAAGAGGGAAGAAATTGAATTGTGAAATCGAACAGTAGCTAGAGTAAAGGTGCAGTGGAGCACTTTACTGCTGAAAAGCTACATGGAACAGTGAAGCTGAGATGATGGAAAAGCATTCATATTTATGTTCAAAATAAACTAAGTAGATAGTTGTCAACACCGAGGACGTTGTTTATTTTCAGAGGGGGAATATGTAACACCCCCAAGTTCTATTCTTTTCAAATTAGACATTTGAACATAAATCCATAGGGGAGTGGACTCCAATGGATTTTTATTGTGTGGATGTGGTTAATTATTGATGGAAAATAAATAATTAACATTTTTTATGCACTATGACCAGATGAGAAATAGAGATCACTTGCCAAATCCATGAGGATGGATAAGGCAAAAAATCCCCAAAAATCTTTCAAAAATCCTTGAAAGAAATTTATTTAGATTTGAGGAGGAATCTAAATTTCCCCAATGAAGAGGAGTAGTTGGGAAGAGGTGAGAAAAAGCTGGAAAAGCTGAGGAAAAGCTTAAAGAAGCTTTAAAGAGTCCCAAAATGGGAAGCCTAGGCTAAACAGGAATAAAGCATCCTGAAATTCTGGACGCAGAATTGGAAACAGGCTTTCGGGAAAGCATAGCTTAAATAAGCTACTCCAGAACAGATTGAGGTTAGTCTGTTCTTGGAGGATCTCAGCTCGGGGGTGAGTTCTGGAGATAAACAAACTCTACGGTTGGGAGGACTGGTCATAGTAGCGGTATGCATGCACAAATTTGGAGATTTATTTAAGTCTGTATTAAATATATCAATGTTTTATGAATTGTGATGTTATGGCTCATTATGCAATTTATGAATTGTTATGTTATGGTTCATTATGCAAATTTTAGATTGATTATTGGTTCAGTAACTCATGCAATGGCAAACTAGAGCTATGGATAGCAGAGACAAATGGTTGGATTATAGGGATGATTACCTTGTAGTAATGAAGTAGAGATGATAGATTGTTTGAATATCTAATCTAATAACAATGTACAGGTGTAGCTTGTTGTCTTTTAAATGAATATTTAGTTGCTGTGTGTATAAACAGAAAATGTTAGCAAAACAGTAACCAGGAACAGCAAGGGCAAAACCACTAAACCTGTTATAACAGTATTGCTGGCAGTAGAATGGTCATACTGCAATGACAAGGATTGTAGAACTCAGAATTGTATTGTTTAGGTCATGGAAGTTTAATTATGTGAAACCAAAAATTAACTCCTAACTAAGAACGAGGAACTAAATCTAGAGAGGATAAAATATCAACTTCGGTTTCCTTACTTCTATTTGATTGGAGGAAACTTTCTAAATCCTATATTTCCAAGGGAAGAGTTTAAGAGGCATCAGAATTGCAAGTATGTTGAATAATCATAACAAGAATATAAGGGAAGAGCCCTACAGTTATCTGTGATAAAAGTATGTGTAAAGGAAGTTTGTAAGCATATTTAAAAATACTAAGAAAAGAGCATCTATTTACCTTCCATATAACCTGCTGAAAAAGTAGTTGGAGCAACGAAGGTTAACTGAATATAGATAGATGTATATGTGGATGCATACATCTATACCTTGATGCTGAAACTTTATGATTATGGATGCTGAAAAGTCTATAAGGCTTGCAAACTGGAAAGTTTGAGGAAGGGCCTATTGATCAGCTAGAGTTGGACAAAACTCTGGAAAAACTGACCTGCGAAATATAAACTAAAATATCTATATATATATATAAGTCAACTAGAGGAATTCGGGAAGAGGAGGACAAAAATTACTAAAAGAAATTAAATACCGATAACAACAATAAAACTTTTGAATGTTATCTGGTTCATGAATCAGAGTATATTTGAGGTTATGTTATGTGGATAAAAAGCTGGGTCTCGGAGATGCGATGTAGGA
>JAXQQM020076370.1:0-137764 GCA_034641835.2 Pinus albicaulis | reverse complement strand
TGGTGAACAAACTTTTCTTATGGAAAAATTTGTATAACCTGAGGATGAAGGATGAAGACTCGATGACAAAGCATCTGAAGGCCTTTAATATTGTGGTAATCTAGTTTTTATATATTTATATTAAAATTTTAGATGAATATAAGTGCATCAGTTTGTTGTGTTCTCTACCATATTCGTGGGATAGTCTGGTTGTTTCAATAGGTAGCAATACAACTACCTTGAAGTTTGATGAAATAGTCTCATCCTTATCAGTTTGAGGGAGATGAGATGGAAAACATGGAGAGAAAAGAATGGAGATTCCTCATTTGCACGAGGATGGTCCTAGAAAAAAATCCAAGTCCTTGAGTGGGACATCTAAACATAGAGGGAGATCTAAATCTCCAGGAAAGCCTGTAAAGGTTTGCTAGAAATGTAGAAAGGAAGGGCACTTCAAAAATAAATGTAGATATAAAGCTCCTAATAAAGGAAAGGGATATTATGATGCTCCTTCAGCAAAGGCGAAAACCACCTCAGATGAAGGGGGATGTGTACTTGGCTTCTTCTTCAAATGAACATGTAGATCATTAGGCATGATTGATTGAATCAGGTGCATCCTTTCACTTCACTCCCCATAGGGAGTGGTTCTGCGAGTATGAAAAGTATGATGATGGTGATGTCTTCTTAGGGAATGATAGGAAGGCCAAAATCTTTGGATGCAGAAAATTAAAGATGAAGTTGCAAGGTGGAAGGATTAGAACACTTCCTGGTGTTCTACATATTCTCGTATTGGCCAAGAATCCTATTTATGTAAGCAAGATGGATGATGCAGGTGTAAAAAAAATGTTCGAGAAAGATACCTATAAGATGGTTCAGGGAGCACTAGTATTGATGCGGGGAGTTCGTATTGGAACTTTGTACAAGATTTGGGTAGCACTATTATTGACAAGTGCAATAGTTCTATGGTTCCTTTAAGTGGAGCAGAAAGCTTAGTGGTCTCTAGAGAAAATACCATGCTATGGCATCAAAGGCTTTGACATCTCAGAGAGAAGGGGATTCAAATGCTGGATGGTAATGGTATGGTAGAAGGTATGTATAATTTCTCTCTATATTTCTATTTTTGTAAAAATTGTGTATATGGGAATCATAAATGGAGGTGAGTTTACTCTTGGTGATAAGAGGGCGGAAGGATATTAGAGCTTGTGCAAAATGGATGTGTTTGGACCTATGTTGGTGACATAACTAGTTACGTATCCGTACTATGTCCCGTTTATAAACATTAATTATCAAGGAATACATGGATATATTTTAGGAAGAAATCAAGTCTTTGATACAGTTTAAAAAATTTAAGGCTCGTGGAAAATCGATAGAGAAGAAGATCAACGTGTTGAGGACATATAATGGTGAGAGTTCACAAGAAGGAATTTGAATAGTTATGTAATAAGTGTGGTATATCACGACAAAATACTACTCCATACACACCTAAAAAATGGAGTTGCAAAAATAATGTAAAATTTAAGATACGATGGGAAAGGAAAGAAGCATGCCCAATGGAAGTGGATTAAGGTAGGAATTCGAAAGGAAGAGGCGCAGATACCACATGTGACCTATTTAACAGATTTTCTTCATCAACGTTGGAGGATAAGATTCCACATGAGGTATGGACTAGTAAGAAACCCTCTCTTTCACATATGAGGGTATTTTACTGTGATGCATATTTACATGTTCTGAAGGAGAAAAGAACCAAGTTGGATACAAAATCTGAAAGGTGCATCTTTATTGGGTATAAAGATGGTTTAAAAGGTTATAAGATTTGGAACCCAAAAAAAAGGAAGGTTATGTACAACCGAGATGTGGTTTTTAGAGAGGTGAAATATGATATTAAACATGAATTCCTACCAAAGGAACCCAAGAAGATAGAATTTTAACTAAAGGAGGAGGAATCAGAATCTACAGTAGAACAAGAATCAGAAGAGGAAGAGCCAAATACTTCAGTTTTGAAAAGATCAGTTCGAGAGAGAAGGTAGCCAAAGAGGTATAGTCCATCTGATTTCTATTCAAAATTTTCTTTATCTATTACTAATGATGATCCTAGAATTGTCAGGGAGGTAGTGGATTCATAATATGGAAAACTATGGAAAGAGGCCATGGTTGATGAAATGGCATATTTGGACAAAATTGAGGCTTGGGATCTGATGGAGTTGTCAGTTGGAAGGAAACCCATGGGAAAAAAATGGGTGTTTAAGAAGAATATGAATGAAAAAGGAAAGGTGGAGAAATGAAAAGCTTAGTTGGTAGCAAAAGGTTATTCCCGAGTGTCAAGAATTAATTTTAGTGATATTTTTTCTCTTGTTTCCAAGTTAGCTTCTATTAGATTACTTTTATTTTTTGTTGTTTCTTTTGATTTTGTGGTATAAATAATGGATTTTAAGACACCATTTCTTCATGGGGATCTGGAAGAAGAGATATACATGAAACAACTAGAAGGTTGTGCAGTGAAGCGTAGCAAGAATTGGTATGTGGGTTAAAAAGTCTCGTATGAGATAAAAAAATCACCAAGGATGTCACATCAGAATTCGCATGCATACACATATAAGGGAACTTGGCTTCACAAGGAGCGTCATGGACTACTTTATGTGTATTTAAACTTATTAGTGACTGTTATTTATTTGGTTCAGGTGGATTATATCATATTTTCTCATAAATTTTTTGAGGATGATATGTGGATGATATGTTGTTGATTGAAAATGAAAAAAGAAATTATCCAGGATTTGAAGACCCAAATGTTCTCCAAATTCGACATGAAGGATCTTGGTGCTGCAAACTATAATTTTGGCATGGAAATTAAGAGAGATAGGGTAAAGAGGAAACTCTGGTTAAACCAGAGGAAGTATGTCGAGACAATATTACAGAGGTTCAATATGTAGGATATTAAACCGGTGAAGATTCTTATTCTTGGAGGTGTAAAGCTATTTGTTGAACAGTGTCCCAAGACACAAGAAGAGGAGGAGGACATATCTCGTGTTCCATATGCAAGTTTAGTGGGTAGCCTAATGTATGCAATGGTCTGTACTAGACCAGACATTGCACATGCAGTGGGAGTATTGAGCAGGTTTATGTCAAACCCAGGGAAGGAGCATTGGACAGCAGTGAAGCGGGTTTTCAGATATTTACGTGGCACTAGTGATTATGGCATATGCTACCAAGGAAGACCAGGATTGACAGAAGCCTGGACATCCGTGTCTTTGTTGATGCGTATTGTGTCTTGCGATTTCCAGATCTAAGAAGATCTCGAAGTGGGTTTGTAGTTTAACCTATTTGGGAGGAGTAGTCAATCGATGAGCAAGATATGGTCTACGTAGTTTTTTCGACTATATAGGTCGAATACACCCCAAGCAACTCATACAATCAAGGAAGAAATTTTGTTTCAAATATTGTGTTCAAATATGCATTTGGCACAATGGGATATGATTGATAGGCCGTGACAACAAAAGTACACCTTTCGAAAAAACCCTACTTGTCATTCACGAACAAAGCATATTGATGTTTAGTATCACTTTGTGAGGGATATGGTTGAGGACAAAAAGGTGTTGTTGGTGAAGGTGGACACTTTGAAGGATGTTGTAGATGCATTGACGAAGTCTGTAAGCACTGAGAAGTTTTCTTGGTGTAGAGAAACAATGGGTATTGCAGGGTTGGACCAATGACTAAGCTCTCTTGTGACCCCCTATGTGGAAAGAAAACAACGAGTGTGAGATTGTTGGGTGTGTGTTATATTGTTTCCACAACTAGTCCCACGCGTTGTACGTTGCGTCGGGCACACAGGTGGGTCATAGGGGGGGCTACATCCACCCCTCTTGGGGGACCACTCCCTTGCACGACCCCTGGATTTTTCTTTTCTTTTTTTCTTATGCATACCCAATAATAGTTGGTCGGACCCAAGAATGGGGGCAGACCCAAAGATGGTGGGTGGACCTATCCATGGTTTTGTGCATGGGTTTTGTACATGGTTTTGGGCATGATGGTTTTCTGCCCATGGTATTTTGTAGATCTGGTCAGGGGAACACTGTAAAATCCAGGGTTAATGGATTGGCGTTTATGAATGATTCGATATGTATATATATGTATTGTAACATTGAAAAAAATATAATGAAAAATCAATATGGTAGTGTCGGTTTGGGATCTAGGGGGAAATCTCCATGTATATTTGTTTTATGTTCTCGCCATTGTTTATTTTTCTATTTTTTAAGAACTTGTGTTGAGTCCCTAATTTGCCTCTTTTCCATACACTTTTCCATATCTTTTTCACTCACCTAAACCTCCAAAATTGTCAATATCATGTGCAAAAGGGTATCTAACATGGTTTTTAATTATGTTTTTGTGTTTTCTATTTGATTTAGATTTTGTTCATACAGCTGCGGAAACTTGCCACTTTCCGCAGCTGCTGCAACTTTCCGCAGCTATTTTGTGGAAATCTATGCTACAGGTGTCTACGAAGGAAACGAGCTACATGGGCAGGCTAGGAATGACGAGGACATGGTTCGTGTCCTATTGGTTCAAGTAAATTCGTCAAAGAAAGCCGCGGTCAAAGCCATCCACGTGGAAGTCAACTATGGAGTTCTATGTCGGCTGGACTCTGTTTCGTGGCATATAAACATCCATACGACCGTTTCTAAGCTTGCGGAGGTTAATTGACATCTGTGCAAAGTTCTGGAGTTGAATTCAAGCACCCACCTTCCATAGATCCGTTTTCCAACATGGCCATACTCCTATATCCGTGGCCTTAGTGGTCTACGTGCTGGCTGCTATCATAAACTTCAGGAGACAGTTACAGTTTATTGTTTTATATAGAGCGTTTGCATACGCACGGAGAGTTAGTCGTTAGTTGTTGAGTTGTTAGTTGATAGTTGATGTGCGAACTCTGTTATGTTAGCTTTGTAGTGATTACGCTGCCTTGAGCCGTAATACTACCAGTCTGTAATGAACTGCTTCTTAATGTGAAAAGACTCTGTTTTCAACTTAATTCGTGTTGAGGATCGTTACCAAAGCTGTGTAGAGGGCCCCTGCTCAGCCGAGGTTCTGTGTATTAATGTATATATATTTCATTTCATTTCTTTAAAAAGTCATTGTATCATAATCCATTACATGTTCATATTTCATAGTTGTTTCATTTCTGTTCATACATTTCTATAATTTCCATCGCATTCTTGTCTTTCATGTTTTTATGATTGTTAAATCACTGATCAGTTTTCTTGTGCAGGTTTTAGGTAGACAGCCCGGGCATTTTCATAGTATTTTGGCTAATGATATGAGACTAACATTATTCTGCTGCTAGTTTCCTTTTCATAGCATTTGTTTAACTTCAGTCTTGCTTTGTACATTGCAGTTTTGTTTATCTGATTCAGTAGTTAAATTTAAATATATTAAGCTACTCATAGTGTCTTCGGTTACCTCCGAAAGCCACAGCTGGACTGATGGTGAGGGGCTGCATGATGAAATGTGTAGTTTAGTATTAGTTTCCTTTCTGCAAAATTAGATATATTAAGTTGCTCATAGCGTCTTCAGTTTCCTCCGAAAGCCACAGCTGGACTGATGGTGAGGGGCTGCATGATGAAGTGTGTAGTTTAGTATTAGTTTCTTTTCCGCAAACTTAGATATATTAAATCATGTATGACATCTTCAATTGCCTCCGAAAGCCACAGCTGGACTGATGGTGAGGGATTGAATCATGTATGTATGGTTTAGTATTAGTTTACTTTCTGCAAATTAAATATCAGTTACACAAGTTGTTTATGATTACTTCCGCAAGTCATAGCTGGTCTAATGATGAAGGGTCAGAAAATGAATTGATGTAATCTGATTTAGATTTATTTCATCGCAATTTTGAATTTCCATAAGCGTAGTTTCTTTTGTGTTCAGTTGGCAGCAAGAATAGTTTAGTTTTCATGTTCACTAGTTTCTTGTTTTGATTCATTAGATTAGCAGCACTTTTCATTTCAGCAGTACACTTTTACTTTCTTTTAAGTTTTGTCATTGTAATTTCAATTTTCTTTTAAAGTTTCAAGATTGGTAAATCATTATAGGGGATATCATTTCCTTGAACAAATATAACCAAGCTTGTTTTTCACTTTAGAATTTCCATTTCACCTTAGAAAGACCCAAAAAGCGACAAAGAGTTAAGAAATAGGTTATCTTGCACATATAGTGCGCCGCACTTCATCGCCTACGATTCCCGGATTGAAAAAATTAAATGCGACAATTTAGGACACACTCAAATTGACCAAACATTTTGGCGCCGTTGCCTGGGGAAGTGTAACTAGGTAGCCAATTTCTTTAAAAAAAACATAAAATCATAAAAGAAGGGAAAACTTGATAACTTCTTGAAGTATGCTCTCCTCTTGCACCTAGTGTGATCCGGGAGGATCAGAAAAGAGAGTTATTGGTTTAGTAATTTCTTAAGTATGCTCTCTTCTTGCACCTAGTGTGATCTCGGAAGATCGTAAAGAGAATTATTAGCCCAACTTTTAAAAATAAAAATAAAAAATGACATGCATAGAGCAAGAGATTCTAGGGGAAGGTTTATAGCTAAAGCCAAGAGTTCGATTTTCACAACTCCATCTTCTTCGAGGCATAGACCAGATTCACCACCATCTACCCCTAGCCTTAAGATTTTTTGGAAGTCAAGGAATAGTTTCGAATTAGAGGATTCTCCTATACCACCTACTAAAAACCCACTTAGAAAACAAAGAGACTTTCTCTCATCCTTCCTTGGTAGAAGAACTAGAGGACTATAAGGACTCTAAAGAAACTATCATGGCAGAGGAAGTAATAAATAGAGGTGGAGGTAGAAGAGGAGGAGATAATGGAGATAACAATGGTGAAGGAAATAATGAGCGTAAATAGGGACAATTTGCTTGGATTCCCTATAGTTGATGAGGAAACTCATGCAACAATGAAAAATATCTCACCATCTCTGTTCTCCCTAACTTTTATGGATTGCGAAGTGAGGATCCCTGAAACATTTCGTTTGAGTTTGAAGTAGTGTGCCGAACTTATGACTATATGGAAGATTCTCAAAAACTCAAACTGTTTCCTTCAACATTGAAGGGATCTGCTTTGAAATGGTTCATGGGATTAGCCACTCAATCTATCAGGACTTGGAATGATATTTAACAAACATTTTTGGATAGATACTTGAACTATTGTATGCCCACCAATCACAAGGATGAGGTATTCAAAATGATGCAAAAAGAAGATGAAAATTTGGAAGACTTAATTGAAAGATTTCAATACAACTTGAAAAGAGAAAAGATGAGAAACTTAGATAATGAAACCTTGAAAAGCCCTCCTATTAAAATCCATTAGAGATGAATGGATAGACATTTTAAACATGATGGGGAGAGGAGACATTTCTCAACTCCCATTTCGTGATATAAATGAACTATGTATCCATCTCTCAAGAGGAAAATCTAAAACCGGAAAAGGGCCTAGGGATTCTTCTCTTATTAGGGCTAACAAATCTGCATAACTGGATCGGTAAGTAGGGCGCAGATTGGTAATATGCTTGATGAGTTCAAAAGCTGATATCTTAGGGAGCCTTAGTGAACAACTATACACCCTTAAAATCCAAAACAAGCGTAAAGCGAGTAAAGAGATGCTTTAGCCATCTTTTGTCCGAAATGTAGAAAGAAACATGCTTTAAGGGAATGTCCCTTGGATGCAAAAGTTGTATAAACATGTATGATTTGCTCGGAAAATCATGAGATCAAGGATTGTCCTTCAATCCCTCGGACTCAAAGTCGTTTTTCAAGAAGATCCAAATTCGGTAGAATCTCTTTGTTTTGTCGCAGAGGAGACCTTGGTAGGGACAAAAATCTCAAGGGTTTAATAACCCCATGAATCTTCAAACCCCACCAAATTGGAATCCTTGGCAACAACCTTGGCCCCAACATCGTAGATTCATATCGCCCATGGGTACAAGGGGATGCAAAATCCTTATGGGAGATTTGCTCAATTTTATCAATATCCTCCATCTTTTCAAAATCAACAAGCTCCACAATTTCCAAGCCCAAATCCACAACTTTCATTTCCATTTCCACAACAAAAACCTTCTCAACAAAATACAAATCCTCAACTCATGCTCCCATACCAACGGAAGACAAATCAACTTCCAAACTCATCATTGCCAAATCCTAACAATAAGAATCCTCAAACTACTTATGTGGTAGAAGGACAACAATTTCCTACCTATATGATTGTTCCCTATCAACGATGTACAACTCGGATCCGGTAGAGTCTTAGAAAAACCTTCTATAGATATTCAGGAGAAAGATACCTCCGAGGAGGACTCTCTTCAAGTCAATAAGGGTTCTCGAGGAAGAATCTCTTCAAAATTCAAAAAAATTCAAAAAAGAAAAAAGAAAAGCTAACATCCACAACTCCTATAGTTGAGAAACATGTATCTTCATCTACACCTCCTTTTCCGGAAAGACTACAAATTGATAAGGGGGTGGAAAAACAAATCTTGTTGCCTAACTATGACTTTCTAGATGAATTGAAGAATGTTTGTATCAAGATTCCATTTCTAAAAGCCATTCGAGAAATTCCTATTCTAGCAAAAACCATAAAGGAGTTGAGTTTCAAAAGATCGGGGAAGGAAGCTAAAGGACACAAGAAGAATCCACCGTAGGAAAGATTGCGGACATTATGATGGGAAAAAATTACCATGCGAGAAGTATGTAGATCCAGTGGAGTCCAATTGTCAAGACACATATAAATGGGATAGAAATTCCAAAACACATTGATTGACTTAGGGGCTGCTATCAACATTATGAGTAGACAGACTATGGAATAGCTTAAAACTTCCTAACCTTGTTTTTACACCTACTTTATTGCAACTTGCGAGATCGATCTAAGTTATTAAACCGGATGGTGTATTAGAAGATATTTCGAGTCTCCTTAGATTCTTGGGAATATCCATTAGACTTTATGATTTTGACTCCCAAAAGTAATCTAGGAGGACACCCCATTATCTTAGGAAGACCTTGGCTGGCCACAGTCGATGCTTTTATTAGTTGTAGATCCGGAGACATGTACATTTCTAATGGTAATTCGACAAAGAAATTCAATTTGTATCCTCCGAGCAAAGAGCAATCACGAAATAGGAGACAATGAATGGATCGATGATGAGAACACTATACAACTTTGTCTCTTACCATTTCCGAAATTAGTGAGGATAGTCAAATTAACACATTAGAAAATTTTGAGATAAATTCGGGAATATGACCCCACACAATTTTCGACTGAAATCGACATAGAATATTTATCATCATTTCAAATGTCTCTTTACTCTATGGAAGAGTTTGGTAATTCTCGCTATTGAGATTTTTTCCAGGAAAAGACATTGAATATCAACAAACATCTCGGAGAAGTCACAACAAGAAGAACTAACCCGAGAATCTTGCAAAAACATTCTCATCTGCATTTGCATGGGAGTATACCGACATGAAGGGTATTGATCCTAAGACTTGCATCCATCATATCTATATTGAGGAAAACTGAACAGACCAATCGGACAACCTCAAAGAAGGATGAATCCAAATCTTAGGAGATAGTGAAAGAAGAGCTCCAAAAACTTCTCGATGTAAACTTCATTTATCCAATTTCGGGATAGCCGATGGGTTTCTCCTTTGGTTATAGTACCTAAAAAAGAATGGTAAATGGAGAGTATGCATGTGATTACAGGGGAATTGAACAAAGCAACTTTGAAGGATCACTTTCCTTTGCCTTTTATTTATCGGGTATTAGATACATTAGCAGTAAAAAGTACTTTTCATTTTTGGATGGTTTTAGTGGTATAATCAAATTCGGGTAGCACTCAAGATCAAGATAAGACCACATTTAATTGTCCATGGGGAAATTTTGCCTACTGAGTGCTTCCTTTAGGTTATGTAATGCACCGAGCAACATTCCAAAGAGCAAGACTAGGAATTTTTTATGATCTAATCCATGATTGTGTAGAGGTTTATATGGATGATTTTACAGCTTTTTATGGTAATTCATTTGAAGAGGCATTAGAAAATTTGGAAAAAGTTCTCATAAGATGTAAAGAAACAAACCTTTCATTAAGCCATGAAAAATGCTTTATGATGTTTATCGAAGGGATTGTTTTAGGACATCATATTTCGGGAGATGGGATTAAGGTTGATAGATCAAAAGTTGAAGTCATCTCCAAGTTGCCTATTCCAAATTGTCAAAGAGATGTTAGAAGTTTTCTAGGATTTATCTGGTTACTATAGAAGATTTATAGAAAACTTCACTCAAAAATAGCATCTCCACTCTTCAAATTGCTTACAAAAGACTCGTGAATTTAAATGGGATCCTGATTGTCAATCAAACTTTTTGAAACTTTGAAAACAAGAATATCTGAAGCACCCATCTTGAGAGGGACCAAATTGGAAACTTCCTTTCCATATTTCTACAGATGCTTTTAGATACAGACTCTTGGGCTGTGTTGGGTCAAAAAGATTTAATTCCTTATGCCATTTATTACACCAGTAGAAAATTTGACTCCCACAGAGTTGAACTATACTATGACTCGAAAAAGAGTTCTTAGCTTTTGTTCATGCAATTAATAAATTTAGACATTACATAACAGTGCTATGAAACTTTTATTCATACCTCGACCATTCCCGCAATTAGATATTTAATGAACAAACCTCGTTACTAATGGCGAGGAATGACAAGATGGCTTTTACTTTTGCAAGAATTCAATATTACTCTGTGTTGGATAGACCGGAAAACGAGACATACGATGCTGATTTCTTGTCTAGGATTCGGGAATACTAAAGAAGATTCTCTGTAGAAGATAAGTTTCTGATGAATATTTGTTTGCGAGTAACTATTAAGACCCCTTGGTATGCGAGATATTGCTAACTATTTGGTTACGGGAAACTACCTTCACATTTATTTCCAAGAGAAAAACGAAAGATTATTCAGAGAGTTCAAGATATTCATGGATTTCTAACGAATTGTTTAAAACAGGGCCGATCTTGTGTGATCGAAGATGTGTCGGGGAAGATGAAATGCCCGATATTCTTAAGGCATGTCATGATGAACCATGCGGCGGACACTTTGCGGACAAAAGGACGGCTCTATAAAATCCTTTCCTTGGGATATTATTGGCCTTCTCTCTTCAAAGATGCAAAACAATATGTCAAAAGGTGTGATAGTCGCCAAAGAGTAGGGAAACCTACCCTTTCAAATGAAATGCCATTGCAAACACAGTACTCATTGAACCCTTTGAAAAATGGGCTTTAGATTTCATCTGGACCTATTAATCCACCATCTAAGCAAAAGAAGTATATATTGGTTTGCACTCGATTATGTTACTAAATGGGTAGAAGCTAATGCATTAGTATCTCGCTATCTGAAAATTCAGTTGTTCATTTTCTTTATGAGGATATTTTTATCTCGCTTTGGTGTTCCAAGAGAAATTGTAACGAGATCGTGAGCCAATTCACATCAAATTTGGTGGAAAAGTTGATGGAAGAATACAAAATCAAGCACATAAGATCTACTCCTTACCATCCACAAGAAAATGGTCAAGTGGAGTCCACAAACAAATTTCTTGAAAGTATCATCACCAAAAAGCTGTTCATCTACATAGAAGAGATTGGGCGAAAGGCTTCCGAAGCCTTGTAGGGCCTACTGAACTACATGGAGGAATACAACAGGGACATTCTCCCTATGAACTTGTTTATGGGAAAGAAGTCTTGCTCCCCATTGAGTTCCAAGTCAAGACCTTCAAGATAGTGGTTCAGTTTGGGGATGGACTTATCGTAAGCCCAAAAGCATAGAATGGAGCGACTTGAATGAGCTAGATGAGATCGGACAAGAAGCAATTCTAAGAACTGATCTAGTTCAATATTAAAGAACTAAATGGAATGACAAATATATCAAAGAGAAGAAGTTTCAAGAAGGAGATTGGGCATTGTTATTTGACTCCAAGTTTAAAGATTTTCAAGGGAAATTTCAGATTCATTGGCTTGGGCCATATGAGATTGACAAGATCTTTAACAATGGAGTCGTGAGAATTAAGACCATTGATGAGTTTCAAACTCCTCTTATTGTGAATGGCCATAGATTGAAAGTTTATCATAAGCCACTCTCAAAAGAGGATTTTGTCAAGTTGTTTCAAGAAAGTTCGCTAATCAGGTACAGTACTGCAGAACTTCTTCTTCTCCACCAGACTTAGCTTTTTGTTTTTTCAAGTTTAGAGAGAGAGAGAGAAAAAAATGGTATAAGCTCGAAAACCAATCATTGATTGGCAGTCTTATACGTAGAAAATATGGGGTGAAATCGTGGACACTCGACACTCTATATTTTCCAAAAAATCATGTCTTTCATTTCATTTTCATTTCACCACCCACTCCATTTCATTCCACTTCATTTCATTTCATTTCATTTCATTTCACTTCATTCCACTTCATTTCATCCATTCCATCAATAAAAATATTTTTTTATGACCATTTCCACTGGTCATCTCTGTCATTTGTTCATTTCTATTCAACCAAGTAATAGTCTGTGTCGGTCACGAGATGATCATCCTGCTTCCCTTAATCGACTCCAGGTTTCGCATGACAGTAGGCGGTCTGCGACTACTACTACGCTTTCAAAGAAAATGTACAGGTTAGTTGTTATTTCCAAAATTATGAAATAAAATGCAGGGGAGAGGATCAATGGAACATTCAAGACACTAATGAAGATCAATCAGTTGAAGACCAAGGGCAAAAGCAAGGATTCCAAAGGTATGAATAAAGTTTATTTCAAATAGTATTGAAAAACACATTGGTATATAGTTTTAAACTATGAGCTCTACCCATAACGCGCAATGATTATATTGAAAGTCCCGTAACCTTCCACGATCTCCATGTTATCCCCTTGCATTTATTCACAAACAGTTTCATCATTGAAATTCCGATTCTCACTCATGTTCCAATATCCCACCGTAGATAATGAGACGTATTTGAGTTGACAAAGGACTCTTACAAGCCGCATAACTTCATAATCATTGATTGAAACGTGTTCATATTTATTACACGACCACCAAAATTCAAAACGCGACCGAATGCATTATACTTTGTTAACCTCTTTGTCGTGTCTCGTCGTGTTTATGAAACCCCCACTCTACTCATTCTCACTCCCTCGTTTCACTCCATTTCGTTCCCTTTTGCTCACTCTCACTCCCGATATATCTACCACAGCGTCTTACTCCATTCCGTTTATGGTGCTCATTTCCATTTTATGATAACATCCCCACGAGTATTGTGCTCGATCCTCGTGTATTCCATCATTCCATTTCCACTTAAACCCTCACGGAGGCAAACTTGTGAAGCACGGAGAAGTGAAATGGGAAAATTATTAAGGCGCGAGCCGAAGGACCGAATTTTATAGAGGGATATCCACAAGCAAAAAGAGATGTTGAGGAAAGCTAAATGGCTGCGTTTATTCGCAAATTCGGGGGGTTACCACGAGAGAAGTTACAAAAGCGTTTGCAAGATCATTTGATGGCTCGGAAGCGTAAGTTGGAGACCTCAAGTTTTTGGTCAATGAAGCATCAATAGCAAATGACTACGAGCTTCTTCAGAAGGAGAATGTTGGTTCAAAAAATAAAAGTATCAGTGATGAGGCATGGAGAACAATTCTACGAAATCAAGGTATGGATATCACTGTTTTTAAAAAGAGGAATCCCCGTGCATGCAATAAGAGAAGAATGGACCACTTTACTACTAATTGTTCGAAATTTATTACATGTGAAGGCCGTTTTGGGTCTATGTACATGTACCATACTAGGCTATTGATGAATTTTCTTGAAAAACCAAACTCTCAATCTTCCTTATTTTCTATTCAATAGCTTAAAGAAAATGGTCATGACTGTTCAAAAACACTTGGGAGATGTAGAGCCTCATCTTTATCACCACGGCCTTATAAAAATTATGATTGAAAAGGAGCTAAAGGAAAGAAAAGATACATGGGAACAATTCCTAGTTAGAAACTTCTTTTGAAGAACCTCGTGAAATTCCCTCGAAGGTAGTTCAATTAGAAGGAGTAGAAGAAAGAGAATGAATGTTGAAACCCAAATTGCTCCTACTCGGGAAATTCCCGTGACTAGCACAGACAAAAAGAAGTAGAAGGAAAAGAACAATAGATGAAATCCAAAACACTTCTACTACTACTATGAAAAAACGCGATAGGGAAGAGAGATTGGTAAAAAAGGAAGAAGAAGGAAATTAAAGCTAAGAAGCCAATAATACCAAAAGGGAAAGAAATTATTGAGAGCCGTCCATAAAACTCTTTCTTCGAAGAAGAAGATCACCAAATACTATCCGACGAGATTAGTTTATCTTCAAAAACGACCATCCATATCCGAGAAGGCAGAGACAAGAAAACAAGAACAAAAGGGTAGTGTACCACGGCATGTGAGGAGAAGCAAGCAGGCTTAAGGGAAAATTGAGAAAAACACAAATTAAGGGTCCTCATTTCATTGATTTGGGTGAGGAGACATCTCGAGCATGTCTCCAATCGACCATAGTCCATTTCGACCCGCTTAGTGAACTCCGACTCCTTTCACTCCCAATCGACAATGAGCATACTCCATCTTATTCTCGAACAAAATATTGATGTAAGCCCTCCTCGACCCTGAGTTTTGAACATAATTCTCCCTCTACAGACATTTTGGGACGACCCAATGAAAATGACACCGGAAGTAGATCCCAAGCGACGAGGGAGGTATATGACTATATAGAATCCTTGGAGAAGGCAACGCACGAGCCCAAGTACCTCTTCCATTCAGCCTCATACATTGCAGGATGATTTAGTTCGCTCATTAAAACAGAAATTTTTTGAACTGGAGCTTTTGAATCGGCATATCAAAAATGAAAATGAAATACGAAAGAACAAGGAAACCGGACAAGATCATCCATGATAATACTATGTTACATTTGGGTATTTGGCAAAATAAGAATAAGAAATTAAAAAGGAAATGCCAAAAAATTGAGCAGAGCACTTGTGAATATCAAATTTAGGTGCTTAATGAAGAAACCTCGAATGATGGCAGCACAAAGAAGAAGAGAAGGGGTTGGATGTGCTTTGCTGAAGTATCAAGGCACATGAACCGAATAAAGAGTATCAAAATTTTGGTTGCATCAGGACATGCAACACCTTCACAAAGTGGGGTATGTTGAGTCCCCAATTTGCATCTTTTCCATACACTTTTCCATACTTTTTTCACTCACCTAAACCTCCCAAATTGTCAATATCATGTGCAAAAGGGTATCTAACATGGTTTTTAATTATGTTTTTTGTGTTTTCTATTTGATCTAGATTTTGTTCATACATACTCGCGAATCTTGCCACTTTCCCTGTACTGCCTGCAACTTTCCGCAGCTATTTTGTGGAACTATATGCTACGGTGTCTACAAGGGAAACGAGCCACATGGGCGAGGCTAGGAACGACGTGGACATGGTTCGTGTCCTATTGGTTCAAGCAAACTCGTCCAAAGAAGCCGTGGTCAAAGCCGTCCCACGTGGAAGTGAACTATGGAGTTTCATGTCGGCAGGACTCGTTTCGTGGCAAATAAACATCCATACGGCCGTTTCTAAGCTTGCGGAGGTTAAATCGACATCCGTAGCGAGCTCCTGGAGTTGAATTCAAGCATCCACCTTCCGTAGATTCACTTTCCAACACGGCCATACTCCTATATCCGTGGGTGTAGTGGTCTACGTGCTTCGCCATCATAAACTTCGAGGAGACGATTCATGAGTTTATTGTTTTATATAGAGCGTTTGCATACGCACAAAAAGTTAGTTGTTAAGTTGATAGTTGATGTTCGTGAATAAACTCGTTATCCGTTAGTTTTCTTTGTAGTGATTACGTCGCCTTTGAGCCGTAACACTACCATACGTAATGAATCGCTTTTTAATGTGAGAAGACTACTGTTTTTCAACTTAATTCGTGTTTGAGGATCGTTACCAAAGGTCATGTAGAGGGCCCCCGCTTCGCCTAAGGTTTTGTGTATTAGTGTACATTTTTTCATTTCATTTCTTTTAAAAGTCATTGTATCATAATCCATCCATATGTTCATACTTTGTAGTTGTTTCATTTCTCGTTTATACATTTCCATAATTTCCATTTCATTTCGTCTTTCATGTTTTTATGATTGTTAATCACCGATCAGCTTTTCTTGTGCGAGTTTTAGGTGATACGACCGGGCATTTTCATAGTATTTTTACTAATGACATGAAACTAACATTGTTCTCATCGCTAGTTTGTTTTTCATAGCTTTTGTTTAACTTCGCCTTGCTTTGTACATTTCGAGCTTTTGCTTATCCGATTCGAGTAGTTAAATTTAGATATATTAAGTCGCTCCATAGCGTCTTCGCTGTACTCCGAAAGCCACAATTGATCGATGGTGAGGGACTATTATGAAATGTGTAGTTTAGTATTAGTTTCTTTCTAGCAAATTTAGATATATTAAGTCTGCTCATAGCGCTCTTCGCTGCTCTCCAGAAGCCACAATTGGGACTGATGGTGAGGGATCGCATTATGAAATGTGTAGTTTAGTATTAGTTTCTTTTCCGCAAATTTAGATATATTAAATCATGTATGACATCTTGCATTGTCTCCGAAAGTCACATAGCTGGATCGATGGCGAGGGATTGAATCATGAGTATATGGTTTAGTATTAGTTTACTTTCGCAAATTAAATATCGAGTTACACAAGTTGTTTATGATTACTTCCGAAAGTCATAGTCTGGTCTAATGATGAAGGGTCGAGGAAAATGAATTGATGTAATCTGATTTAGATTTATTTTGTTGCAATTTTGAATTTCCTTAAGCATAGTTTCTTTTGTGTTTAGTTGGCAGCAAGAATAGTTTGGTTTTCATGTTCACTAGTTTACCGTTTTGATTCATTAGATTAGCAAGACCTTTTCATTTTTCAGTAGCAGCACTTTTTACTTTCTTTCAAGTCTTGTCATTTTAATTCTCAATTTGCTTTTAAAATTTTCAAGTTGGTAAATCATTATAGGGGATATCACTTCCTTGAATAAATATAACCAAACTTGTTTTTCATTTTAGAATTTCCATTTCACCTTAGAAAGACCAAAAACGACAAAAGTTAAGAGATAGGTTATCTTGCACATATAGTGCGCCGCACTTCATCAGCTTACGATTCCCGGATTGACAAATTAAATGCAGCAATTTAGGACACACTAAATTGACCAAACATACCTCAGGACATGCTTTCCTACCTTCCAAAAGAGCGTGGTAGGCTTAACCATAGCTTGTGAAAGCTGGTTAATAGTGTAGTATATGTCCGATCGTGTATTGACCAAATACATGAGTGAACCAACCAACTTTCAATAAACAGTGGCATCCACTACCTCTGCCGATATAGCATCCTCTTTCCTCCAACCACCAGGAAGAGGAGGGTCGATAGGCTTGCAGCCTTGCATTTTGAACTTCTCCAGTATCTCCCGGGCATACTTTCCTTGAGACACAAACAGTCCAGCCTTCTTCTGCCAAATTTCCAATCGTAGAAAATAATGAAGGAGGCCCAAGTCCTTCATCTCAAACTCCTTTGCAAGATTTGCCTTGCATGAGTGTATCAACAGTTCATCACCTGTTAGTATCAAATCATCTACATAAAGTAAAATAATTAGCAACTTACCCTCCACCACAATCTGGTATAGGTTCAGATCTGCCTCACTCTTGGTGAATCCAAGTCTGGTGAAATAATTGTCTATCCATGTGTACCAAGCACGAGGTGCTTGTTTCAACCCATACAACACTCTTTTGAGCCTGCACACATGCGACTCATTGCTGAAGATTTCGAAACCTTTAGGCTGCTCAATGTACACCTCCTCCTCAATGACTCCATTAAAGAATGCAGTCTTCAAATACATCTGATGAATGTGCCAACCCATCTGTGCTGAGAGAGAAAGGATGGTCTGTATGGAAGAATACCTTGCGACAAGTGCAAAGGTTTCTTCATAGTCAATCCCCTCAATCTGTGAGAAGCCTCAGGCAACAAATCTTGCCTTTTACTTCTCGACGCTCCCGTCAGCAGCTTGCTTCACTTTGTAGATCCATCTCGAACCTACCACTGATTTCCCTTTTTTCCTTGGGACAATCTCCCATGCACTATTTTTGACAATCGAATCATACTCTTCCACCATGGCATCTACCCATGCAGGGTCCTCCACAGCATCCTCGAAAGAGGATGGATTTGTCACGATACACTTTCTCATCAGAGCAATGTATCCAATAAATCGGTCAGGTGACTACCTCTGTCTGTGTTGTGATGTAGGTGCTCCTACATTTTGCGCTGCATCAAGATTCAATCGCTCAGCTTCTGTAGTGTGCTTTGGCCCTCTGATGTTTGGCACTGCATGAGTGGTTTCTTCCACTCCATGAAACTCTTCTTGTGGCTGATCCACATCTTGAGGCTCATGCTTAGGAACTAGTAGCTCCTCATATGCATGCAAGTGTAGCTCCCTCTCAAGCGACAACTTCATGGCTTTCTCCTTATGAAATTTGATATCCCATCGCACAACAGTCTTCCAGCTGTCTGGAAAATACACACGATAATTATGGGTTGTTTATGTGTACCCCACAAATATCCCAACCTCTGCGGTTAGCTCTAGCTTCTTCCTGGCATCCTTCGTCACATGAATGTAAACAGGTGAGCCAAATATCTTCAAATGAGAAATATTAGGCTTCTTACCAGAAAACACCTCTTCAGGTGTACTCTTGCCAAGTACTCTATGAGGACAATGGTTTTTCACATAAACCGCAGTGTTGCATGCTTCAGACCATAAGTGTATGGGAAGGCCCTGATCATGCAACATCACCCGTGCAACACCCACGATCATTCTTTTCTTTCTCTCCGTGACCCCATTCTGCTGTGGTTTATGAGGCACTATGAGCTCTCCTCAAATTCCTTCTGCGCTGCAAAAGTATTTGAATTTTCCAGAGATGAATTCACCACCATTATTGCTCCTTAGAGCCTTCACTTGCTTCCCCAACTCTTTCTCAACCAGCGCCTTGAACTCACAAAACTTTGAGTATGTCTCGCTCTTCTTCTACATGAAGAAGATCCAACACTTATGAGAAAATTCATCAACAAATATCACATAATACATATGATTTGCTGTCGAAGCTACTAAGAAAGGTCCACACGCATCTGTGTGAATTCTCTTAAGGATCATCGTGGCACGAATATCCTTCTCATGAAAGGTGGCTTTCATAAAGTTTCCCAAAGTACATCCCTTGCACTGATCTAACTGTGCAAGTGTACCCTTGGGAAGCCTGGTAGAAATCTGCTACAAAATTTTCAAAGCGCCATGGTGAAGATGGCCCAATCTCCAGTGCCACAATTCGCCCTCATCCCGGCTCACCACTCATTCTTCTTTTCCTACCATTGCTGCGCAACCATCTACCTACAATTGATAAATGTTATTAACTTGAACCCCTATCCTCCGGGTTTCACTAGTTTCCTTACTATGCAGGAAAGCCTTTCCCTCGCTAAACACAACATCATATCCCTTGTCTTCCAACATCACCACAGAGATCAAATTCTTCTTCTATCCTAGAACATGCATGACATCCTTCAATATGAAAGGTTTACCAGACTCCCTCTCAAAGGAAATGGTCCTGATACCAGTCGCACTGTATCTACCATCATCGCCCATCTTGATGTGCACTCCAAGATCCTTATCATCCAAATCACTGAACAAATCTTTGTCTCTGGTCATATGGAAAGACACACCACTGTCAAGAAACCACACTGATCCCATCACACTTGAAACCAAGCATGCGATCAATGAAAAATCCAGCTCAAAATGCAATGCTAAGGCCTCTCTAGCTGCAAATCCAACAGCTTTCTTATTTTTCTTCTTCTGTGGACAATTAGTGGCGTAATGTCCGTGTTGGTGACAGTGAAAGCACTTCACCTTGGACAAGTCCTGCTTCTTGCCATTCACATCAAATTGAGAAGGATTTTTCTTTCCCTTACCTTTCCTTGCTTTGGCAGCCAAAGAAAAATTTTCTTCATCTTCATTCTTCGATGAAGATCCATCCCTAGTATGCCGCCTTATCTCCTCCTGCACAAGATCTGACCAAAATCGCTCCCATCCCAGCACTTTCTCCCAACCATTGACAGAGTCCTCGTAGCTATGCCAGCTCTTCAAAATCCCAAGGAGAGCCAAGCTCACCAAGTCCTCTTCATCTACAGTAACCCCCACACTTCCCAACTCATCCCTACACTGGACAAACTTCGTGAGGTACTTGGGTATACTTTTTCCTTTCTCTATTTTTTATTTTTCTGAGCTTGTCTTTAAGCGCCAACTTCCTCTGGTCGCTTCTGCTTTGGAAAAAGTCTATCAAAGATTTCCACATCAAGAATGGAGAAGCTTTACCATGAAGGCTGGACACTATGTGATCCTTCACACCTTCCAACATAATCCTTTGACATTTTTTTGTCTTCTTTTGCCATGCGTCAAGTGCGGCTGCATCGCTAGAAGAAGGTTTTAGAATTTCTGCATCTATGAACTCCTTCAACCCATTATCATCTAGAACCACCTCCATCATGTCCTTCCATGAAATATAATTCAAGTTTCCCTCAAGGGCATACTCCAATCGCAATCCGTTGAAAGACATTTCAATGAATGCTCAACTTTGACACCAAGAAAACACTGCAGCAGATTCGAATTCCACCAGCACAAAAATCAACCACTTCAATAATTTCAATCTGATCTGGTCAATATCGCTATGATACCATGCATAAATTACATAAATAATGTGTTATATATCCAATATTATCCTAATCACACACTATTTTAAACTCATGCACAATACAGAATCTATTCCACCATTGATCATCACATGCGGAAATTAAATCAATTGCAATGCACACATGAAACCATAAAAATTCACACACATTAACATAGTGATTTAACGGGAAAGCCTGAAGCTAAAAACCCCAACTATCTGCATATAATATATGTCATGGAGATCATGTAACAATCCTCATACAAAGCTGACCATGTCAAGCTCTCAGTACAATACAATCGCTACACACTAATCAGGCCTGATCTTGCAAATCCATGCACTGATCTATGCCACCTGCTAGCCTACCTCTACTACGAAATCCCTGATAAATAATGGCTCTGAATGAACTTGAATCCACCTATCTTGCACTATGCAATCCTCATTGGCATCTCCACTCATTGTTGGATGCAATCAATGCATCACTATAGTCACAACTGATAGTCACACTTGCTCTTTCACCTATCTCTCCACTGGTCTCCACTGAAACTGTCCATGCAATGTAGTTAACTGATGTATTATTCAGTTGATTAATGATTTATTATTTAGTGAATTAATTAAATAATTAAGTCACACCACACTCACTGGTGTATCAATCAGTTAGACTAGATGCAACTAGCTCAACTGAGTCTAACTGAGTTAAACTAAATACAACTCCACCAACTACTTCTATAACTCCACCAAACTCTGTCATGAGTTATAACTGAAGTCCTCATGCATTAGCTCCAGTAAACCATCATGAATAGCATAATTCCTTCTGTCAGCTGCTGTGCCACATCTGTGCACTTAACTAAAGTGCTCGAAGAGAATAAGATAATGTTTATAGTCCAAATATTATTAAGAGCTAATAATATTCGACATATCTATTTTTATATTGGAAATCTAAAAATAGATTCCACCCAATATGTCTAAAAATATAAGTCCATATATTTTTTCCAACTTGACCAACCATCCACAAATAGCATCCTGCAACTCATAGAATATGATCGACATGTCTAAAAATAGACATATTCTAAAAATAGACTTTGCGCCAAAAATAGCCTGCGGGCCCACTTAGTGAAGGCGACTCTTTTCATTAAGCTCATCATCTTGTTGAATCTCAAAAAACAGGATCATTGTGTGTATTATAAATTAATTGGTTACCATGTTATTTATTTGGTCTTCTATGTGGATGATATGTTGCTGGTTTGAAATGACAAAGAAATTATCTAGGATATGAAGACCCAATTGTTCTCCAAATTCAACATGAAGGATCTTGGTGCTACAAACTATATTTTGGGCATGGAAATCAAATGAGATCGGGAAAAGAGGAAGCTCTAACTAAACCATAGGAAGTACGTCGATACAAAATTGTAGAGGTTCAATATGTAGGATAGTAAACTGGTGAAGATTCCTATTCCTGTAGGTGTAAATTGATCGGCTGAACACTGTCCCAAGACATAAGAAGAAGAATAGGACATGTCTCATGTCCCACATGCAGGTGAAATGGGTATCCTGATGCATCAAACGGCCTGTACTAGACCATAAATTGCACATGCAGTGGGAGTGTTGAGTAGTTTTATTTCAAATCCAGGGAAGGAGAATTGGACATCAGTAAAGAGGGTTTTCACATATTTGCGTGGCACTAGTGATTATGATTTGTGCTACCAAGGAAGACAAGTATTGGATAGATTTTTGGGCATTCATGGCTTTTTTGATGTAGACTGGGCTAGAGATCTGGATCAAAGAAGATCTACAAGTGGGTATCTATTTAGCCTATTTGGAGGTGCAGTTAGTTGGATGAGTAAAAGACAGTGTATAGTGGCTCTTTCAACTACAGAGGTATAATACATGATATCCACTCATGTAAGCAAGGAAAAAGTTTGGTTGTAGTGATTTTTTTCAAGTATTATGTTGGTGCAACAATCTATAAGGATAGACTGTGATAGCCAAAGTGAAATTTTCTTGGCTAAGAAACTTGCTTATCATTCAAAGACAAAGCACATTCATGTTCAATATCACTTTGTGAGAGATATGGTTGAGGATAAAAAGGTGTTGCTGGTAAAGGTGGAAATTTTGAGAATGTTGCAGATGCAATGACGAAGTCTGTGAGCACTGAGAATGTCTCTTGTTGTAGAGAAACAATGGGAGTTGCAGGACTAAAATAATGACTAAGCTCTCATGTGGAAATAAAACAAAAAAGTGGGAGAATTTTGGGTGTTTGTTATATTTTTGCCATGATTAGAAGTAGATGAGAAGTGGGAGGGATGACGTGGGTAGTAGTCCCCCTGAATGGGGTCCGAGGTACCCCAAGAATTTTTTTTGGACCCGCCTATGATTTTGTGCATGGGTTTGCACATGGTTTTGGGCATGATCATTTTCTGCTCATGGTATTTTGTAGATCTAGTCAAGGGAACTACAATTATGTTCTAATCTGGGGTTAATGGATTGGGGTTTTTGAATGCTTCGATATGTATATATATATGTGTTGTAATACTAAAAGGAAGATAATGAAAAATCAAGCTGGTACTCCAGGTCTGGGATTTAGAGGAAAATATATATGGATATATGTTTAATGTTGTATTCTCTCGCTATTGTTTATTTTGTTTTTAAGAATTCATTTTCAAATAATTTATGTACAGGGTTAAAACCTACACACACAAAAAGCCTCTTTAGAGTTACATAAACAAGACTTGCAACACATGGAGTTCAAAATTGTAGGGGATTAAAAATGTAATTAATGAGCATCCTTGCACATTATTGGTCAACCCAAAAAAAGAGAATATGTTGGATAAATGTATATAAGCTTGCAGGATGTTGGAGCGAGATGAAAAGTATAATAGGATGAAAAAACAAGTCATATATATGGAATAGTGGCATATCAGTTATAACCAGAGTAGCACATCAACATGATGGTATATTTCAGGATTTGTTGATGACGGTGGGAGAGGCACTCCATGGGAATTCATGGAATCCAAAGATGTTATGGTCATCGTTGACATATGTTATGATAGAGAAACCCAACAATTAGATTGAAGGGAGATTATGAGTTAGTACCCTATACAATGGGAAACTTATGGGATAGTACTTCTACCCAGGGGTACAACACAATTGGAGTGTTCAGACATTGGGGATTTTAGATTTCATTTTTGACAGTGGTATCTCAAAATTGGGCATGGCATAAAATTTTTGGATTTCATCTCAATAATTAAACAAGGATTCTTCATACGTGTTTGGGACCCTGTTATAAGTGCATGAATTGTTTGAGGACGAGTAATTTTGGGAAGGGAGGACTGTAATGACCCTTTTTCTAGACATTGGGAAAGGAGAGTGTGTCATGAGCATGGCTTAAAAATTAAAAATAATTATGGGATATGATAGAATTAATTAATTAAAAAGTGTCTAAATAAAAGAGAAATATGATAAGTCACTTTAATAAAATAGTAAAATAACCAAGGTATTCAGATGACCCATGGTATTTACCCATGTTATTCCAATTGACCATGACTACTATAGGAGGCGAAACCTCACTCCTTAGGCATGCATTTGGATTATTTATTTTATGTTGTTGACTTGAGCTCTTGGAGCTTGTTTGGGTGAGAGCCCACATTATGTAGAGGGTTAGTTACGATAGTCAATAATACACCCTAGATAATCTAATGAGGAGGTGTTTCATATTGAGAGATATACCCTAGCCACTCAAAGAGGAGGGATCAAATCAGATCCGCTCACTGGGCTTAACGTGGAGATCACGAGGATAAGTAAATCACTTCTCTCATAGAGGCATAACATTAAAGGAGTTATTATTAATCATTCAGATATCTTGTTAGTGTTTTAATAAGTTTCTAATCCAGATTTGGCATGTAATATCACATTTCAATTATAATAATAAGCTTGAGTTTTGCTACATATGTCTCGTGTGTATTTTTGAGTTGTATCATTTATGGTTTTATATATACAAATTCATTTGTGTTGGTATTTCATGTACGAAATTGTGCCATTTATTTTTAAGAAATTTTGTGGAAAATTTTTCTTAAGAAATTAAAAAAAAAAATTAATTAAATAATATAAAGGGATATTACATTGGCTAAAACCTTGGTTCTAATGCTAGATGCAAGGATAGTTAGTTTTAGTACTAATCAAATAGTCTATTTTGGAAAATTAAAGAATTAATGAAAGCTTAGTTGAGTGCAAGAGAAGTAGAGTAGTGCATGTTATGCAAGACTAAATGCCACATACATAATGATTTCCCCTTGAATTAGAGATATGTCACAAAAGTGGCTAATCCCTTTGTGGAAAATATGTTGGGAATAGTCAATGTTGGACTACTAAATATGTATAAATTGAATAAATGACCTCCATCATTGCATTTTGTTGAAAAATCACAATAACACTATGGTGGTAGAATTACAATTTTTTCAGGGTAGAACTTCATATTATAGAGGACTACCATGCATTATATATGTTTGTTGAGAGGCCTTATAATAATATGTTCAAAATAGAATTAGTGGAATTTTGAAAAGGAGGAAAAGATCAAAATAAAGATAATTGAACATTGAAGAATGATGTGAATCATCCTCCACGATGATGTTATAATTTTAATGAGGTGGAGCACATTATAAACAATATCCATAGTTTCTTTAGCCTTGTTGCGACTATTTCTAGAAGATTGGGTATAAAACTGAAGACTACTCGAAGCTAATTTAAAAATGAGAGGCACAAGATGAGAATAAATTTTGTGTAAACATGGTTAATTTGGAGTTGTAAGTAATCTATGGTGATGAAGTAATTTAGATGTATATCATTAATTGAGGTATAGAAAAAACATGAGTGAATTTGGATACAATGGATTAGGGTATTATCTATAGAACTTTGTAAAAAGCACTAAGTTTTGATCCCTCTGAACTGAACGAATTTATGCACAATGTGGTAGATGTAATGATGGAATTTTATGTGCACAAGATATTGAGCCTATAAAATTGGGAATACCAAAATGCATAATGTATTTTTTTAGAAGATGATAGAACCTACTTGTGCAAGTGACTAAAAAATAGGTTTAGGGTGGTTGAATGGCTCCCTATGGATACTAGAAGATGATCAAGTTGGAGCTAGTCTTAAAGAGATACATGCATATGTATTAGGAAAACCAATTGTGATAGTTGATTAATATCTATACCATGTGAAAAGAGAATACAAGGAAATTACGATTGCCTTAAAGAATTAATTAGATGATGTGAGGTGTGAAATGATATCCTTGATCTAGGATCATATGTGAGCATTTAATCTATAAATTTTTATGGATATTCCACTAGAATAGTTCATCATAATAGATCTTAAAATTTTATGTAAACTATTTTTATGTAGTGTTTTAATTAATATTATGATTTAATGTTACTAGCTTAACGCATGGAATATCAAAATAAACTAAGAAAAAATAAAGAAGTTAAAGAAAATAACATACCATTTTCATAACGAATACAATATCTATCATGGGAAAACTGAATAGGAGGGAAGCCTAAATATAAGATGAGGAAAATTCCTTGTTTTTTTCTTTATGTTATTAAATGAAAATATAAAGAAAGTAAAGTCCCTATTGATTTTCCAAGGACATTGTGAAAATATGGTTGCTATATGATCTTCTATTTCCTCTATTATAATCAATATCTCGCTCACTTATTTTTATAATTTGTGGAACAATAATCACTATAGTAAGAATGGAACTCCTTCCTTTCCTAGTAGCCTAATATTTAACATTATCATGATAGTCATTTAGGGATATGGGCCGGGATTTTGCATGAGTCAACACCTAGCTAAGGCTATTGTTTTAGACCCTCTAGAATCTTCTTATAAGTCCAAACTTGACTAGCTCCACATGTATGAGTAATGGAAGCTTACATGGCATTCACTCGATACCATGATGGTCAACAAGATAGGTCAACTTACAAGAGGAATAACTTCCTCACATGAATCACGATTTTTCTAATATTTTTTTCATTGGAAAGCTTCCAATATTTATAAAAATTTCTAGAAAGTTTTTTATCCCAAAAAATGTCATTTGACGCCTTGTTTAGTATTTAAAAGTTTCTAGACCCCAAATAACCAAAATAGGACATGCCCCTAAAATGGGACCTGTAAGAAAATAACTTCAAATTTCCACCTAGAAATTTCATAATAAATGACAAGTTATATAATGATATATTTCATATTATGCCTCCCCATTTTCAAAGGATCTGGTTCCCAAAAAATTTCACTAAATGAGGTGATAAAAAATTTCCTCTACCTTCTCCCTAGAGTGCCCTTTGGACTTGCTTAGAAGTTGTCTTATTATATTAAATTGTATCGTTTGATAAATATTCTTGAAATTTTGGTTCTAATTCCTCTATGGTAGGTAATATTTACCCATTAATTTCTCATTCTACAATGGAAGACTCATAGAGTTTCAAAATTCCCACATTTAGCATTGATTAAATGTGTGCATATGGGGTAGATCGAGACTATAAAAATATCACCTATCTTCTCCAACAATTAGGAAATACCATGTTTTAGAGCCTTGAATTATTACTAGGACCTTGAATGTATTCTATATTATTTTTTGGTCATGTCAAACCTTCTCCTTTTATTTTGACTTCTCCAACATCTCTTGTACTTGTAAACAGATTCACCGCATACCTAGTCCCTTATTATCTTAATTGGGGTTATGTGGTATTATTTTTTTGTCTTTTATAACTCAATCAATTACTATAAAACCACCTTTATATTGACTCAACCCTCTCAAAGGAATTATGAGATGGATTCTTGACAAATTCTTTTCTTAGTTTTCCATTCTCCTGACCTCTTCACACCTGGTAGAGAGTATGCAAAACTCATGTGACAAGATGAAGTAACAATATTTAGATTTAAATGCCAAGTAACAATATGAATTAAACATTCTCCTCCTATATGTACATAATGTTAGAATATTTAGACATATTATTAAACATACAACAATATTAAAAACCATAAATTTACTAGATTATCCTCTTATGCATATAACAAAAACATTTAATCACAATAAGGAGACAAGAGAGAAAGAGAGGAGTACACTATATATACAAAGTAAAACACCAATGTGGAGAAACATGCATCAGAGGGTAATAGTATTTTTTTATTCTTCAAAAATCTCCAATCTTACACTTGAGAAAACCTTCACACATTTTTTACCCTTTACAAAGATAATACCTTCATATTCATGTATGTCTCATGGGTCTCTCTTGCCTCTATTATATATCAAGATTTATGGAGGAATTACATCCCAATGAAACATTTGGGATAAATGTAAATTCACCTCTTTATATAATAAATGGTAACAAGGGTATTTTACTCTATGAATGTGAGCTGACACTTTTAAATAAGATTTCAAATTTTTTTGATATAACACTAGACATGATTACTTTCCAAAGGGACACATTCAAACTCTCCTCCTAAATGATGACTAGGCAGAAGGAACACTTATGGAGGAAGGTGGAATTACATCAATACTCCTCCTTGATGACAAATTCCCACATTTCCAACAACTTTTGAAGTCATACAAACTTCACCTTTGTCATGGATTTAGTGAAGATATATACAACTTACTACTTCGTGGGATAATACTCAAAGAAATAACATCATCTGCAAAACATCTCAAATGGAACGAGTATCAATATCAACGTGTATAGTTTTTGAGTGCTACACTAGGCTATATGAAAGCTAAATTTCACTTGGATTGTCATATATTAACTATGTAGCTTATTTTTGAACTAGTCTAGGCACAATAAAAACATGTTGTAATCAAACAACTTCTTTAGTTGCTTCCTAGTTTCCATGTACTTTACTTCACAAGAAGAAAAATAATGATTTCTCAACTTCTTACTAGAACATTGAATCATACCTGAACCAAGTTGAAAGATGTTCTCAATAGTAGACCGTCTATTTAAACTACCATCTGCCTAATTAGAATATGCATAGACAAGAAAAAAAATTGTTGCTATGCTTGAATAGAAAACACCACAATTCATTACCCCATAATTGTATGAGAAATCTCTTTTCTTCTTGCTAATGAATCTCATGAGGCTTTTTCATAAACCTCTAGACCATAATAACGTCCAAAGAGATGTAAGGCCCGTGATTGTCAAAGCAACAAATAACAAAAAATATGTATTATAAAAATAGTTTTCAGAGTTGTACACAATGATTTGCACCCCAAATTTTAGATCTAGGATTCATACATCAAAAACTATCTAAATTGCTCCCTTAAGCAATCTAATCAATGATATCGATATTGAACTATTATTGAAAATATGAAATCATTTTTGTATGGTTTATATTTATAGAAATTGAGTGGAAAAAAGAACAAGACATTCCTTAATTCCCATTTCTTTGAGAGTGTTATACAAACATTTTTTTGGCTATAGGTGATTTCCAATATTCTCTTTGGAGTCTAGAGTATCTGTGGAAAATCAAGGTGAGTTACTTCCAAATTTACATGTAGGAAATAAATTCAGTTTTTTCATATTTATATTCTGGTCTTTATTTTCTTTACGGTTTAGTTTCTTGTTTTATTAAACATAATGTCTTTAGAAGTAACTTATGGTGGGTTATAAATATCTTCCATGGAAGAGAAATATGATTGATAATCTTAGGAATAATAATCTATGTCAGTCAATTAATAGTGAACATAAGAAACCTATTGATGCTAAAGGGTTTGGTTATAAGGGAAGATTGATGTGATCAAGCAAGAGGACTCATTTATTAAACAAGTTTAGATAGTATTTCTGTACATATTCAGGCTAAAGGTAGCTCGATTAAGGTATGGAACACTTCAAATTATGTATTTGATAAATCTTATGATGTATCTTCCTACTATATTGAAAAGAAAATCCATTAATTAGATTTGAAAGATTTTGATACGATAGAATTATTTCTTGCTAAGATGAAAATCTTAAATTAAAAACTATACAATTATGGTAAATTCTACAAGAAAATTGATACATCCCTAGTAATTCTTGTAGAACACAAATTGCAATTTTCTTTTGATATGTTCATTCGAACCAGAAATAAAGCAATCAAAATGTATAAAGGATATGTGCAACCTAGATTTGAATATTTTTATAAAGGTATGATTAATAAGTAATAAAGGTTAATTTATTTAAGACAATTAACTCCTAATAAAAAGTTATAATGGAACATAGTAAAAATAATCCTAGAAAAGTTTTTAATAAAAATCCTAAATCACATATTGAAGGATCTTTCCAACACTCTTCTAATGATGCTTATGATGATCCTTGTAAGTATTTTGGTAAAATAAGACACTCTAAAAAGACTAGCGAAAAACGGAGACATGAACTTGCTAAAACCAAGAAGAAATCCTCTATTGAATAAAAAATTGCTCTTTGTGTCTATTTTGTTCAGCAAAGTAAATATTCTTATGTAGAATAGATTATGGTTTATGGTGCTTCTAACAGTATTCTTGTTTTTGGTTCATTATTTCTTCTTATGACACTCACACACACACATCAAAAAAAAATTCTATTGGTGATGGTAAACAACTTTTAGTAGTATGTTTTGGTAATGTTAAAGTTCCTAATTGTACATTGGAAGATGTTTTTCATGTTCAAGGCATGCCCATCAATTTTATTTCTATTTTTCATGCATTTTTCAACACCATATTATAAATTTGTTGGTTTATTTGAAATTGAGGAATTGGAGAAGTATCTAGCTTTTAGAAAAGTGATGTATAAGAAAAAAAAAAGAATTTTATGTAAATATTCATGATTTTTATATAGCTATTCACAGGCCTTATTTCATGTGAAGCCTAGAATATGATAGGGTTATCTAGATGAGTAGAGACCAATGGTTTGAGCAAAATAATTTATTTTGTTCAACATCACATGCCTTTGGGGGTGCTTTTCCATTTAATTTCCCCTTGGGATGTGATAAGACATTTGTGGTAAGACATAATAAGAACATGCAAAAAGATTTGCAATAGTGTATAACAACAAGCTAGAGTAACATTACCCATGATTTTGTTTTCCAAAACATGGAAAATTGTATATCATAGTTTTTAACTAAATTTTTTTCTTATTATTACATATGTTTCTATACATTGATAACGAATCACTAATATTTTACAATATTTTCTAATTTTTTAGAAGATTAAATAAGAATCCAATTTATCTAATGCAATATTGTATCGAAAAATAAATCTGAATATTACATTCTATCCACTAAAAATCACACACTTATTAATGTCTTAGCATACACTTCTCTTTGCACATGCTTTCTCTTTGCACATGCTTCTCCCCCATAACACTTTCTCTTCTACACACTTCTTTTAGGTTTGGTAGGATACTTTTTTTTCTCTTGATTAATTTTTTTAGGATTTATACAATTGTCATCAAATATCATAATCAAAATTACAAATTTCAAAACAAGATTACAAGAATTAAAATTCCTTATTCTTAAGTAAGATTTAAAAAATAATAATTCAAAATTCGAAACAGATTACAAAAACTATGTTACCATTGTATTGACAACATTTTTATTAGAAAATATCAATTGGCTTAAATATTAGAACTAAATTCATGGTTCATTTTGATTTTAATTTAAGTTTGTTTGTAATATGGCATTTAGAATTTGGATTATGATTACAAAAACTATGTTCCCATTGTATTCACAACATTTTTGTTAGAAAATATCAATTGGCTTAAATATTGGGAAATTCTATTAAAACTAAATTCATGGTTCATTTTGATTTTAGTTTAAGTTTGTTTGTAATATGGCATTTAGACTTTGGATTATGTTTCGTGTTGTTTTTTAAATTATTAAAAAGATGTAGCTGAAAGTTAAATTGGTAAAAAATGGAAACTTGTCTTGTCACTTCTACACACTATGTCAGTTTTCATAAAAAATAAGATAATCTCTTATATTAGTGGTTTAAAATAAATTTATTTTATTAAGTTATTTATGATAATATATTAATACTATTTATTTGGGTTTAAATAAGGAATTGAAAATGATGTGATCCAATATTATATCTAAAAATAAATTTGTAATTCTTAGCTTATATCTATCCAAAATCCAATCCTCCCATTTTTAAAAGATCTACTATTTACATTATATTCTAGACATCTTATGGACATCTCTTCACACACTTCTCTCAGAGACATGCTTCTCCCACATAACACTTCTAAAATGTTTGGTAGGACATTTTTTTCTATTTATTAAGTTTTTTAGAATTTATATAATTAATATATGATACAAATATATTTTTAATGGTTATTTAAATTAAATTATAATAATTTCATTTTTAATTGATAGTAAGAACATACAAAACTAATATATTTTGTCATTCATTAAAAGAAGAAAAATAAGATAATTTTATTAATGTTTAATCAATAGAATTATGGTAATTCTTAAGCTACTAGATTATAGTAATTTTAACCAATTAAAAACAATGATCTCACTTCAATTAAGAAAAATAATTATAAGAAAGAATTTACTAAAATTTACATAACTCTATAAAAACATAGTTCTCACTTCTACACGTTATTAATTGATATCATTTTGCATAAAATATTGACATCGTTTCATAGATTAATGACTGAAAATAAATTTATTTAATTAAATTATTTATGACAATATATTACAATCATGACAATATAACATAAAGTTAATTTAAAAAAAAAAAACTAACTGGTTTAGAATATCCAATTTTTTCCATAAAATTACGCTGTATAAACAAATTTAATCTTAACCAAATTTAAAACTAATATTAACAATCTATAATGTCATATCAAAATGATATTCCTTATTCATTTATATAAACAAAATATAATAATATAAATCATGTATAATGATAAACATAAAAAAAATATAACATCTATACAAAAGAGTACATAAGTCAGGCTAAAATTCATTGTTCTTGTTCGAGCTATTAGCAGTGGCACAAGTTTAAAGGAAAAAAAAATAATAGTAATAACGCATGCAAGTGAAATAGATAACTGCTCAACCGTTTATTTATTTACGAGGAAGAGGTAAATACTCTATGTATAGTAATTTTTATTTTATCAAAATATCTATAGTCACAACAACGGAGGTTAACTGAGTTACTTCTTTTTAACAATTACAGAATATTTTGAAATCTGTTATGGATATTTTATTTGTAAATACAGAGATGAGATTGTAGTTTATCAAACAATTTTTTGGTTTAAGAGTGTAAATATTTGTGATTTATATTATATTTTAATAATTTTTTTAGGGAAATCATATAAGAAATAATAGAATTAATGCTTTTGGAATTACTGAATGTAATTCATCATCAAAAACTACTAAATATAATTCATCATTAAGAAAATCAGTGGCTTGAAACGCGTAAGTTCTACAATTTTTTTATATGATTTCCAAAGAAATTTATTATAAAATCCTTTCGTTTATTAAATGAGAAAATATTGTGCAGTGCAGTAAAGTAAAGTAGTAATGTACTAGAAGCTGTACTACTCCTAGCGCATGAAACAGCTATCGAATAGAACTTGAGCACCGATAGCGTTGCTGCAATAGTTCAATAGTTCAATATATTTTCACTCAAGTGCCGCAATGTTTCACCGAGGTTGTGGAAATGCAGTATGCTTCGCCGTAGGCAGTGGGAGAGCCTAAAGAGCCCGAAACCGATGTCTTGTAGTCTTTGCCATTTTGATTGGGCACGTAGTCTTCCAGATCTTTTATGAGCGCTGACAGAGTATCAACGAAAGGACTTTCGATTGGGATTTTCTCAGTGTTACACGTAGCCGACACAAACTTTTTTTTTAACCAACTATATTCAAAACATATGTATTATTGAAATAAGGACTGTCATCCAAAATTTCAAGATTGAAACTAAAGAGGTTATATTAAAATGAGAATTTAAGATAATCAATAATAAATTTGAAACTCTTTACTTCAAATAAATTTTATTAGCAAGATGAAGATGGAGGAGATATTTTGAGAAATTGTATATGCAATCCACATCACTAGATATACACTGCAATTTTATTTACCGGTTGCCCATAGACATCAATAATTATCAACGTCCTATTCATATATGGTAGCCATATATGGTAGCCATGAAGAGGAGAGAGATTTAACATTTTGAAAACATTAAAAAAAAATTGAAGACATTAAAAAATTACATGTGGTATATATATATAACCAATATATATCAATCAGATTTATTAGGTTTCCAAAGAGATTAAATCTCTTATGTGCAAATTTTTTAGTCAAAATTTTCACTATATATTTAGAAGACATTGAATTCATTTTATAAATTCAAAAATATAATTTAAACAATGAAAATTTACACACACACACACACACAGATATATATATATATATATATATATATATATATATATATATATATATATATATAAATTTTAATTATAGATATATTAGGTTTCTAGCGGGATTAAATGTGGTGTTCAAAATTTTTAGTTAAAACTTTCACTGTAAATAAAAAATGTGTGTTGTAACATAAAAAAAAATGAATATATATGTTATATTCTTACTCTCAACCATAAATAAAATATTTCAATGTCCATATAAACTATCATAACCTTATACCAATTTCATAGAGAAGTAAAGTAACTAAAAGTAATAAAAAAATGGTATACTTTTGAGTACAAAAATTTGTATAATTCCTATACTTTCTAAAAATATTTCACTACATGACTTAAAAAACTTTTTAAAAATATTTTATTACATGACTCAAATAATGTTCTTTAATATGCATGTCAAATAATTTATTTCAATCTCAACTTCATGCACATGTATATAGAGAGAGTGTAAAGGACAAATCATTTTAATGTTGATTATAATGAAAATTTAAATGTTGTAAGAGTAGTAATTAATAGTAAAAATGTTCAAGGAGATATGTAATTTATTTAATTTTTAATATCAAATTAAAATGCAACATTTAAAAATATATAATTAATAATAAAATATTCAATGTGACTCATAAATAAAATATTTTAATTTAGAGGGTTAATTGATATTGAAATGTATTAAAAATATTATAATAACATAAAAATAATTTTAATGTGGAAAATATAATCCATAGATAAAATATTTCAATAAAAACATTTAAATGTGTATATATTTATATGATTAAAAAAAAACTATATATGCAATATTCTTTATGGCTAAATCATTTCAAGTAGTCTCATTGTGGCCCTTTTTTAAGAATATGAATTGGTCAATTTTGTTTCAAATCAAAACAAATGTGTTCACATTGCAAGTTTAAGCTATGTAGTTTACAAAATCCAGGTTCTCAAGTAAATTTTGATGACATTTACATTCAAAAATATAGTTTAAACAATGAAAATTACATGTGGTGTGTGTTTATATATATATATATATATATATATATATATATATATATATATATATATATATATATGTTAGGTTTCCAGAGGGATTAAATTTGTTGTGTGCAAATGTTTTAGTCAACATTTAAATTGCAAAACAGGTTTTCCTTGGAGCTACAAGAATTTCTTTCTCCCTTGAAAAAATTTTATATTCTCCATCTTCCGGATTGAAATCCAATCTAAACCAACACAAACATGTACCTATACATCGAGTTGGTCATGCGTGTTGTTAGTGCAAGTATTATAGTTAAGTTTCTAGTTAAAGAATTGATCCTCCTCTCAATACGAATTTGAGGTGTTGTACATATGTACTTTTATCTAAAATTCTCAAGAAGAACTTAAATAAAACCACCCAAGGATCAGGAGGTATATGGGGTCCATAGGTATCGGGAGAGATCATATGCATAGGATATTTAGATGAAGATGAAGGATGAATGTCAAACGGTGGTAATTGAGGAAAATCACCCATAAGAGATGAGCTTTTGAATAACATGGATGCAACACTTTGAAATAGAACATGTCATCAAGAGATAGAAAATAGGCTCGAAAATTAAATTTCTTAGAACCTCTTGAAATTGGTGTCAAGTTGTAGTGTTCATTGTTCGGATTCCAGCGACTCTTTAATCTCCTCAATCTGATGTCGTATGAAGAAGTTATGATTTTTTGAAGTTTTTAGCCAACAAAAAAAAAGAAAACCAACTATAGGGTTGACTAGGCTGTTGACTCGGTTGTTCAAACAATTGACATCATCAGCTGAATGTACAGGGTATGGTTGGTAGTGGACCAATCTAGTCTCGACACGTGGCATGTTTTTACAAGTGTAATTTCGCATGTTTTGATTGGTTTGTATAGTGTGAAGAGGTGCAATCAGAGGCCATCACACGGCCCAATGATAAGGCACCATGTGGCACCTCGTTATTGGCCAAAAAATTTGTAAAGGAGGCTCAAAGGCCTTGGTGCGGTTCGACCCCCAGACTTGCCACTAAAAAACCTCATCCTCCACCATCACACCACAGGTTGGATCTTAACAACTATACTCCATCGGTTATATTTGAAAACGATGTGTTTAGGCATTTGGAGGAGGGCCTGAGCGGTGAGCCCTGTCCCCTGGTCATGCCACCACCGCACGACCAGAGTGCTTAGCGGAGAGGGTGGGGTAGTAGCCCTAGCCTGAGGTCTCATTGCACCCACACGATCAATGACGAGAGCTAAGAGGAGAGGGGTAGGGCACTTGGCCCTAGCCCCAAGTTACTCAATACCCCTAGGTCATGATATTGGTGCACATGCCCACAATGGAAGAGAGAGGGGAAAGGATTAATCCCCAACCCCTGATTATGAGCTCACCATACAACAGACAACAAGCAGGTATGGCAGAGTGGCAATGAATAAGCCCTAGATTCAGGGCACGTGCCCTCAACAGATGTTTGAGCGAAGGATACTATGCTCGAGGGAATGAGAATATAGCCCCAACTTTTGGTTCTTAGAAAGCATATCACTATTACCCTGTAGCTCTAGTTGTGAGGGCAAACCATGCCCCAGCCCCTCACCTTATGGGTGCCATGTGCCCCTGATCTTTTGCATATGGTTATTGCCGAAATTAATGAGGTGACAAATTCCCATTTTTTGACAGGAATCACATTGGTCCATGGTGAAATCATTGCTTAACGAACTATGTAAAGGGAGAATTTGTAGGAAAGTTAGTAGGTTTGGCGAAATTGCAGGACAAATAACATAGATTCGCTTGGGGAAGCATAACTTGCTCAATTTTTAACCTTTTTGAGCTCAAGAAGAGCCTATATGGGGGTTTTTGAGTGTTTTGGATTCATTGGAAGATTTATTTTTTTGATTTGAGCAGTTTATGACTGATTTTTTGCAGAATTAAGTCTTTTAGTGCTAGAGACAATCAGATTTTTGAAGTAGTTTGAAGGCATTTTAAGGATGGAGAGAGCATAGTCATGGGTTTTCCAACCTTCTAATTTCTTCTGCAACAAATAATACTTTAGTAGAGTGGCTCTTTTTAGTCTTTTCTCATTATGTGTTCATGAAGGAAGTTATTTTCATCATCTCATTATGGAGTTGTTGTATGTTTTTGTGGTTGGATTCCAGGTGGATTACAAGGACATCTTGTGTGAGTCTCCTTTATATGTTGATATTTTCATGACTTCTTGTAGGGAGTCATATTTTTGAGTGATAATTATTTGTATGAGAATGCTTCTTTATGGGAGAAACAACCCACTCTACTGTCATCAATTTGTATGTACTCATTTGGTACTAAAATCAATGAGTGATCTAGCTATTGGAGTAGGCCCGAAGATGTAGACCAGGATGGGTGAAATTTGTCATAAAATGTTGGTTTCTTCTATTCATGTTTATCATTTTGAGTTGCATGTGAATGCATTTCTTTTCAAAGTTCATGTGAAAACCAAACTCACCATCTTGAAGAGGTTGTGAAACTTGTTTACCTTTAAAAACCCATTTTTTTAACTTGCAAAGTCTCGGAGAACAATAAGTTTTTGAGAGGAGGTGTGTCTCCTTCTCCTCCAATTTTTAGATCAGGTGTTATGGGAGCAGGTTGTGACCAAGTTTCAAGAATGGGCAAGAAACTGAAGCATGAAAGAATCCAAGAGTTAGAAGAGATTAATATATCTCTTCGAATGGAGAGTGTTGAGATGAGGAGATTTCTTGAAGTTGTAGAAGAGGATAAAAGGAAAATGCACCTACAATTGCAGCATGTTATGGAGGAACAAATTGCTGAGAGTTACATTCTAGAATAAGAAAAAAATCCCTTGAAGATGAAGTCAATTTGTGGATGTGGTCCAAACACAAGATATGGACCATATGTTGAGAATGATGCTTGTGATTTTTGTGAGCCTATAAAATATTCTCCTTATCTACCCATTGGTAAAAGTGGTTGGATAGAATCATCATCCACTTCTTCATCAACATCTGCAATAGAAAAGATGGGTGATAGGCTAAAGGAGGTACTTAGGATTTCTAGTTCTACTCCTTCAACTAATGTTGATAACACATCTTTTGCAGCTTTTCAAAAGCACACCAAAGGTATTGGTATGAATATTTTAACTCAGATGGGTTATGATGGAAGATTCTGTAATATTCCCAAATTTACACATCATATTTGGAGTATTAGAGTCCTTGATTTTCTTAATGAATTAAGTAAATAAAAGGGTGGAGGGACCCACAATCCTCACTAAGAATAAATATCCACTTTGTGTGTGTGACTGTGGATTAATTTAGCCTAGATCTACAAAAAGAGGTAGTTGAGCAACTACTAATGTGAATGAGACTGGAGATCATGTCTCATTTAATGAGAAAGATCATGGAGGGTTGATTTAGTCAACTAAGATCTCGAAGATGTCAAACAAAGGATCATTGAGCATTAATGATCAAGTGATGGGGGATCATGTGCAAGTGAAGCACACATGGTGGAGGAGGTGTACATTGCACCTAGATTGTTTGGTTGATTTGGTCAAATAATGTAGTCACACTTGGAGGATTTGTCCACATGAGACTGCGTAGTTGAGATTAGGGCCAAGGCTTGAGGGGTCTCAATCATTATAAAGGATATTAAGGGAAAGGTGAAGGGCATCTTGGATTATTTGATGTATGATCTTTTAGATCTGGAATTGTCAAGTGACATTCCATTGCATTCTTGGGCTATTTAGCAGAGATTGTAGGTGTTGTTTAGCAAAGGGTGTTCCCAGGCGGGAATACCTCCTCTTTATTTGAGTGATCTCTAAGGAAGAGGTTTTTAATTCATTATACATCAGGCTTTAAGTTCCATTTCATTTTTCTAATTTCTGCAGAACATTCATATTCAGAAAACTGCAGTTTTTTGAAGATCAGTTTGGAAGGTGGAAGTTGTCTTCAGTACTTCAGCTGGAGAAAAATGTGAGGGATTATTCCCTTCACTTGGGCTTATATATCAGCACTCCCAGAGCCACATTGCATATCTGGCATCAGGCCAAATTTTATTGACCTCCTGGCAGCAGTATTCCCTTCAGAACACATATTTCATTAAATTTGGAAGTATTTTATTACAAAGCCTTCAACAACATTCATTTTTTTGTAAATCACTATATTGAATTAATTTAAGATAAAAATAATTTTAGGAATGTCAAACAAATTAGAGACCATGAAAAGGTCAAACATGGGGTTTTTAGGTACAATAGTGTCAATGCACAATATGAGTGTGAAAGAAAACTCTTAGAAACATTTTATTTAATGTAAATCATATTAGTATGTCTAACATCCATGAAAGATATTATAGTTATGGATAACATACTAGAGTCATCGATGTTTGGATTTTGTGTTAGATGACTCTAACCCACTTTCCCACAACCTGCGAGAGAGTTGTTGATTGAATAACGGTGATATGAGGATCTTTGTGTAAATGGAAAGGAGGTGCCTCCCTTACATTGCTTTGAAACTAGTCTACTAGAAACCTATGTGCCAAATTTTCTACCCCTTCATGCCTTTAAGTAACACTAATGAGGAGGTGATAATTCTTCTTTAGAGTATCCATGCATACACTATTAATATTAGGCACTATTGATCTAAGTATTTCAAGAATGTTGGGTATAAATGATATATCTCCCCTCAAAGCCAAGTACATCAAATGAGAGTTCCTAAATGGGTATTCAAGTCATTCCATTATGATAGGACGCTGTCACAAATTCAAGTAAACAAGAATTATTGGTTGTTGAGAACCAATATACATAGACAAGTAGGTAGTGGAAGCAAGGGTTTTCAAAAAATAGTACACTTGATGGCATTCTGGATATTTAACTCTCCTTGTCAACATTGTCAAAAACTAATAATGCTCCTAATGTAATAGTGCCAACCTATTGTACGAAAACCATTATTGACCATTACTTTCACCAAGAGGAGATAATGACAATAATTGTTAATGGGGAATAAATAAATGTGAAACACAACTTATAGATTTTAGTTGAAATTTATATAAGTTCCCATGCTCTTTAATTATTAAATACTTAATGTAACTATTAATAAATTATCATTAAGATATTAATTTTGAATATTAAATATGTATTAAAATTTGTGTATCTATTACACATGATTTTCCATGTGATCTAAATAATCCACTTAAAACCCATTATCAATAAATTCTAATTAGTTTTGTAAAAGATGTATCTTTACTTACATTAAGAGATTTGTTTCAAAAATATATTACGTTTATAAACTTGTATTAATACATATAACTAAATGGAATACAATAAATAGCTTCAGGTCTTGGTAGCTTTGAGATTATTTTAATTACAATTAGTTTATTTAATAATTGAATTTTACAAAATGTTAATCTTAATGGGAAAATCATGTCATATGGTGGAAAAAAGTTTAAAGATGTTCATTTATGACGCAACTCTTGAATGAACTTGAATAGTCTACTTAATGCTGATTGTGAATTAAATAATCCATGTTTTAATAGAAAACATTTTTTTACATAGAGTTTTCAATTAAAAATAACAATATCACATTTATACATTCATATTAAACCACATGATAGGTAAATAAAAATCAATCAATTGTTTCTTAAATAATCCATGTTTTAATAGAAAACATTTTTTTACATAGAGTTTTCAATTAAAAATAACAATATCACATTTATACATTCATATTAAACCACATGATAGGTAAATAAAAATCAATCAATTGTTTCTTGACTTATCGACTTATATGGCATGATTGTATATAAAAGTAATTGATTTAAAAAATGCATAGTTAGAAAAAGTTATCGATTGAAGATAGAATGAACCACTTAGAACTCATCATCGATTGATTTTAAATTATTATTTTTTCTAAAAAATGTATCTTTACTTACATTAAGAGTTTTATTTCAAAAATATAATACATTTATAACCTTGTATCAATGTATATAAATAAATAGAATTTAATACATGCTTTATTTCTGGTTGGCTTTTATTATTTCAATTAGAAATGATTTATTTACGAATTGAAATTTGGAAAATGTTAATAGAAATGGGAAAATCAAATGGTGTATGTTGTAAAAAGATTAAATGCATTTATTTATGGCCTATATCTTAAGATAACTTAAGGAACCTACTTACTATTCATTATCAATTAATTATTTCATGTTTTGTTAGGAAAAACATTTCATTTTACATTAAGTTTTATTTCAAAAAAACAATGTCACATTTATACACTTACATTAAATTTCATGATAGGAAAATAAAAGTTGATAAATGGCTTTATATAGACCACTTAGAACTTATTATCAATAACTTATAATTTGTTTTATAAATAATATATATTTATTTAAATTAGGAGCTACATTTCAAAAATACATCACATTTCTAAACTTCCATTAATGCATATAACCAAATAGAATACAATAAATAGCTTTGAGTCATGTTGGATTCTATGAACTTAAATTACAAGTAAATTGTTTAAGAATTGAAAATGAAAAAAATGTTAAAATGGATGGGAAAATAAATGTCTTATGGTGCAAAAAGTTTAAATACAACCATTTATGATTCATCTATTTAATTAATCTAGATGGCTCACTTAACACGCTTTTAATTAATTTTTCCATGTTTTATTAAGAAGAGCATTTTGTTTTACATGGAATTTTATTTCAAAAAAATACAATATGAAATTAATATTCATATTAAACTACATGGTAGACAAATAAAGGTCAATAAATGGATTCATTATTAACTTATATGGGATAATTTAATTACATACGCAAATAGTTGATTTTATATATATATATATATATAGAGAGAGAGAGAGAGAGAGAGAGAGAGAGAGAATGCCTTACAATTTAAGGGTTTGAAGTATTCACTTATGACCCATCACCCATTAGCTTAAATAGTCCACTTAATCTAATTATCAAGAAATTATTAGATTTATTTTTGGAAGAAATGTCTCATAGTATATGGCTATTATATATCACATTTATATACTCATATTAATGGATATAACTAAGTAAACATCAATAATATAATTATGGCTCATATGATATGATTTCATTTTATTTAAAATACAAATTTACAACAACAACAACAAAAACTTCAAATAATGTAATCATATGTCTTAAAGATAAAAAATAATTAAAAAAAAGGTTCAAAGACATAATTTATCTATGATAGCATCCAATCAAACCTTGATAGTCCACTAGGCGATCTTTATCATTAATTATATGTTTTTTTTAGAAATGCAAAATTATTTATAATATATTTTTATCTCAAAAATTAAATATCACATTTATGCACTCATATTAATGCATTTTATAGGTAAAAGGTCAATAACTAACTTCGAGTCTCGTTGATTTTCAATATGATATGATTTTAATTACAACCATTAATTGATTGAAGTATATAAATATATGTAAAATATGGATTGAGAAATCACATATCTTATGCTTCAAAAAGTTCAAATCATTTACCTATGACACATTTCCCAATAGCCTGAATAGCCAATAGTGCATGTAGCATTTATCAAGTAAATTATTGTAATTTCTTCAATAATAATTGCACCTTTTTTTGCAATGAGCTCTATTTCAAAACTTATATTTGACATTTATATATGAGTATTATGCATATAAGTAAATAGAATTCATTAAAAATAACAACATACCTTGATGGTTCATGTAGAATTATTTCAATGGCAAATAATTCATTTAACACACATACACACACATATTAGCAAAAAAAAAAATTTGATATAACAAAGTCATTGAAAAAATAATTATAAATAATAATAGAAATATATAGTAATATAATTGACAATTCCCATTGTAATTTTTTTATTATAGGAAAAAAAAAATTTGACAATTCCCATATAATATTCCAAAATATATAAAATCATACAAACTAATTCAGAAAAAACTATGTTCAAATTGCATTCAAAAATTGGAATGTACTTGTGAACAAATTTATAAATAAAATTATCTCCATCCACTACAATGAAGTACATATTCTATTGAACATTTGAATGTAATCACGTTTCTCTTTCATATGATGAAGTGTCTTAAGAAAGGGGAATAAAACTTGCATAAGCCAAGTATCTTGCTCTTTTCCTGTATAGACTTTTATCAAGATGTGGTTTGATCGATATCCGATGAATTGAGAAGTATGCTTTGTTGTATCTATTAGCAATACATTTGATTCTTCATAATTCTCTCCATATTGGGACCACACATCAGTCAACCTTTTCACATAAAATTGTATTTTCCTCCGCACTTTTAATTTTGTTTGCAAATGACAATGAGACTTGTTCCATGCGAATTTAAAGTCCTCTATATCAATATTTGATATTTCAAGTACTTGTCAGATGTAATTTCCAGTGAGATTTAATGTCCATATTAGAACATCATATTTTTTAAGCAATATTTTAACAGCTCTGAGTGAAAATGCCTTAAAAAATAGGACCTATCACCGAAATGCCAATATAGTTCTCTTTGAATATAACAATTTTGTCCATCTTCAGTGTACGATTGGAAAAAAACTCCTTCCATTTCAAATATCAACATCATATTTTTACTTATAGAAATGCCCATTTGCGTCTATAGTTGCACTGCAACCACATATATGATATTAACATATCTCCACTTCAACACTTTATTTCTTAAGGATATAAAAACCTAACATTTCAAAAATGATGTTAGTATTTATTATGAATTAATGGTAATCACAAATTATAGTTACAATGGCCCTAGTAAAGTGAACAAACTAATGATAGGTTTACTTTATACATACAACCTAACACCTTTATTTAATTTGTATGGAATAAGCAAGTCTTATAGGATCACATTGACCCACCATTTAGATCATTGATTTTAGGACTTATAATGATTTGTTTAATTTCAATTGAAAGATATAATTAAAATGGTTGCAATTAAACAAACTAATTATATATTAGCTATCACGTGTAATATAATACAAATTTTTAATTTCAAACCTAATTAATTATACGCTAATATCTAGAGTCTCTACTTTAGTTTCTTTTGGTGCTTCTTTTAGTAAATATTTTATGTCTATTGTTGGTGCTATATACATCCTAATATAGTTTTTTAACTTATATGAGATAAAAATGTTTATAAGAATGCATTGAACCATCATTTGCATTACTAATTTCTAAGAGGTATAATGATAACTTAAACCTCAATTGAAAAAAATAATTGTAATGATCCAATTCAAACAAGTAGACAAATTATCTATTAATTTTTACATACAATCTAATCCATTGTAAAAAATTATATAGCACGGGAAATTTTGATACGAAAACATTAAAAAACCATTCAAATCAATAATTGTTATCAATACAATAATATCTCACAAAAATAAAAATAAAAAATTATTTTATTCTACTTATGACAAACCAAATCAACAATTCTTTTATTAGCACTGTGAAATGGAAGTCAACTTAGATTTAAAAGGGCTACAAAATATAGTAATAATTCATTATTTCATACATATTATGACATGAAATAGACACCAAACATCTTAAGGTACTATTAGCTGTGATTGAACATCCTTCAAAATAGCTCGCACATCGGTTGCCTTAATGCATTTATTCAACATTCTCAATAGCTCATCAATAAACCAAGTATACTCTTGAGTTGTTACAATGAATGGAGGGCCAAGAACCATATTTTATTTTGGATTTCCTTTCATTCTCTCAAGTGAACAATCCACTATAATAGTATTGATTGCATCATATTGGGTATGCATTTCTCACACTGTGTTCAATGACTTAGTGTGTATACATTTTGTTAGATTGTCTATGGCTTTATGTCCCTTTTATGGTTTACACTCTGAAGTAGTCCACATAAACACAAGTTTATCTTGTAATGTTTCTGAAACCAAATTTTTTAGAACTCTGGTTGTGTTTTGTTTCAAAGCTGTTGTCCAAATTGCAATTTCAAAATATTCATTTTTGAAACAAATTTCAAAAAATGTTTTTGCATGTGGATGAATCCAAAATAATTTTTTATCTATTGTGTAATCTGCATCATTTCTCATTTTCTCAATATTTCCTTTGTGTTTCTGCTTCATCATCGATGCTATGATAAAAAATGTTCTTTAATTCAAACATAACTAATTTCTTTTCAATTTTTTTTTTATTTTTTTTTTGGTAAATTAGTCTATTTCTATTAAAAGAGTGTATGGTACAAGATGGATTACAAACAGTAGAGGCTAGATAACAGGGAAACAGAAATGAAGAACATTCAACCTCGGTCCCATAGAGTAGCCAAGAGAGAAGCAAGAGATATAGACATAAAAGCAAGGGAGCCACAAGACAAACACTAGAAACTACCCCGAGTCAGTTGCTTCCTCAGTATGACATTTATTTTCTTTATTTTTTGAACTTTGACCGAGCCATCCTGGGGTTGTTGGGCTAGTATCACTTGGAACATGTTGGTGTCTAAAGGAGTGGGCTCCTTATCCGAATCTGAGGAGGAGGTTTCATGAGACTGTTTCTATGCACTTGTGGGACCAGTGGGCATGTCAGGGTCTGACGAGGTCATGTCCTTCTCTTGTTTTGCTACCTCTGCATCTGCTTCGATCTCTTCCTTTTCCTCATCTGAGCTGAAGGAATCGATGTCATCCATGGGAGGTGGGACACAAGGCTTTGAACTTTTCGAGTTTGATTTGTGGATGCTCTTCTTCTTTTGGACCAGGAAGGAGGAGCAGGAGTTCTGAAGATGTCCTATTTGGTGGGAGTGGTGGCATCGAAAGGTGGTATTCTTATAGTCTAGGGTCTGTGTCCAATGGAAGTCTCCCACTTTTAGATTGATTTGATCTTTCAGGCCTTTGCTGATGTCTATTTCAACACATATTCTATCGAAGGTGTATATGCCTAATTCCCTCCTAGAGGTATCCGTTGCAAGAAAGCAGCCTAGAGTATTTCTGATTCCTTGAAAGACAGAATAATGCCATAGAGGGGCTAGTAAATTTGGGAGCCTGGCCCAAATAAGAAGCTTGGTGATGATGGACATGGAGGGGTCGAAGTCTGGGAAACATGGTGTGAGGAATAGCCCAGCTTTTCCCTAGAACCAAGGTCCTCATGTTAAATCTTTTTGATAGTCCTCGAAAGCGAACATAACTATGAAGAAACCCTTTGAGAAAAAACAAATTTGACTGTTATTTGTCCAAGCAGAGTGCTTTCCACTTTCATCATTCCCTGTTTTATAATATCCATCATTAGTCATTGTATTAAACATATTGACAATTAATAAATTTGAACAAAATATTATCCAAAGTATTATAAGAGAAACACAAAAGAAATTGTAGTACCTGATTTTTCTAAAAAGCTGATGGATCCTGGGTTTGATAGTTGAAAATATTTGTAACTATTCAACATTACTGCCCTTTGTGACTCTATTTTCACAAAGGTCATTCAATTTAATTACAACAAGCCTTGATTAAATTTTCCCCTGCATAAAGAGAAATAACCACTTATGCATCACTACATTGTTGATGATTTTCCAATAAATCCATCCATAAATCATAATCTCTCTCCTTTTCATCAAGTGTGTCTTCAAATGTGTGAGAGTATTTTGAAGCCTCCAACATTTTTAATTCTGAAAATAGAAATGTATAGTCAAAACTATATCATAATTATAACTGTTTTGGGACTTATATTCATAAATTCCACTATTCATTTTATATTTGATCTTGGAGTTCTTTATGGCAATTTCCAAAGTTTGGCGTACATGATTACGAAACCAAAGTCATTCAATTCATTTTTTTCGATAACGAATAATAAAAAATTAATATAATAGCCCTTGTGGAATGGTTGTTTTCTCAAAGCCAATGTATCCAGAACAATAATGTCAGTATGTAAAAATGGCTGCAACTGACATGGAAAAGAATGCAAAAGTGTTAACAAAAGATCAGGCCCCCCAAAATGACAACCAAATTCAAAATTGTTGCCAAATTGTTGAATGTTTGTTGATCCATTTATCATTATGTGAAGGACTCAACATGCTTGTTGAGAAACAGAATCTATCTTTGTATTCCGTGTTCCTTTTACATAAGTAGACCCTACATTGCCAATAACAAAATTATAAGGTGAAAAAAATCTAATGTGTGTAAGATTTCCTTCTAGCATAAACACAAGCATACAAGCACATTATAAGGTGAAAGAATAATAGTGCATGCCAGATTTACTTCTAGCACAAACACAAGCATGTGGACAACAACAACATTATAGGGCAAAGGAAATCTAACACGTGCTAGATTTCCTTACAGCACAACACAAACACATTATAAGATGAAACAAATCTAGCATGTTCTAGATTTACTTTTAGCACACACATAAGAACATAACAACATTGTAGGGTTAAATAAATCTAACGCTAAATTTACTTCTAGCACAAGCTAAAGCATATTGCTAATAACAACATTGCAAGAAAAGAAATTTAACATGTGCTAAATTTCCTTCTAACATAGTCACATGCATATTTCCAATAATAACATTGCAAAGTCAAAGAATCTAGCATATTTCCTTCTAGCACAAACAACCAGATTGCTAACCACAACATGGCATTGTGAAACAAATCTTGTGCGTGCTAAATTTCCTTCTATCTCAAACACAAACACATTGTCAATAAAAATTTTGCAAGTTGAATTTTGACGCGTGCTAAATTTCCTTCTAGAACAAGCACAAGAACATAACAAACATTGTAAGGCGAACAAAATCTAGCATGTGCTATATTTAGTTTTAGCAAAAACACAAGCCTATTTCCAACAACAACATTATCAAGCAGTAGAAATCTAACATGTGCTATATTTCACTCTATCATAAACAGAAGTGAATTGCTATTAACAACGTTGTAATAAAAAATAAATATAATGAGTGATATATTTCCTTGTAGCATAAATAAGTGAGAACAAAATATAACATGTGTTATATTTACTTTTAGCGAAAACACAAGCCTATTTCCAACAACAACATTATCAAGCAACATAAATCTAACATGTGCTAGATTTCATTGTATCATAAAAGGAAGTGCATTGCTAATAACAACATTGTAAGATGAAAAAATTATAATGAGTGATATATTTCCTTGTAGCATAAATAAGCACATATTGTCGATAACACCATTGAAAGGTGAAGGAAATCTAACCCATGCTAAATTTTCTTGTATCAAAAACATAAGCACATAACAACATGGCAGGGTTAAAGAAATGTAGCTCGTGTTAGATTCATTTTTAGCACAAACACAAGTATATTGCCAAAAGCAATATTGCAGGGAAAAAACAAATCTATTATTTGCTAGTTTTTCTTCTATCATAGATACAAGGCATTCTCAATAGCAACATTGCAAGGTGAAAAAAATCTAACATGTGCTAGATTTACTTTTAGTAGAAAGACAAGCATATTTCCATCAACAAAGGTGCATGCCAAAAGAAAAATAGGACCTATTGAATTTTCTTCTAGGACAAACACCAACACAATGGCAATAATATCATTACAAGGTGAATGAAATCTAATGTGTGCTAGATTTCCTTGTAGCCCAAACATAAGCACATTGCCAATAACAAAGCTATAAGGTGAAAGAAATCTAATGTGTGTAATATTTCCTTCTAGCATAAACACAAGTAGACAAGCACATTACAAGGTGAAAGAATTATAGTGCATGCTAGATTTACTTCTAGCACAAACACAAGCATGTTGACAACAACAACATTACAGGGCAAAGGAAATCTAACATGTGCTAGATTTCCTTATAGCACAACACAAGTACATTATAAGATGAAACAAATCTAGCACACACATAAGAACATAACAACATTGTAGGGTTAAATAAATCTAACACGTGCTAAATTTACTTCTAGCACAAGTTAAATCATATTGCCAATATCAACATTGCAAGAAAATAAATCTAACATGTGCTAAATTTCCTTTTAACATAGTCACATGCATATTTCCAATAACAACATTGCAAGGTCAAAGAATCTAACATATTTCCTTCTAGCACAAACAACCAGATTGCCAACTACAACATGGCATTGTGAAACAAATCTAACGCATGCTAAATTTCCTTCTAGCTCAAACACAAACACATTTTCAAAAAAAATGTTGCAAGTTGAATTCTAACGTGTGTTAAATTTCCTTCTAGCACAAGCACAAGCACATAACAAACATTGTAAGGCGAAAAAAATCTAGCATGTGCTATATTTACTTTTAGTGAAAACACAAGCCTATTTCCAACAACAACATTATCAAGAAAAGAAGATCTAACATGTGCTATATTTCATTCTATCATAAACGAAAGTGCATTGCCAATAACAACATTGTAAGATGAAAAAAATATAATGAGTGATATATTTCCTTCTAGCATAAATAAGCACACATTGTCGATAAAACCATTGCAAGGTGAAGGAAATCTAACCCATGCTAAATTTTCCTATAGAAAAAACATAAGCACATAACAACATGGCAGGGTTAAAGAAATCTAGCTCATGCTAGATTTACTTTTAGCACAAACACAAGTATATTGCCAAAAGAAATATTGCGGGGAAAAAAGAAATCTATTATGTGCTAGATTTTCTTCTGGCATAGATACAAGGCATTCTCAACAACAACATTGCAAGGTGAAAGAAAGCTAACATGTGCAAGATTTACTTTTAGTAGAAAGACAAGCATATTGCTAGCAACAAAGGTGCATGCCAAAAGAAAACTAGGACCTGTCAAATTTTCTTCTAGGAGAAACACAAACACATTGGCAATAATAACATTACAAGGGGAATGAAATCTAACGTGTGCTAGATTTCATTCTAACCCAAACATATGCACATTTCCAGTAACAAAATTATAAGAAATCTAATGTGTGTAAGATTTTCTTCTAGCATAAACACACCAGACAAGCACATTATAAAGTGAAAGATGTGTAGTGCATGCTAGATTTACTTCTAGCACAAACACAAGCATGTTGACAACAACAACATTATAGGACAAAGGAAATATAACATGTGTTAGATTTCCTTGCAGCACAACAAAAGCACATTTTTTATAGGGCAAAGGAAATCTAACACGTGCTAGATTTTCTTACATCACAACACAAGCACATCATAAGATGAAACAAATATAGCATGTGCTAGATTTCCTTCTAACATGCACATAAGAACATAACAACATTGTAGGATTAAATAAATCTAACGCACACTAAATTTACTTCTAGCACAAGCTAAAGCATATTTCCAATAACAACATTGCAAGAAAAGAAATCTAACATGTGCTAAATTTCCTTCTAAAATAGTCACATGCATATTTATAATAACAACATTATAAGGTCAAAGAAACTAGCATATTTCCATCTAGCACAAACAACCAGATTGCCAACCACAACATGGCATTTTGAAACAAATCTAGTGCATGCTAAATTTCCTTCTAGCTCAAACACAAACACATTGTCAATAAAAATGTTGCAAGTTGAATTCTAACACTTCAATATGAAAAATGGCATTAGAAATTTTATTGGCACGAGGCTTAATACTTTAGAACTTCGTTTTTTTTTTAAGTTTCGGTCATGGGCAAGCATGGCACAAGGATGAGGGGAAAGCATGAAAGCTTAAAAATTGTACGAATATATTTGATGCACATTGAAGTTGAACACAGAGAAGGTGCTATATTGGAATTGTGATCGGTGGTCGCATATATTTCTTGTTGCAAATATAGATGATGGGGGCCATAGGAGCTATTAAATAAGAATAGGGGGGAATTCACCCGAAATTTCCCAACCACATGCGAAGAGATCATGTTCCTGCCACAAAAAATGTGGAGTGTGTGTTGTGGTAGTTCTGAGGAACTGAACTTGATTGGTTCATCATATTCCTTAGATTGGACGAGCTGAAGATTGTTCCATCATTTCGAGTTCCGCCATGACAATGGGCTAGTCTTCCAATACCTTTGGATAATATTCGACTCATATATAATATTATTCTTGAACTATATTTTCTTACTATAGGAGAGTCATTCCAAATTCATTGTAATTGGAATTGATCTCGTGGATTTGGATGGCCATCTGATTGATCCCAGCGATGAGAGAAACGAGCCCATCAATTGATGGATCCCATGGCGTTGCGGAGGATGATTCCTGTGATTGCATCTTGGGAAATCTAAAAATTGTCCCAGAAGTGGACTCCTCACGCTACTCAGACCTAAGCTACTAGATGTTGATGCTCTGCTCTCATGGTGAAGGATCCTATTATTGGGAATAAATAAAGGGTAGCATTTGCCTTATTTGTATGATGGAATGATGAAATAAACAATACATTGTCCTCAGAATCAAATGGGCGTCACCCTGTAACCATGGCTCCCTTGCAGATTGTTAATTTTGGGCAACTAGGTCCAAAATCCATGTTGATTTGCTCATATGATGATGATGATATTTTTGTTGGATTCCGCTTTCGGAGAGGTGCAAGATTGATCTAAAGATCATCTTGTTTGGATGAGTAGAACTTATATTTTGATTTTATTTTCCACACTTGTGCAATTTGTCAAGGTCGACCTTAATTGTAATGTAGGCTCCCAAGCCCAACAAATGTGTCACACACCCTCATTGATGGATATAAATTGGTGAGACTTGATGCTCATTTTATCATCATCTCATCACACACATTCCTCATGATATGATTGGTTCATACGGTCTAGAAGAGGTTTCTCTCTCTCCCACATGTGAATTTGGATGTTGGAAATATGGACGATGCTGAAAATGGATGCCAGAAATCTGGATTCCGGAAATGGATACCAGAAATCTATGTCAGAAATGGATGCTGGAAATCTATGCCAAAAATGGATGCCGGAAATTTGGATGATGCCAGAAATGGACACCAGAAATATGGATGATGCCAGAAATGGATGTTGGAAATTTTTTTGTTGACTTGCATTGACTGTTTTGGGAGCTGTCTCATGAGGTGTGTGTGACGCTAAAGGAAGGTTGATCTTGTATGTGTTTGAGTGAACCTACGGGAGGTTGGAAAAGCTGGTTTGACTAGCCAAAGTCTTTGCTGGCTAAGGCATCTTGTTGACTGTTGTAACAAACATTTCTCTCTATCTTTGTTGGATAAGAAGAATTGTAAATTCTGATTTATTGTATTGGCTTGTCTTCTGTCGATCTATTATTATGTTCTATCAACATTTACTTTCAATGATTATGTGATTTCTAATCTAAATTGGGCCTATAAGAAAGATTGAAGTAAAATGCTTTAAGCACAGAACATACAATTGTTATCTAAATTTAGCACACATCAATTGAAGCCACTGATGTTCCAATTTTTCTACATTATCAATGAATACACTAATAGAGAAATGATGCTTTGAGGTGATCTCTTTGTTTTCTAGCCAATCAAAAACTTGTTTGGCTTATCTCCTGACACGTTTGAACCTGATTGAGTCAAAACGTGATAAGTTTCTCCAAACTCATTTTCCCTCAGGATATTGATTCCCATGATAAGTTGGGAGAAAGATTGTGAAGATAATTTATAATCATATTAGAGTCGTCATCCACAATTATTTGATTGATTCCAATATTTTTTTTTCTCCGGACCCATTTCCCCACAGGATATTGATTCCCATGATAGGTTGGGAGAAGGATTGTGAAAAGAATTTGCAATCATTTTAGAGTCACCTTCCGTAATTATTTGATGGGGCCTAGATTTTTTTGTATCTTTAATGCATCCCATTATCACTGTGCCTTCATCCTATAGCTCCATGTTTTCAGAAAAAGGTGGGAGTGCATTCCAAGACGTAAATAAAAATAAAAAATTGTCCTCACCAACTTCCTTAAAGATGTACCAATTTCGGACATATTCATGCACTTGATCGCATTGTTCCATATAGCAGATCCTTTTGGTACCTGGTCATGTAAAAGGGAAAAAGGGTGGCTTGAAGGGAGATATTTATCATTTAGGATCCTACACCATAGTGCTATGGAGATGTTAGAAATTTCCAGGTGATTTTTGCAGCCAAAGATTTGTTCATTAAGTCGGTTTTGAATCCAAACATGCTAGTCCACTTGGGTTCTGTTATTTTCAAATTTTAACCATGGTAGCAAGTTGAAAATTTTCAACCATGGTAGCAATATTGTGAAGATAATCTATAATCATCTTAGAGTTGGCTTCCACAATTATTTGATTGATTCCCATATTTTTTTTTTCTCGAGACCCATTTCCCCACAGGATATTGATTCCCATGATAGGTTGGGAGAAGGATTGTGAAAAGAATCTACAATCATATTAGAGTCACCTTCGACAATTATTTGATGGGGCCCAGACTTTTTTGCAGCTTTAATGCATCCCATTATCACTATGCCTTCAACATATACCTCCACGTTTTCAAAAAAAGTGGGAGTGCATTCCAATATGCAACCAAAAATAAAAAATTGTCCTCACCAATTTCCCTAAAGATGTACCAATTTCGGACATATTCGTGCAGTTGATTGTGTTGTTCCATATAGCATATCCTTTTGGTACCTGGTCATGTAAAAGGGAAAAAGGATGGCTTGAAGGGAGATATTTATCCTTTAGGATCCTACATCACAGTGCTATGGAGATCTTAGAAATTTCTAGGTGATTTTTGCAGCCAAAGATTTGTTTATTAAGTCGGGTTTTGAATCCAAACATGCCAGTCCACTTGGGTTCTGTTATTTTCAAATAAATAGTATCATATAATATTTTTTTAGGTTTAAATAAGGAATTAAAAATGATCTATCCAATATTATATCTAAAAATAAATTAGTAATTCTTAGCTTATATCTATCCAAAATCCAATCTTCCCATTTTTAAAAGATCTACTATTTACATTATACTTAGACATCTTATGGACATCTCCTCACACACTTCCCTGAGAGACATGTTTCTCCCACACAACACTTCTAAAATATCTAGTAGGACATTTTTTTCTATTTATTAAGTTTTTTAGAATTTATATAATTAATATATAATACAAATAATTTTTAATGATTATTTGAATTAAATTATAATAATTTAATTTTTAATTTATAGTAAGAACATTAGATTTTGTCATTCATTAAAAGAAGAAAAATAAGATAATTTTACTAATGTTTAGTGAATAGAATTATGGTAATTCATAAACTACTAGATTATAGTAATTTTAACCAATTAAAAAAAATGATCTCACTTCAATTAAGAAAAATAATTATAAGAAAGAATTTACTAAAATTTACATAACTCTATAAAAATATAATTCTCACTTCTACACATTATTAATTTGCATAAATATTGACATCATTTTGCATAAAATATTAACGTCATCTAGTAAATTAATGATTGAAAATAAATTTTTTTAATTAAATTATTTATGACAATATATTACAGTCATGACCAAATAACATAATGTTAATTTTAAAGAAAAAATAAATTGTTTAAAATATCTAATTTTTGGCATTAAATTATTATATATAAACAAATTTAAACTTAACCCGATTTAAAATTAAAATTAACAATCTATAATGTTACATCAAAACCATATGCCTTTTTCATTTAAATAAACAAAATATCATCACTATGAATTATGACCAAATAATAAACATAAAAATAATATAACATCTATAAAAATATAAAATAAAAAAGTACATAAGTAAGGCTAAAATTCATTGTTCCAGCTATTGGCAGTGGCACAAGTTTAAAGGAAAGAAAACTAATAGTAATAACGCATGCAGAAGTAAAAGTAATAACGCATGCAAGTGAAATAGATAACTGCGCAACAGTTTATTTATTTATGAGGCAAAGGTAAATACTCTATGTATAGTATATATAAATATCTATAGTCACAACCAGAGATGTTAACTAAGTTACATCTCTTTTGAGAATTACAGAATATTTTGAAATCTGTTATGGATATTTTATTTGAAAAATAGAGATGAGATTGTAGTTTATTAGACCATTTTTTGGTTTAAGAGTGTAAATATTTGTGTTTTTTAGGTAAATCATATAAGAAATTATACAATTGATGTGTTTTGAACTACTGAATGTAATTCATCATCAAAAATTACTGAATGTAATTTATCGTAAATTCTATAAGAGAAATTTATTATAAAATCCTTTGATTTATTAAATGAAAAGATATTGCGCAGTGCAGGAAAGTAAAGTAGTGATGTACTAGAAGCTGTACTGCTCGTAGAGCATGAAGCAGCTATCGAATAGAACTTGAGCACCGATAGCGTTGCCGCAATAGTTCAATATATTGTCGCCGATGATTTTCAGGCAAGTGCCGCAATGTTTCAACGAGGTTGTGGAAATGCAGTATGCTTCGCCGTAGGCAGTGGGAGAGCCTAAAGAGCCTGAAACCGACGTCTTGTAGTCTTTGCCATTTTGATTCGGCGCGCCGTCTTCCAGATCTTTTATGCGCGCTGACAGAGTATCAACGAAAGGACTTTCGATTGGGATTTTCTCCGTGTTACACAAAGCCGACACAAACTTTGGATTCTGCGCCCCCACCACCACCACCAGGAGTAGTAGTAACATTACAGCTAAAGCAAAGCTAACTGATCTGATCGCCTCAGACTAAATAATAATGTCACCTCAAATGGCAAACGTTATTGCGATGCTTATCAAAATCTACTGCTGGGGTGCCTCCATTTTATAGGCCCCGCTGCACTTGGTTGATAACCTTCGCGACGTGAAGCATGATATGTTGGATCATGTCACATGTTGTCAGTGTGAGAGAAGCAAACAAAATGTATCAAATCTGCTGGGTGGCTACGATAACCGTCCTGACATTAAGCATGATATGCTGGATCATGTCACATGTTGTCAGTGTGAGAGAAACAAACAAAAGCTACATTTTGGTTGATCGTGGGGTATATGCTATATGCTTCTAGTATTATATTTATGATTTTCTAGTTCATGTTTTTATAAAACATTGCAAATTCACACATAAAATTATATAATGTTTATGGTGGGTACATGTACTTATTATGATAACAATAATGAAAATTAATAACATTTTGGGATGTCGTAGTGCAATGTTTGTACTCACTAAATGGATGGCCCAATGTATATATTGCAAATCAATATAGTGATTTATTTTATTATAATATTTAATTATTTAATCAAATTTAGAACAAAAATCATGTTGAAGTATTCAATATTTTACAATATTGATTAATTTATTATATTAAATGGGAAGTTTTATAATTAGTAATAATTACACAGTAATTATATAAATTTAAATTAAATGATTTTTAAAATAATTTTTTAAAAATTATAAAAATTAATCCAGTTATAATTATTATTATAATTATTATTTTAATAAATTAGGAACACCATAGATATAATAAGAAATATTGCTACAAATATGTGGATACAGGTAAGGAACAATGAATTTCTATAATCCAAAAGAAAAGTACAAGTATATCTTCACTCAAGGTCTCCTCTCCGAAAATTGGTAGAGTCTCCCCACTGCAAAAGGTAAAATATGGATTATAGCAGCATAAACCTCGTGAGATTTGTCTCTAGCATCAAGAATATAAATCTGAAGCATAAACTCATTATACCCAAGACTCAAGCTATTTGTATCTAGCCTAACTATCTCATGTGGTCAAGTAAATATAGGATGAAGAGAGCTCCTAAGAGGATGAATGTGGACGCTCAGGATGACGATAAGTTATGAAAGCTTCTTCATGATAAGACTTGTCCAAATCGAATAAGTGATGAATCGAACTCATCTCCTACAAACCATGAAACTCTAGAAGGAGTCCTTAGTCACAAGCATTGAACAAAGGGGAAAAGACTATAGTCAGTCCCATAAGGTGGTCCTACAAGCGAATGAAGAGGTATAGTCTCTATCACAAGGTCATCATCTGTGTGACTGGATGTCATGACTAGAAAAAACTGTCTAAGGACTAGGTAAAATTTCAATCAACAGAATGTCTTAGAGGCACTAACCCTAGGGAGAAAATTAAGCTCATAACAGATGCCCCCTAATGTATGAGGTCAGAAGAGAAGATGATGGCCAAAATACATTACAACAAAGCTCATAAGTCACAATAGCAGTGAGGAGACAAATCCAGGAAGTTAGATTAGAATACACTAAAGCTGAAGTCTCATTTGTGTTGATAACATCCCCGAGGCGGGCATACCCATGCTCAGACATAAGAAAAGACTGAACATGGCCGCCAAAAAATACATTGTGTATCCATGATAGGAGAACCTCCTAGCCATAGTAGAATAGGGTATTTCATTTTCGTAACAAGTCTATCCTAGTCTAGAAAAGGGTTAAATGTACACTGGGTAGATGACGCTTTAGGTAATTTTATGAACTTGAAGGAGACAAGTTCACTCAACAATATTTTATGAATTTAGGAATCTGAAAATAGTTTAAAGGAAAATCCTCCTAGAGGATCGAGTGGTAAAGAGGATAGCAACTAGTTTTGGTGATGGTGAAGCTTTTCGTGACATAATGAGGACAATAGGTTTGTTAATAACACCACTCATCGCAGTGTTTCCTCTAAGAAAGGATAGAAAACCAAGTGAAAGAGGATGGTAGGAAAGCAAATGATGATGATGGAATGACGAAACTAAGGCTCATTATGCAAGAGTAAGCTAATAAAATGTGGAAATAACAAGGGACAAAGTGTGGAATCCTCCTAGGGTATGGCTAGAAATATGATGAAGAAAGGCCATGAGGCTCTAATTTTAAGTCATGATGGGTCAAAAGTAGGGATTCTAAAAAATATTAAAAATGACTACATGGAAACCAATACCGCAAAAGAGGTGCTATACCAGGGTATCCATGATTAGGTAAGCGATACTGCCAAGTGACGACATGCATAGAGGAAGGGGGCTAAAATTGAAACTTGACGGGGTTGGATCGAAGGCAAAATGATGGCACTGATATTCAAAAATGCAATGAGGATGTTGATATGTAACCTACTCCTATATTCCAAGTTCAGGAGAAACACAACTAAGGTCCAAAGGATGTCGCAAGAAAAACTCCACCCTGTCCTATAAAAACCATTTCAGAAAGACTAGACCCATGGTTAAATCACATAATAAAGGAAATAAAACATGGATGAGGTAAAAATAGGACTAGATATATATATATATATATTAGTTTTATAGTTTTTTTTGGCATAAATAAGGCATGAGAAATACTCGCATCACACACCAAAATAAAAAGAATGGAGAAAAATATCCCACACACTCCTATGTATAATATGTACAAGCACAACATAGTCTAGTAGGTCACGCTAAAGTGTACCCACAGTCAGGCACATGCAAAGGGTTTCTATACACAAACTCATGAAGGGTAAGGGGACCATATGGCTCACCAATGTGGGTCCATGCCAAAGGAAATCAATTTTCCCAATCTGGAAAGTTTGACCATGCTCGGTATAGTATATCGCAGTCACACTCTTGAAATCAACCTAAGGACATAAGGGAGGATAAGGAAATAAATGAGGTACAATACGCTCATCAACAGGTGGAAAGGAGTTGGAAAATTCATTAGCAAGTTTGGTCTAAGGGTTGAACTTCCAAGGAAGGTTAAGGTTGTGCCACCTGAATTGTTCCAAGATTTATGTTTCAAAGAACTGCTTGTTTTGAATCGGGGAGAAGAGGCATAACCTACCTAGGATTATCAATGGGAAGATCCATGACCTCTAGGTTGATGAGTGGAGGAGGTTCATCATCAAGGGATTCATGCAGAACATGAAAAGGGATGACTTGTGTGGGAAAAGGGACATGCTCATATTCCATATTGTGACGAAGTTTCTAAAAAGCGTTAGGAGGTACTAAAAGGACTTCTAAAGAGGAAATATCTTCCACAACAGGTGGTCGAAGGAGCATACTAGCTTGATCTACTTCTATAGGATCAAGTGACACCACCCAAGGATCAAGAGGCACATGGGGTCCACAAGTGTCGAGAGAGATCATATGCATAGGATATTTAGATGAAGATGAAGGAGGAATGTCAAATGGTGGTAATTGAGGAAAAACACCCATAAGAGATGAGCTTTTAAATAACCCGGATCCAACACTTTGAAATAGAACACGTGATCTAGAGATAGAAAATAGGCTCAAAAATTAATTTGAATAGAATATCTTAAAATTGGTGTGAAGTTGTAGTGTTCGTTGTCCGGATTCCAGCGACTCTTGAATCTCCTGAATTTGACATCGTATGAATAAGTTATGATGTTTTGAAGTTTTTGGCCAACAAAAAATAAAATTCAACTACAAGGTTGACTAGACTGTTGGCTGGGTTGTTCGAATAATTGACATCATCAACTAAATGTACAGGGTATAGTTGGTAGTGGACCAATCTGATCTCGACACATGGCATGTTTTTACATGTGTAATTTGGCATGTTTTGATTGGTTTGTATAGTGTGAAGAGGCCCAATCAGAGGCCATCACATGGTCCAATGAGAAGGTGCCATGTTGCACCTCGTGATTTGCCAAAAAATTTGTAAAGGAGGCTCAAAGGCCTTGGTGTGGTTCGACCCCCAGACTTTCCACTTAAAAAGCTCGTCCTCCACCATCGCACCACAGGTTAGATCTTAACAACTATACTCCATAAGCTATATTTGAAAATTGTTTGTTTAGGAATTTGGAGGACGGCCCGGGCGGTGAGCCCTGTCCCCTGGTGATGCCACCATGACATGAACAGGGTGCTTGGCGGAGAGGGTGGGGTGTTAGCCCTAGCCCAAGGTCTCATTACACCCACACGATCACTGACGAGAGCTAAGAGGAGAAGGGCAGGGCACTTGGCCCTAGCCCCAAGTTACTCAACACCCCTAGGTCATGTTATTGGTGCACCTGCCCACAACGGAAGAGAGAGGGGAGATGATTAAGCCCAAACCCCTGATTACGAGCTCACCATACAATTGACGACAAGGAGATATGGCGGAGGGGCAATGACTAAGCCCAAGACTCAGGGCACATGCCCTCAACATATTTCTAAGCGAAGGATACTACGCTCGAGGGAATAAGAAGATAGCCCCGACTTTTGGTTCTTAGAAACCATATCACTGTTACCCAGTAGCTCTAGTGGTGAGGGTGTACTGGGCTCCAACCCCTCACCTTATGGGCGCCATGTGCCCCTAATATTGCGCATAGGGTTATTGCCAAAATTAATGAGGTGAAAAATTCCCATTTTTTATAGAAATCACATCAGTCCGTGGTGAAATCGTTGCCTAACAAACTATGTAAAGGCCAAATTTGCAGGACAGTTAGTAGGTTTGGCCAAATTGCAGACAAATAACATAGATTCGATTGGGGAAGCATAAATTACTCAATTTTTAACCTTTTTGAGCTCAATAAGAACCTATATGGGGGTTTTTGAGTGTTTTGGATTCATTGGTACCTTTAGTTTTTTGATTTTAGCAATTTATGATGGATTTCTTGGAGAATCAAGTATTTTAGTGCTAGAGACAATCAGATTTTTAAAGTAGTTTGAAGGCATTTTGAGGATGGAGAGAGCATATTCATGGGTTTTCCAACCTTATAATTTATTTTTCAACAACTAATACTTCAGTAGAGTGGCTCTTTTTAGTATTTTCTCATTATGTGTTCATGAAGGAAGTTGTTTTCATCATCTCATTGTGGAGTTATTGTATGTTTTTGTCGATTACTAGGACATGTTATGTGAGTGTCCTTTATATGTTGATATTTTCATGACTTCTTGTAGGGAGTTATATTTTTGAGTGATAATTCTTTGTAGGAGAATGCTTCTTTGTCGGAGAAACAAGCCACTCTACTGTTAGCAATTTGTATGTACTCATTTGGTACTAAAATCAATGAGTGATCTAGCTATTGGAGTAGGCCTGAAGATGTAGACCAGGATGGGTGAACTCTGTCATCAAATGTTGGTTTCTTCTATTCATGTTTGTCATTTTGAGTTGCATGTGAATGCGTTACTTTCTAAAGTTCATGTGAAAACCAAACTCACCATCTTGAAGAGGTTGTGAGACTTGTTTACCTTTAAAGACCCATTTTGTTAACTTGCAAAGTGTCGAAGAACAATAAGTTTTTGACAGAAGGTGTGTCTCCTCCAATTTTTAGATAAGGTGGTATGAGAGCAAGTTCTGACCAAGTTTCAAGAATGGGCAAGAAACTGAGGCATGAAAAACTCCAAGAGTTAGAGGAGATTAATATATCTATTCGAATGGAGAATGTTGATCTGAGGAGATTTATTGAAGTTGTACAGGAGGAGAAAAGGAAAATTCACCTACAATGGTAGCATGTAATGGAGGAACAAATTAGTGAGAGTTACATTCTAGAATAAGAAAAAAATCCCTCCAAGATGAAGTCAATCTGTGGACGTGGTTCAAACACAAGATATGGACCAGATATTGAGAATGATGCTTGTGATTTTTGTGAGCATATAAAATATTCTCCTTATGTACCCATTAGTAAAAGTGGTTGGATAGAATCATCATCCACTTCTTCATTAACATTTGAAATAGAAAATATGGGTGATAGGCCAAAGGAGGTAGTTAGGATTTCTAGTTCTACTCCTTCAATTAATGTTGATAACACATCTTTTGCAGCTTTTCAAAAGCATACCAAAGGTATTGGTATGAATATTTTAACTCAGATGGGTTATGATGGAAGAGGCATCAAAATCAATGTCCAAGGTATCACTAATGATATTGAGGTGAAAGAATGACCGCGATATGAAGGATTGATTTATGGTCATGGAGAAATTGGAGAGTTCTCTAAAATTATGAAGGCGAAGAAATCATCAAGTGATGATATGTCACACCATGTTAGTAGTGATAATGGAAGATGGTATCCAAAGAGAGATGATTTTTCCAGGGGACATGCAAATTCCAATCCCAATCGTCAAAATTATAGCCCAAAGGATAGGTATAAGTGTCGTGGGGATTTTAAAAATGTTGGTGATTTTTATTATTTATGGGATATGTTTCCTTGCATATTTTGTGATGCAGCTGACCAATGTGTGGCTAATTATGAGAAACGTAAAATGATAGAAAATAGAATGTGTTGAGATTGCAACAAGATGATGAGCTTCTTAGTGAAAAGAGTCACCTTCATACTAAGTGGGCTAAGAAAGGGCTATTTTTGGCGAAAAGTCCTGCTTTCTTTTAGACTATGTCTATTTTTAGACATGTCGATCATATGAGTTGTAGATGCTTGGTTTGTGGATGGTTGGTCAAGTTGGAAAAATAGATGGACTTCTATTATTAGACATATTGGGTGGAATCTATTTTTAGATTGCCAGTCTAAAAATAGATATGTCGAATATTATTAGCTCTTAATAATATTTGGACTATAAACATTATCTTATTCTCTTGGAGCACTTGACTTAAGTGCACAAATGTGGCACAGGAGCTGACAGAAGGAATTACGCTATTCCCGAGGGTTAAGTGGAGCTATTGCATGGATACTTCAGTTAGAACTCATGTGACAGAGTTTGGTGGAGTTGATTGAGGAAGTTAGTGGAGTTGTATTCAGTTTAACTCAGTTAAACATAGTTGAGCTAGTTGTATCTAGTCTAACCGATTGATACACTAGTGAGAGTGGTGTGAATTAATTATTAATTAATTCACTAATTATTAACTCATTAATCAACTAAATAATACATCAATTAACTACAGTGCATGGACAGTTTTAGTGGAGACCAGTGAAGAGGTAGGTGAAAGAGCAATGTGACTATCAGTTGTGACTATAGTGTTGCATGATTTGCAACACACAGTGGTTGGAGATGCCAATGAGGATTGCGTGAGCAAGGCTGGACCAATTCGAGTTCATTCAGAGCCATTCTTCAGCAATGATTGCGCAGTAGAGGCAGGCTAGCAGGTGGCAGAGATCGGTGCATGGGATTTGCTAGATCGGACCTGATTAGTGTGTAGCAATTGGAGATTGTACTGAGAGCTTGTGAGGAGCTTTGTATGATGATTGTTACATGATCTATATGACATATAATATACAGATAGTTGGGGGTTTTCATCTTTAAGCTTTCCCATAAATTATTGTGTTCATATGTGTGAATTTTTATGGTTTTAATGTGTGCATGCAATTGATTTTATTTCCGCAAGTAATGATCAATAGTAGAAGAGATTTTGTATTGTGCATGAAGTAAAATAGTGTGTGATCAGGAGAATCTCGTCTTGATGTATAACATATCAGTTATATAATTTCTACAGAATGGACCAAATCCTTGGCGAAAAGCATGAGGAATCTCTCCCTATTATAAATACTGCCTAGTCAATGGGCAAGAGAATTGTTTTTTGTACCCATTATAACATGAATGGGCACTAGATTTAAAGTGTTGGAAACTTTATCTGAAGCTTCATCCCAAGAATGAAAAATAGTTTCTGCGGTCCGTTATAAGGATTGATATAGGTGGAAATATGGAAACTGATTTAGTTCCTACAACCTTCAAAGCAGAGGAGGTGCAGAAAGAGAAACCATAAGCCTAGTATATAGACAAAATGGGTAGAATATTTTGTACAGTTTTTTGTTTTGTGAAATTGTAAGTACTTGTTGTATATTCCCGTTTATTTATTTTGTAAAGTGAAGTCATGTGCAATCACTTATTTGCAATAAGTGTGTTCTCTTTGACATGTTATGTTATTTTGGCTTGATAATGATTCCATTTGTTTGAGGAATTTTTGGAATGAGTATTTGTGTGTCGTCTAGTATGTCTACAGTTATGTCAAGCACTCACTGATATAAGTGTTTTTATATTGTTTGTGAATTTAATATTTGATAAAGATTATGCAATAGATAACCATGATTATGAGGCCAAATCTAAGCATGTCATTGAACAAATGCAACTAGTGTGCCTAAGAGTACAAGTGCAGCTTGACGACAGTAAAGAAAAGTATGAATCAGTGCAAGACAAGCATTGAGTTGCTTCTAATTTCTAGATGGAAGATCAAGTTTTCATTTTGCAAAGAGGGAAGTCAAGATGAAGTTTGTTTGAGCCAAAGAAATATGTTTTGGGAGAGAATGTTCATATTCCATTCATCAAAGTTTTACTTCCTACATATTTAGAAGAATTGTGTCTTAATTATTTATAGGAAGATAAGGACTTCACGGAGAGGCAAGGTGGAGTACCTTGACTGAATCTCGAAGGAACCAATTTAAATATAACAAGAAGGATTGAGATTAGGAAATTTAATGAGATTTTTCCTTTCTATTTACTTACTAGAGATAAAATTTTGGGGTCTGAAAGTTCTTAGAGGGGAGGTATGATCCGGAGATAAAAAATAGGCTAAAAAATGAAAGTGCTTAGAATATCCCAAATCTTGTGTTATGGCGTAGTGTTTTTTGTCATAATTCCAAAGATGCTTGAATTTCCTCATTCCAACATCGTATGAAGAAGTTATGACATTCTGAATATTTGACCAACAAAAAAAAGAGTCAACAACAAGGTTGATTGAGTTTCTGACTGGGCAGTTTGTACATTTGATGTCATCAAGTAACTCTACAAGGTACAATTGGAAATATACCAATCCGGTTTCAACATGTGGCATGTTCGTACGGGTGGAATTTTGTGTGTTTTTTGATTACTTCATACATTATTAAGTGGCCCAATCAGAGTTCGCCACATGAACCCATGAGAACGTGCCACATGGTGCCCTATGGTTGGCCTAAATTTATAAAGGTGGCCTGAAGGCCTCGACGGGGTTCGACCCCTATAGTTGCCATAGAAAATTTTAGGGGAAAATTTTCGCCCTTGGGCGAAATTAGGGGGTTTTAAATTTTTATTGGGAAATTTTTTTGTATCATAGTATATTATTTCAAATCGCCCCAAAATTTATTTTATAAAAAAATTATGTCTAGAGGTTAGCCTACCTTATTTCATGGTAGAGGGTAAAAAATTAAATTTATATTTCAAATCACTCCAAATTTATTTTATAAAAAAGTTAGGTCTAAAGATTAACCCACCTTATTTTAAGGGCGAGGGTAAAAAAAAAAAAAGTATGCCTTGAAATTAGGAGTTACAACCTTCCATTCACCCCAATTTACAAGAATATTTATTTATGATAGTTATTTCACCCTCCCCATTTGGTGTAAAAAATGTTTCTTTCTTTCATTCGCTCGTATTTCATGGTATTGGGATCAATTTGGAGAAAATGCCCCTCATTTTTTGGAACAAATTGTAGTAAAATAATTATTCACCTTTATTTAAAAATTCAAGAGTCTTATGTTCATGTCTATTTAAATAATTCAATAGTGTTTGTTTCATCTTCCAAGTTTGTTGCATATGTATAATCACAATCATATATAATGCACGAGCGTTGTTCGCAAAGTTGTAGAATTTGAATTAAGAAGTAAAAAATTGAGCAGAAAGTGGTACAGGGTTTTTTCGAAAATTACTATAATTTGAATGAAGAAGTCAAATCATTTTTAAGTCAAAATCTATGAGAAAAATTAAAAATCTTCCTAAATTAAGTATCATTAATTATATGTGTCCATTACAGAACCTGAGAACCTCGTTCTCTTTTCCCTTGGATAATGAGTTTTTGGTATATATAAATATAATTTTTTCATATATACTTGTCATTTTCAAATATTATTTAGATAATAGGTTTTTGATTTTTCATTCTCGTTAAAATACTTTATCTTTGAATCTTGTTTTTTAACTTCGATTCATCTTTAAGTCAAAATCTATGAAAAAATTAAAAAAATTCAATTGAAAACATGATACCTCTCGTTCCAAAATCAATACAACCCAAATTCCATCTTATTAAAAAAAATTTAACCAACTATATTTAAAACATATGTATTATTGAAATAAAGACTGTCATCCAAAATTTCAAGATTGAAACTAAAGATGTTATATTAAAATGAGAATTTAAGAAAATGAATAATAAATTTGAAACTATTTACTTCAAATAAATTTCATTAGCAAGATGAATATGGAGGATATATTTTGAGAAATTCTATATGCAATCCACATCACTAGATATGCAGTGCAATTTTATTTATTGGTTTCCCATGGACATCAATAATTATCAACATCCTATTCATATATTACTAATCAATTTTAATTATAGATATATTAGGTTTCTAGCAGGATTAAATGTGTTGTGTTCAAAAATTTTAGTTAAAACTTTCACTGTGAATAAAAATTGTGGGCTATAACATAAAAAACATGAATATATATGTTATATTCTTACTCTCAACCATAAATAGAATATTTAAATGTCCATATAAACTATCATAATCTGATACCAATTTCATAGAGAAATAAAGTAACTAAAAGTAATAAAAAAATGGTATACTTTCGAGTACAAGAAATTGTATAATTCTTATACTTTATAAAAATATTTCACTACATGACCTAAATAACTTTTTAAAAATATTTTAGTACATGAATCAAATAATGTTCTTTAATGTGCATGTCAACTAGTCTATTTCAATCTCAACTTCATGCACATCTATATGGAGAGAGTGTAAATTGTTGAGATTCAAGAAGATGATGATCCTAGTGAAAATTAAGCACCTTCATTAGGTGGGGCCCACAGGCTACTTTTAGGTGTATGTCTATTTTTAGATGGTGAGCATATTCTAAAATTAGTAGGATGTTGATTCTATATGGTTAAGCAAATTATATCTTTTGATGAGTTTCTATTTTTAGAGATATGGGCGAAGTCTATTTATAGATCACATATCTAAAAATAGAATGCATGTCGATCATTATTCACCCTTAATGATAATCAACCAATAAATAATAACTTATTCTCTTGAAGCACTTGATTTCAGTTAACTGATGTCGAAAATTAGTTAGCTGAAGGAATTACACATTCCAAGGTTGGTCGGTGACTCATGCATGGTGGACTTCATTGTAACTGATTGTGGCAGAGTTGTAACAGAGATGGAAGAGTAGCTATGGGAGTTGGTATTTAGTTTAACTCAGTTAAGTGAGTTAAACACAGTTGTGTTAGTTGTAACTCATGATACACTAGTGAGATATGAGTGAATTAATTATTTAATTGATTCACAAGCAATTTCTCACATGCAGCTAAAGAAATACATCAGTTAACTACTTGCATGTCAGATCTAGTGGAGACCCAGTGGAGAGATAGGTGAAAGGGTGTGATTGACTATCAGTTGTGACTATAGTGATGCATTAATTGCATCTACACACACATTGGAGATGCCAATGAGGATTGCGCAGTCAAGGAAGGAAAGATTTCATTCATTCAGGGATCTTCTTTAGCAGAGATTGCGCAGTGGAGGAAGGCTGTCAGGGTGCAGTAAATTGGTGCATGTGTGAACCAATTTTTGTATGACAGTGATAGACGATTGTATATTGTAATGAGAGCTATATGAGTTGAGATTTGTATGATATTGTTTCATGATCCATTGATATACATAATATATGATATTTCGGGTTTTTAGCTTTAAGATTTCTCGGTAAAATATCTTATTATGTGCGATTGATTTTTCTTCATGTGTTTTGCAATTGGTGATTTAATTTCCACAAAGAATTAAGTGGAAGGATTACGTATTTAAAAATGGATTAAAATTGTTAGATTAGGAGAGTTTGGAAATACATCACTTGTACTGATAAATTTCTGCATGGTATCAGAGCAGTGTTAATCACTGAAGATTGCAATAGTGAAGCAGTGCTGAGTTTTTTTGGTGGAACAATTCGAATTTGTAGTATGAATTTCTTGGTGCGACAGTTTAGTAGACATTGAAATGTCTTTCAATGGTGTGTGGTTGGAGTATGAACTTGAGGGAAGCTTGAAATACATTGCATGGAAGGATAGGATGGAGGTGGTGCTTGAAGATAATGGCTTGAAGGAGTTCATCGACAATGATATTCCTAAGCCCACTTCGACGGATGTTGCATTACTTGACGCCTGGAAAAGGAAAGTAGCGAAGACAAGAAGGATTCTGTTGGAAGGTGTGAAAGACCATATTGTGTCAAGCCTTCATGGGAAATCCACCCCATTTGCAATGTGGAAGGCTTTGATGGTGGTTTCCACCTATGCAAATTTTGGTCAAGAAAACAGGTGGCTAAATTGTTTTATGAGACTTCAAGAGATACATTTCTCAGGAAAATCTCTCATCCTTGAAGCCTCTATGTGTTCATTTCCTTTAAGAGGGTATTCACTATTGTTTCCATCCAAAAGCCTCACTATATGTGAAAATCGTGCTTAAAGAGCCTTCATCTGCCCTTGTATCTCTGCAAAGTGCCCCATCCTGGCCTTTCCCCCTTTTGCAAATTTTTCCCCTTTAACCTCAAAAATCCATCCTAAGTTTCCCAGACCATCAAATTCTTCCTTTTAAACCAAGTGAAATCTTTTCTTTTGATTGCAACTCCCTTTTTCCCTTAACCGAAAGCCTATTTTCAGCCTTAAAGCCCTGTTTTTGGCGAAAAAATCCATATTTTTCCATGAGCGGGCTAAGCACCTTTTAGCCAACCCCTAAGCACTTCCCCTCCATAAGCCCGCAAGGCGCTAGTCGCATCATGGAATCGGAGCGGGACATGCTTGCCCATTTTAAAAGCAAAAGTTTTGATGCGATGTTGTTATTAGTCTATCGACGTTTTAATTGATGTCTGCCGTTGATTGGAATAGATCAAACGGTCATCACAAGTCCCACCGCACCCAAATTCCCCTTTGTCACTCCTCTGATGAATTTTTTCCCCACCGTCGATTCACCTTTTAATTCGACGGTCCTCATTTCTTCGATCACAATCGCAAAGTCTAGACCCTGCCATCCTCCGTCTTCCCCGATTGCGATCCTTCGACCCGATCCTGGCCGTTGAATCCATAAGAACCAACAACTAGGATTCACCCTCATTCCACTGCCTGTTCCCTTTTTAGCTCTTCTGATCTAATCATAGATGTCGATCTCCTCGTGAGATCTAACGGTTTGTATCGAATCGCCCTCCGCCCATAACCGGGTCCCACCATATCGACCCATTTCATATGTTTTCCACGGATCTTATTTGGGTTTCGTTCAAAGTTCCAAACCTTATATTTCATGTTAAATCGCATCATCCCACCAAACATTAAAATTTTTATGTTTTACATTAAAGTTTTTCATTTCACGTGACTTCCATCGGTTCGATTTTCACTGTTTCACTGCATGTTCCCGCCACTTTCCATCGCATCCATGAAATTCACCCTCGATTGTGCTTCCATCGTCACAATATTCCACCATAGCCATTCCCTCCCCATGTATGTATTTCTTAACATGTTTGTGTGTTTTTCAAGTTACAGGCAGTGAAATCCGCCATTGCTCACAGTCACTATTATAGTGGCACAAAGCGCAGAGAAGGGTAATTTTAGAAACTAATATTACAGAGTAGAGCCTGGGGGGTGTTGGAATGTAATTTTCATTAAAGGATAGAGTTTAAATCTGTAAAACCCCCTAGCACCATTGAAGTTCCAAATTTGACAAACAGAGACAATCATGAAGTGACAAAGTGTTTCAGTGCATAATCAGAGAGTTTAATGCTTGTAATTAAAGAATTTTAGTTCTGATTCATTGTTTAAGGGGGAAATGTACCAGATTTAAGACCTCAAGATCATCACAGTAGGCATAAAGAGGCCCATAGAAAATAAAACAATATTGACAATGTTTCACATCGGCAGAAGCTCCCTCCTAAGAAAGGACACAATACCCATGCCGTCTTTACTCTACATTGTGTCCCCGAGAAGATTTCCACCCTGACGACCATCCTAATGCTACCAAATAATTTTCTACACAGTATGGCAGGCGTCACGGTCATTCATATGCCTTTTATTTATTCACCAGAGTACTACAAGTACTGCAGAAAAATCACATCAAGAACATACCTGGAGTAAATCGCATCTTATCGAAAACCACTCTTTCATCCAAAGGGTACTGAAGATTAATGCTCAGATATTAAAATAGAAAGGGTCTCGACCCTCTTTCTACGTTGTTTTAATGTTACATTTAGTGTTTCATCTACCTCCTCTGCCTCTCTTTTGGCTATAAAAATCACAAAGAAACTCATTGTAAGGTTGTTGATCGGACTCTATGAATTGCAAGTTGTTTCTCTTGAGAAATAGTTCTCTATGTAGAGCCGAAAGAGAGGCTGAGGAAGATGTTTTCAGACTGAGTGTCAAGTTGTTGGCAATGTTGTACATGACTGGTGTTGCTATTTAATATGACAAGCACATTTCTTTGGATCCTTATTTAAAACAGCGGTGATGTTTTTCTATCTCTCTCTTTGTTTTCCTTTGTAGTTCGTCACATTTCGTTTCTTCTAGTACGGATCAGAAATCTGGCATAGGATTTACCCTTACTTGGTACCCTATGTTTCTTCTCTCTCTTCCTTCGATGTTTTCGGCTGTATGTGTTATCTGAGTACTGACTTAAGTTAATTTAACCAGTGTAGTGGCTATAATTTACTGCTAGCTGATGTATGAATTAATGAGTCTGTTCTCAAATGTTCTTGTTGGGTTCTAATTGAAAGAATTGGGTTACTGGAAGTTTAGAACATTGTTTCTGTCTTACTAGGACCCTTCCTAATCAATTGAACCTCTCTAAGATCCCTTAATCTAGATGTCGAAGAATTGAGAGTTCAAAGTCTCTCTCTGATCTCAGGTCTTCACCTTTGTGTTTGAATCTTTATATGTCCCCTTTGTCTGAAGAGTTTACCCTTTAGGATTTGGGTCACAGGTGTCTAATGGCATGTTCTGTCCCTAGATTTGATTCTTGAAAGGTCAGCTTGGAGGATTTATTTCCTTTTCACCCTTTTTCTTACCATTTCACGCCACACTATCATCTTTAAGATCCAATGCTTTAGATGACTAGCCCGACTAAAAGCCTACATATTGAATAGCAAGTAAACCCTTTCCCGACTCCATTTCCCAATGGTTTTGAATGTTCTTTTAAATCGTTCCTCCTTTTCATAAAATCCTCTTTTCTTGTCCTTGTCTCATACTGAAACCTTCTTTCCTGATTCCCAGCTACCAAATAATAAATCAAACAAACAAACCTGTGCCTATAACTAGCCTAAAACCTAAAAACAGAGCCTCAAATTTATATACTTTTCCTATCATACAGAGATCCCTCTCTGGACCCAGGAGGGCTAGATCCTGAGGTCTAAAAGCAGTTCTGATGTTTTCTCATCTTTTGGTATTGCCAAACTTGCCAAAACATGGGAGCCCCAACATAATGGTGACTCCACTAGGGAAGCTTTGAGAAAAATACACCTTGAAACACTTCCAAGACTCAAAGAAGACCATAGTAGCCTTAGTTTGGTGGTTAATCACTGTGGTGGACAGAATACCCCCTTGAAACATTCTTAACCTTCCACCTGGTGACTCCATAGCTCCTTGACAATTAAAGACTCCACCGGTGATCAGTAGGCCTATTGATTATCTTGGTTTTCATAAGACTCCACTGGGAGACCAGAGTCTATAACAACATCAGCCATAATATAAGTAACAAGTAGGATTAAGCCGCTTAGTTTTAAAACAACATTATGGCTTCAAATACCATTCATACCAGGGCTTATCCTAACCCAAACCCACTTGAGATAGTTGGCAACCCCGAGAGTATTCTTAGGAAATCTCTTGCACCAAGAAGGCCAACCATTTCCAGACACATCCATAGAGCTAACTCTGCACCAGAAGAATTTACAGCTCTATTAGACCCTCTATTTGATCTAGACTCTCCAAGTGGATTACCTAGAACTAGGTCATTCGACGCTATAGACCATCCAGACCTTGACCCTCCTTGTTCACCATCCCGCGGTGGTCAAAACGTTAGGGATAGATAGACCCCACCATCTACTCCCCGGGATATTCATTTCATTCAGAACTTGGGGCTTTTTCACCCTAAATCCGCTCAAAAAACTTCTACTGGAATTAGTATCCCTGTCATCCACATACCTGTTGCATAAGAAAATCCTTTACCTCATCAGAACATGATTATGGCAGCCTAGTACGAACCTCTGGTGTTACCTCAACCCCTAGTGCCTTTACCCAACGATTATCAATCAAAGATCCCACACTTCACTGCAAAAGAGTCTGCGACAGCTCAGCACCATGTAGATAGGATGGAAGATTCGTTTGACTATATGGGGATAGATGATGAGACAATCAAAATGAGAATATTTACCCAGAGTTTAGGAGGCAATGTGAAGAAATGGTTTAAGGGCCTACCTCCTAATAGTATCCAAGACCTCCCCACTCTATATCAAACCTTCATAATCAAATGGGAAGTGAAGGCCAACCCTCTCCAAATCTTAGCAGAATACAAGAACCTTAAAATGAATGTAGGAGAGAGTGTCCATGACTATTCTAAAAGGTTCAATAGCGTTTACAACGCTCTTCCTCGACATATGAAACCTCCCCAAGGTATGGCTTTAGTGAAATACCCTGAAGGCTTCGATGCTGACATGGCCTATCAACTTAGGGAGAGATATTATGACACATTGGAACATATGAAAAAGGGGGCAGTGAGTGTTGAGGCTAACCTGATTGAGAAGAAAGCCAGAATGAGGGTTAAGAAGAGGGTAACATATAGAGATGATGCTGCAGCTTTCACATCTGATCCCAAGTATGACCTTCTAGCCAAAAACATGTAAAAGATACAACAAATGATGGAAATAATGGTTGTCTCATTCAGTAATCAAAACTGAAACCAAAATCATAACTAGAACCAGAACTTTAGGAGAAACAATGCCACTCCCAATAGACAAAGAGACTCAGATCAGCAAGTTATTCCCCCATTTTAGGAGAAATTTCTTGATGAAGATGAAGGAATCATAGAAGAGTCTGAGGGAACCATGATCAATATGTTTGAAACAGAAAACTCAATCCACAACTGTTCCACAGAAGAAGATCAACCCTCACCCTCATATTGGGATGAGGAAAGATTAGAATCTGAGGATTACAGGCTGGGGTTTGAAAATGCCATCATGCAGGTGAGAGAATAGTATGAAATCCGAAGAAAAAAGAGCTTAGACAATTCCAAACGAAAAGATTCTGAGATTACCATTAAGAAAAGGCCTGAGAAAACTTCTAAAGCGACTGTTGAAAGTAATAAATCAGCAACTGAGAGTTCTGGGAAGGACAAAGAGAAAGACAACCCAAACACTGAAAAATAAAGTCAGCCGACCGGTAGCACTAGCACTACAGTTAGCCCTCCTAATAAAATAGTTCCTAACACTGTACCTAGTGATAATCAGCACACTGAGTCTACCACTAAAGCAGTAGCTAACAAAACAGAGTTGAGTGTCGCGAAAAGTCAATCCACCTTCAGTTTGGAGAGTGAGATTGCGAAAATTAAAATCTCTCTCCCATTCTCTGAGCTGGCCACTTAGGATGTGTATAAAGGCTAAATTTTGAAAGAATTGAATTTGAATGAAGACAATGATACTGTCAACCTGAGTGATGATCAACCAGCCCTTTTTTTTGGTCCAAAGATAGAAGGGAAGTTTCAGGAAGGGTTAGTACCTCCTTTTTATATCAGTCTCAATATCCATGACAAGATCCTGCACAATGCGATGCATGATTCTAGGGAATCACACAACCTGATGCCTAAGGTAGTCATGGAAAGGTTAGGCCTAGAGATAACCCATCCCCATAAATATTTGTATTCATTTGACTCTAGCAGGGTAAAGTGTCTTGGCCTGATCAAAGACCTGTGTGTGAACCTGACCCAGATTCCAGCCAAATGTATGGTCATGGATGTTGTAGTGGCAGATGTGCCACCTAAGTATGGCATGTTACTATCAAGGTCATGGGGAGCCAAGCTGCAAGGTACAATGCAGATGGATGGGGCATACGCCACAATCCCTGTCTTTAGCCAACTTAGGAGACTCTATAGAGAAGCACAGATGAAATTCTTGGTCAGCAGCCCTGAAAAGCCTGAAAATGCACCATTGTACTCTATACACACAAATATAGACTCCTTTATCCTCTGCAATGATGAATCCTTAAAAGAGCCAGAATTAGAAAATAGAGATACAAACCAGGAGACTGCACCCATGGATTTTGACATAATAGCCACTCTGAGCTTGGAAGAAAATGAAGAAGAATCTGGGGGACAATGCACCAAATCGGAAACTCAGAGTGAGCCAGGAGCAGAATGCGAACAACCAGCTAGCCACCTTAATGAAGCCTATACACCACACGAAGAATGAAACCATCCACATCAAAACACAAACCCCCCACTGCAGCATAACGATGAAACCAACGCTAGCAGAGAAACTGATGATGAACGCGAGAGCAAGCCTTTATGGGAAATGAAATTCATTGGGTCCTGCACTAGAAGGACTATAGGGGCGGGAGTGTGGTTACATAACACTGAGAGTGACTATGCCGAGATTCATGCCTTCAATCTGGGCTTCAAGTGTACAAACAATATTGCAGAGTATGAGGCTCTTATCCTAGGCCTGAATTTATTAAGAAAACTAGGAGCCCGAAGGATAGATGTACATGGAGACTCTAAGCTAATCATTAAACAGGTGAATGGTGAATACACGGCGAAACACCCTAGGTGGAGAGCGTATAGGAATGATTCCATGGATTTGTTGAAAAGCTTTGTGGAATACGAACTAGTGTTTGTTCCTAGGAGTCAGAACGTAATTGCAAATGGATTAGACTGCATAGCTAGTTCATACCATGAGCCTCCTAGTGACCAAAAAATCATCATTTAGACAAAGTTCAGACCTGCAGTACCTGACAATGAGAAATATTGGCAATTCTTTGAGGGCGATAAGAAGATTGAGGATTTCCTAATAGGCAGGAATGATTTTGAATTTTTTGATTTAGACTCTAAATCCGAGGATAGATGCCTGAGTGAGGGACCTCCCAACGAGGAAGAATCACCTCGTAACATTGAAATAAACACTTTAAATGAATAGGTTGGAAATACAATAGAAGAATACAAGAATGTAGATAAAGAAGAAATAGAAGTGTTGCAGGCAAAAGATAAAAACATACCCCGAGGTCTGGCACCTTTAGAAGATCTTTTCAATTTCGATGATGTAGGAAAAAAAACCCACCATAGAACACTCAAACTCTGACATTGAGGAATGAATTATAGGCACTAAAGACAAGCCTAAGATGATAAAATTGGCCAAGTCTTTGCCCGCAGACATGAAACAAAAATACATTTACCTATTCAAAGAATTCATCAATGTGTTTTCCTGGAGCTACAAGGACTTAAAATCCTACGATACAAACATTATACAGCACAAAATACCTTTGAAAGAGAACCAGAAAACCTTTAGACAAAAAATTCGCAGAATTAACCCAAAACAATTGCCTGCAGTAGAAAATGAAATAAAAAAGATGTGCGAGGCAGGAATAATAGTACATGTGAGGTTCTCCAATTGGGTTTCGAACCTAGTGGCTGTGAGGAAGAAGACAGGTGAGATCAAACTGTGCACTGATTTCAGGAACCTTAACAGAGCCTCACTTAAGGACAATTACCCTTTGCCAAAGATGGAACACATTCTTCAGAGGGTAGTAGCCTCAAAAATGATCCCCCTGTTAGATGGTTTTTCAGGTTACAACCAGGTTCTAGTACTCCTAGAAGATCAACTCAAGACCTCTTTCACCACTCCATGGGGCACTTTTATGTATGAAAAAATGCACTTTGGACTGATGAACGCTGGTGCAACCTTCCAATTAGTGATGGACATAGATTTTTCAGATGAAATATGGAAATTCATTGTCATCTATCTAGACGACATAACAGTCTATTCCAAGACTGATGAAGAGAACATAAAACACCTAAGAAGGGATTTTGAAAAATGTAGAAGGTTTGGTCTATCATTAAATCCCAAAAAGACTGTATTTGGGCTGCAAGAAGATAAGCTTCTCGGCCACATTATATCTGAGAAGGGAATTAAGATATACCCATAGAGGGTTGAGGGAATACTTCAGATCACATACCTGAGAAAAATTAAAGAGTTACAGTCCTTCATTGGGAAAATTAACTTCCTAAGGAGGTTTATTCCAAATCTAGCTGAACACCTCAGGAATATGACTAATATGATGAAGAAAGGTGTAGGAGTTAAGTGGACTATAGAGGCTAAAAAATATTTTGAATCAATGAAACTTGCACTCACCCAGATTCCCGTCCTAATCAGTCCAGATTTCTCAAAATATTTCTTGATATTTCATTTTCCTTCGAACATACAGTAGCTGCAGTTCTACTGCAGAAAAACCCTGAGGGAATGGAGCAGCCTATCGCTTTCTTCAGCAAGGCTCTGAGGGACACGCCTTTAAAATATAACATAATGGAAAAAAAAGCCTATGCTTTGGTAAAGGCCTTGAAATACTTTAGGGTGTACATATTGAATTCTCACACCATAGCCTATGTGCCTAACATAGTGGTAAAAGATGTCTTGTCCCAAGACTCAGACGGAAAAAGGGGCAAATGGATCGATGTGATTTGAGAATACGACCTGGAAATAAAACCCGCAAAACTGATCAAAGGTCAAGGCTTAGCTCAATTGATGGCTGAATCGAATCTACAAGCCCTTGACATCAATATGGTAGGTGCCTTGGATGAACAGGAAGGGTTGCCTGATCCAACTATCGAGGAAAAATTTCAAAACTCCCCATCGTATTCCGATATCCTGTATGTGCTCACAAACCTCAACACCCCTCCTGATCTACCAAAGACTAGGGCTAGATTCCTGAAACTAAAAGCCAGAAACTATTGCATATTGAATGAATGTTTATACTGGAAAAATGTAAATGGCCTACTGCTTAAATGTTTGCCTGAAACGGAAGCCAAGAGAATTAAACAGGAATTCCATGCAGGAGAGTGTGGAGGTCATTTGAGCTAGAAAGCCACTACCAACAAAATACTCAGAGCTGGCTATTACTGGCCTACACGTTTCAATGACATACACAAAATGATAATTGTGTGTCATAAATGCCAGATTTTTGAAGGCAAGAGAAAACTCCTCCCTTTGCCCCTACAACCCATTACTGTTGAGGGTCCCTTTTTGCAATGGGACCTAGACTTCATAGGGGAAATAGACCCCACTTCTTCTGCACAACACAAGTGGATCCTTACAGCCACAGACTATTTCACAAAATGGATTGAGGCCATACCTTCTAGGAATGCCACAGATTCTGTCATCATTAAGTTCCTAGAAGACCACATCCTCTCTAGGTTTGGATGCCCAAGAAAAATAATCACTTATAACGCTGTTTCTTTTGGATCCAAGAAGATGATTGATTTTTGTCACAGGTATCAAATAGCACTCAGTCATTCAACTGCTTATCACCCAGAGGGTAACGGGTTAGCTGAATCATCAAACAAAAGCCTGGTGACCATCATCAAAAAGCTGTTGGAGGAGAAAAAAAAGTCATAGCATAACAAATTAGTACATGCTTTGTGGGCTAACAGACTTACAACAAATAAATCCATTGGCATGTCACCCTATCAGCTTGTGTATGGGACAGAGGCAATGTTTCCAACCAGCCTTGGGGTACCAGTGATCAAACTAGTCCAAGAGATCCAAACAGGGTAGGACGGCATGGTGAGGAGGATAAATTAGACAATTCATCTCCAATAAACAAGAGAAGAGGTCTATAACAGAGCTTTGAAGGTCCAGGAAAATATTAAGAAGTTATTTGACAAAAGAACCAAGGCCTCGGACTTCAAAATTGGAGACAAAGTTCTGAAGTGGGACTCCAAGAAAGAGGAAAAGGGAAAGAATGGTAAATTCGACAGTTTTTGGCTGGGTCCTTACATCATACAGGCCACCGTGGGTCCAAATGCATTTTTTCTACAAGAACTTGATGGTACAAAGCTGTTTGGGGTTCCTGTCAATGGCAGGATGCTCAAATATTATTACTGCTGATTTCCAATTTCCAGTTTTCATTTCCATTGTCAATGCCACTATTGTGTTTTATTTTAAAGGAAAAAGAGAAAAATGTTCCAAAAAATAGAGAAAGAAAAATGTTGAGACATGCCAAAAACATGAACCTTTGAATCTCCAAGAAGGATGGCTCAAACATGATCAAAAACTGAGCCAAAGAGAAGTATAGAAAGCTGGTCCTAATCTGCTCAAAACCTGGATCAGCAAAGGAGAAAGAAGAATCAACTCTAGCAAGCCCAAAACCAGAGCTGAAATAAAGAAGAGAATAGTGTCTCTAACAAGCTCAAAACTTGAATCATGAAGAAAAGAAGGATACTCCAATATCGCAAGATCTCAAGCCTTTAATTTTTTTTTGTCAATTTTCCACAACTTCAATCCAATGTGCAGCCGTCTTTATGCCTCAGATACACAACAAACTAGACTGTCTAATCCTAGTTTGACTGTTTTTTTAAATTCCTGTTGTAGAATTTAGAGAATAAATCTGTTGGACAGTTTAATCCCAGCATATATTAGATTAGGTAGAGAAATATATGAGGCCAACAGTTTAATATGGTCTCATGGAGAAATAAGGGTAGAATTAGATTTGTTTGTTTTTTTCTTTCAATTAAAATGACGCAAGATGGTTTGCAAGTTCAAATGCACCTAGAAGAAAAACGTTAGGATTATAGTTTGGGTAGATAGGTTGTTTGAAGGAATTTTTCTGCTGATTGACTCCATCATGCTTGTACATCTGAATCAAAGAAGAAATATGGTCCGAGAGAGCAGGCATCTGGCCAACTCCAAATATTTACTTTCTAAATTCTTGGCTCCTTCAAGAAGAAACCATCCCCATGTGGAGCCACTGTTAGCCACCTATCACATCGGCAGAAGCTCCCTCCTAAGAAAGGACATAGTACCCATGTCGTCTTTACTCCACATTGTGTCCCTGAGAAGATTTCCACCATAACGACCGTCCTAATGCTACCAGAACATTTGCTACACAGTATGGCAGGCCTCATGGTCATTCATTTACCTTTTATTTATTCACCGGAGTACTACAAGTACTGCAGCGAAATCACATCAAGAACGTACCTGGAGTAAATCGCAGCCTGCAGAAAACCACTCTTTCATCCAAAGAGTACTGAAGATTAATGCTCATATATTAAAATAGAATGGGTCTCGAACCTCTTTCTAATCTATTTTAATGTTAAATTTAGTGTTTCATCTACCTCCTTTGCCTCTCTTTCGGCTATAAAACTCACGAAGAAACTCATTGTAAGGTTGTTGATCAGACATCTGTGAATTGCAAGCTATTTCTCTTGAGACATATTTCTCTGTGTAAAGCTGAAAGATAGGCTGAGGAATATTCTTTCAGACTGAATATCAAGCTGTTGTAAATGTTGTACATGATTGGTGTTGCTCTTTAATATGACAAGCACATTTCTTTGGATCCTTATTTAAAACAGCGGTTATGTTTTTCTATCTCTGTCTTTCTTTTCCTTTGTAGTTCGTCACATTTTGTTTCTTCTGGTACGCATCAGAAATCTGGCATAGGATTTACCCTTGCTTGGTACCCTATGTTTCTACTCTCCCTACCTTCGATGTTTTCTACTGTATGTGTTATCTGAGTACTGGCTTAAGTTAATTTAACCAGTGTAGTGGCTATAATTTACTACTAGCTGATGTATGAATTAATGCATCTGTCCTCAGATGTTTTTGTTGGGTTCTAATTGAAATAATTGGGTTACTGGGAGTTTAGAACGATGTTTTTGTCTTACTAGGACCCTTCCTGATCAATTGAACCTCTCTAAGATCCCTTAAGCTGGATGCCGAAGCATTGAGGTTCAAAGTCTCTCTCTGATCTTAGGTCTTCACCTCTGCGTTTGAATCTTTGTATGTCCCTGTTGAGCCCCAAAGATGTCCTTCTTTTCCACCACATTTCACTTCATTTCCTTTGTCCCTCATCAATTACAGGCTTAAATTATCAATAGGATTGATTAGGATTACTTTAAGAATGTATATAATGACTAACTTGCTATGTTTTCATGATTTTGTTATTGTAGCAATTTTTGACTGGACTCGGCTACAGAACGCAGTCATTCTATAGCCAGTCGCCTATTCCACAGTTGTCTTCATGTTTACGCAGGTTCCAGGTGTCACCTCAAGGAAAAACACATACGGTCGTATTCCACATCACTCCTCCATCATTTCTTGCTCTCCACGAATTCTAAGCTCGAGTCTACAGGTGGTTATGCACGTGGGAAACCAAAACTAGGAGACAAACTTCTAATAGGACAAGGACTGTACAGATGTCCTTAATCACAGTACGAGGCCACCACCAGAGTCCTAGTTTGATTTTATTTGGGAAAGACAATTATTCCTGTTTTATCTCAAAGAAAATTATGTAATTTTGTTATAAGTATGGCTCGGGAGACCGAGAAACAGTTAGCTAGATTTATGTTTTATTGCTAGATCTCAGAAGACCGTAAATACTCTGTTTTGAAGAATTTCTCCTTTAATGAAAGAAGCATCACTTTATTGCAAGATATGAGTCAATATTGAGTAGATTTGCGTGCTAATATGGTGGTAGAGGGCCTCTTCTAGCTGAGAAGCTTTGTTCATATGGTTTAGATAAGTAACTTAGCCTTGTTTAATTCCTAGTTTAATCAATTTTCTGAACTTTGTGTTTTTATACTTACTTGCAGTGGATGCCACAGTCAGTCTTATCCTTACAAACTATTCCATAATACCACATACATTGGATGGGATATAACTGTAGTATTTTAGGAGTTAGTTGCATTTCCTTGAACTTTATGTTTTTGTGCTCACTGACATCAGTTGTTAGAGCTAGACTTGTTCTTATTAATCTCTTCCAAAATATCACTAACTCCGGATGAGACATAGTTGTGGTGTTTTAGAGCTTTGTTGTGTTTTGTTGAATTTTATGCTTTCATGCTCATTTACATAACATGTTGCAGCCAGTCCTATTCTATAAATTATTCCAAAATACCACTAACTCCGAATGAGACAGAGCTGAAACATTTCAGTGATTAGTTGCATCTTTAGTCTAGTTGTAGTACTCTGGAGGTAGATGTCACTCTAGTTTAATTCTGTCACTATATTTCAAGTTTGATAATGGCACTTCAGTATAACCTCTCGTTCACCGTACTTTAAGTTAGATTTGTGACATCTGAAGTCTTGTACTTCCGCCAACGTATTCAAAGTTAGGCTAAAAGTATTCTAGCTTAGTTGTGATCATTGTGGGGTGTTTCAAGTTTGGATCAATTGTATTCTAGTTCAAAGGTTATCCATTGTTCTTTAAGTTGTATTAACTGTCAAAATTAGACTTCATGGCCTTCATTTTTTACAAACTAATCTTGTTCTGACTTTCTATTAATGCATCATCATATGAACAGGAATGAGTTAGTGATATCAGTTTAAGGCTTTGATTGTTCTGCAATCTTTTTCAATTTCACAAATAAGCCTTTTTCCCAAAAACTATTTTAGAAAATCTCTAACTTTTGAATAAGGCTTAGTAGTGACAAGTGGAGCTACAGAATGGATCAATCTTGGCATTACAAGTTAATTCAGAGTAGAAATCTTATTGTGCTACAAATAGTCTTTTTCCAATTGTGTTCCAATAAACTTTTAGCCATGGACGAGATTCTTTGTAATATTGTAAGATGGTTGTTTACTTAGGAAAACCTAATTTGTACTAAACTTGTCCTTTTCTCAAGCTATTCCAACATATTTCTAATGAATGAATTGGATGAGTTTATTTTATGAGTTATTGAGTTCATGTTGTGATTTATTTTCTTGCTATGAGTCATTATCAAACTTTGCATTTTCTGTTCTTTAGTATAGGTTTTTCTCTGTTTTTAGTGTGACCAACAATTGTTATTTTTCAACATTTAGTTCTTTTCCTTCTTAACATAAAACCACAAAACCAAAAACATCATAAAAACACTAAACGCAATGTAGTGAGAAACAGACACCTAGGCACATATAGTGCACCTCACTTCAGCAGTTTACTGACCCTGGTTGATAATTTATGACCTCAATTTAGGAACACTAAGTTGAGCACAAAATTTTGGCGCTGTTTCTGGGGAAGTGTAACTAGGTAGCCTTGTTTCTTACCTCCCAAAAACAATGACATGCGTAGAGAAAGAGACTCAAGGGGTAGATTCATAAGAAGCAGAAGCTTGATTCCTAGAACACCACTTGTTTCACCAAGACCAAGAGCCAGCACACCTTCAACTCAAACCCATATTCCATCCTTTACTGATCCTAGACTTCCAGAGGACTTAAGATCAGATATTCCATTAGAAATACCTTCCACTTTACCCACTGAACCTGTCTTAGAAGAAGATTCAGGAACCCCTGTTAGGGACTTAAACTTTTCAACTTCCATAGAAAAATCAACTATGGCAGAAGAAGGGGGAGGAGGAGTTTTTAATGGAGAACACACACTATTTGGAGTAGGTAGAGGTAGAGGTAGAGGAGAAGGAGGTAGAGGTGTAGAAGGAGAAGGAGGCAGAGGAAGAGGAAGAAGAGAAATGGGAAGCTCTTTTGGGTTTCCTATAGTGGATGAAGAAACCAATACAACTATGAAAATTTTTTTACCCTCTGTCCTTCCAAACTTTTATGGAAAAAAAACTGAAGATCCTGAAACCTTCCTATTTGAATTTGAAGTCTTATGTAGAACCTATGACTACTTACAAGATGCTCAAAAACTGAAACTATTTCCTTCAACATTGAAAGGAGCAGCATTGAAGTAGTTTATGAGTTTGATCAACAATTCTATTAGAACATGGGAAGACATGAAACAAGCATTTCTAGAGAGGTATTTGGATTACTGTATGCCGGTCAACCATAAGGAGGAAGTGTTTAAAATGCTACAAAAAGAGGAAGAAAATTTGGAAGATTTGTTGGAGAGATTTAACTACAACATCAAAAGAGCAAAAATGGAAAACTTAGTCCAAGACACTTTTAAAGCTCTCTTGTTTAAGACAATTAGGGATGAATGGTTAGATATCCTTAACATGATGGGAAAAGGGGATATATCTCAGCTTACCTTACCTGAAATAGCTGAATTATGTATCAACCTTTCAAGAGGGAAATCTAAAACCGTAAAAGGAACAAGAGACCCCGCTCTTGTAAGGGCAAGTAAGTCTGCTTCTGGGACAATAAGTAGGGCAGAAATAGGAAATATGCTTGATGAATTCAAATCTGATATCTTGGGGAGTCTTAGTGAACAAATAGACACCCTTAAGTTACAAAACAAGCAAAAATCTAAATCTAATGCCTTAGCAATCTTTTGTACCAAATGTAGAAAGAAACATGCCTTGAGAGAGTGCCCTTTGAATGCAAAATTTGTAGAGAATTGTGTAATTTGTTCAGAAAAACATGAGACCAAGAGTTGTACTTCACTTCCTGGTCTTAAAGCTGTCCTTCAGGAAGAAACTCCTACAAGTTTCACAGAATCTCTCAATTTTGTCTCCAGAAGGCCTTGGCAAGGACCTCAAACGCAAGGATTCCATGATCAGATGTATACTCAACCCCCACCAAATTGGAATTCTTGGCAGCAACCTTGGCCCCAATTTCAAAATAAATCACAAACTTGGGCACAAGAAGCACAAAATCCCTATGGAAGATACTCTCAGTATTATCGATATCCACCATCCTATCCACCATATCCAAATTTCCCTCCTCGACAAAATCCTCAACGAAATCCTCAAAATCCACAACATCAAAATCAACCACTTCCATTACCATTTCCTCAGAAAAAAAATCAGTTGCCTGCCCAACCCATACCAAACCCCAACAATAAAAATCCTCAGAACACATACATGATAGAATGCCAACAGTTTCCAACTTATTTGATCACTCCTTTAGACCTTAGTGATGTTCAACTTAGGTCTGGAAGAATAATTGAAAAGAGGAAACCTTATTTAATCATACAAGCGAAAGATAGCTCTAAGGAAGATTCTCTACGGGAAAATAAAATTCTTGAAGAGAACATACCTTTCCAAGACCCAAACATTGAAAAATAAAAACAAAAACAACCAATAATTTCAACTCCTATATTAGAGCAGCCATCAACATCCACTTCTACACCTCCCTTTCCAGAAAGATTACAAATTGATAGGGGTGTAGAAAAACAAATTATGGTGCCTAATTATGATTTCGTAGATGAGCTGAGAAATTTTTGTATTAAGATCCCATTATTACAAGCCATCAAGGAAATTCCAATCTTAGCAAAAACAATAAAGGAGTTGGGTATGAAGAAAACAAGAAAAAGAATAAGAGAGATAAATAAAATTCAACTAGCAGGAAAAATACCAGATATCATGATTGGTAAGATTGCTATTCCAAAGTATCTAGACCCAAGAAATCCAGTTGTTAAAATTCACATCAATGGAATTGAGATCCAAAACACACTTATTGATTTAGGAGCAACAATCAATATCATGAGTAGACAAATCATGGATAAAATGAAACTTCCTAATCTTATTTTTACACCCACATTATTAAAATTGGCAGACAGATCTGTGATCAAACCTGATGGGGTAATAGAAGACATTCCAGTGTCCCTAGATTCTTGGGAATATCCTGTGGATTTTATGACCCTAACTCCTAAGAATGCCCTCCTATTATATTAGGAAGACCTTGGTTAGCTACAGCTGATGCTTTCAATAGTTGTAGATCTGGTGATATGTACATCTCCGATGGTAGTTCAACCAAGAAATTTACCTTGTATCCTCCAGCAAAAACAATTACAGAATTAGATGATACTCAATGGATAGAGGATGAAGAATACTTACAACCTCTCTTCACAGTTTCAGAAATTAGTGAAGATAGCCAGATTCTGAATACCTTAGAAAACTTTGAATCCTCTTCGGAATAAAAACATGAAAAATTTCAAGAAGAATCCAACATTGAGTTTTTATCATCAAGACAGATGTCTTTTTACTCCATGGATAAGTTTGGCAGCTCTACAATTGAGATATTTCTAGGCAAAACTTTAAACATAAACAAGAACCTAGAGAAATCCCAACAAGAAGAGCTAGTCAAGATATTACAGAGACATTATTCTACATGTGCATGGGAGAATAGTTATATGAAAGGGATAAGCCCCAAGACTTGCACTCATCACATCTACATAGAGAAAAATTTTAAACCAATCAGACAACCTCAAAGACGGATGAATCCAAATCTTAGGGAAATTGTTAAAGAGGAGTTGCAGAAATTGTTAAATGTTAACTTTATCTATCCCATTTTAGATAGTCAGTGGGTTTCTCATTTTGTGATTGTGTCAAAGAAAAATGGTAAATGAAGGGTATGTATTGACTACCGAGAATTAAACAAAGCTACTCTTAAAGATCATTTTCCCCTACCTTTCATAGATCAGGTATTAGATACATTAGCTGGAAAAAAGTACTTTTCATTTCTAGATGGGTTTAGTGGTTATAACCAAATTCAAGTAGCACTTGAAGATCAAGACAAACCCACATTTACCTGTCCTTGGGGTACCTATGCTTACCGAGTGTTGCCATTTGGACTATGCAATGCACCTGCAAAATTTCAAAGGGAAGTACTAGGAATATTTTCAGATCTAATACATGATTGTGTAGAGGTATATATGGATGATTTCAAATTTTATGGAAACACATTTGAAGAGGCCTTAACAAACTTGGAAAAAGTCTTAAAAATATGTAAAGAATCAAATCTTTCACGTAGTCATGAAGAGTGTTTTATGATGTTTACTGAAGGAATTGTTTTAGGAAATCACATTTTAGTGGATGGGATTAGAGTTGATGAGTCAAAAGTTGAAGTCATCTCTAACTTATCTATTCCAAGTTGTCAAAAATATGTTAGGATTTTTCTAGGATTTACAGGATATTATCGAAGGTTTATAGAAAACTTCACCAAGATAGCATCTCCACTTTTCAAATTACTTACCAAGGACTGTGAATTCAAGTGGAATCCTAATTTCCAGTTAGCCTTTGAGACCCTGAAAACAAAAATCTCTGAAGCACCTATTTTAAGGGGACCTAACTGGAAGTTACCTTTTCATATTTCAACAGATGCCTCAGATACAACTTTAGGAGCAATATTGGGACAAAAAGACCTGATTCCTTATGCCATCTACTATACCAGTAAAAATTTGACTCCTTCAGAGTTAAACTATACTGTAACTGAAAAAGAGTTTTTAGCTGTTGTTCATGCCATAAACAAATTCAGACACTATATAACAGGCTATGAAACTTTTGTTCACATTGATCATTCTGCAATTAGATACTTAATGAACAAATCAATTACTAATGGCAGAGTCATAAGATGGTTATTGCTTTTACAAGAATTCAACATTACCATTCTAGATAGGTCTGGAAAACAAAACACAGTAGCTGATTTCCTATCTAGACTCCAAAACATCAAAGACAATACTCCAGTTGAAGATCAATTCCCTGATGAATATCTTTTTGCAATTTCTACTCAAACTCCTTGGTTTGCTGACATTGCTAATTATTTAGTTTCAGGGAAATTTCCTTCAATAATGAATGCAAGAAACAAAAGAAAGATCATTTATGACAGTGAAAAATATTCATGGGTTGCTAATGATTTATACAAAACAGGTCCAGATTTTATCATTAGGAGATGTGTTCGGGAAGATGAGATGCCTGAGATCCTCAAGGCATGTCATGATGAACCTTGTGGCGGACACTTTGTTAATAAAAGAACAGCTTATAAGATCCTTCATTTAGGATATTATTGGACATCCCTTTTTAAAGATGCTAAAGAGTATGTCAAAAGGTGTGACATTTGCCAAAGGGTAGGGAAACCTTCTCCTTCAGGTGAGATGCCATTGCAGCCTCAGGTACATATTGAACCTTTTGAAAAATGGGCTTTGGATTTTGTAGGACCTATTAGTCCTCCATCAAGACAAAAGAAATATATATTATTTTGCACTGATTATGTTACTAAATGGGTAGAGGCCAAGCCATTACTTTCTGCTACTGAAGCATCTGTAGTTAATTTTCTTTTTGAGGATATTTTTACTCGTTTTGGTGTCCCAAGGGAAATTTTTACAGATCAAGGAGCTCAATTCACATCAAGACTAGTGGAACAAATCATGGAGAGGTACAAAATCAGACACATAAAATCTACTCCCTATCATCCATAAGAAAATGGTCAAGTGGAATCTACTAATAAAGTTATTGAAGGGATCCTAACAAATACTATTCATTTACATAGAAGAGATTGGGTAGATAGGCTTTCTGAAGCCTTGTGGGCCTATAGAAATACATGGAGAAGCACAACAGGCCATACTCCTTATGAAATTGTTTATGGAAATCCCATAGAGTTCCAGATTCAAACTTTCAAAATGGCAGTTTAGCTAGGACTTGATCTAACAGAGGCACAAAAGCATAGATTGGAGCAGATTAATGAATTGGATGAGATTAGACAAGATGCAGTTCAGAAAACAAGTATAGTCCAACAGCAAAGAACTAGATGGCATGACAAGTACATAAAGGAAAAGAAGTTCAAAGAAGGTGACTGGGCTCTCTTGTTTGATTCAAAGTTCAAGTATTTTCAAGGTAAATTCCCAACACATTGCCTTGGGCCTTATGAAATTATAAGAATTTTTGACAATGGAGCAATAAAAATCAGGACAATAGATGAAGAGAAGGTCACTTTTCTTGTAAATGGTCATATATTGAAGCTGTATCACAAGACACTTTCAAGAGAATAATTTGTCAAGAGATTTCAGGAAAACAGTGATGTGAAGTTAATGAAGAAGAATTTTTCTTCTTCATCAACTTAGTTGAATTTTCTGAATTCAAAAGTAAAAAAAGAAGAAGTATAAACATGAAAACTAATCACTGATTAGCATGTTTATACAGAAAAGATAGAGTGAAAATCAGAATCTTTCTCACACTTTAGCTTTTCAAGTTTGTTCTTTTTCTGCAAGCAACTATCATAAAATCATAAGTGATTCACATTCCACTTATGATCCATTTCACTCCATTCATCCATACTCCATTTCATTTCATTCATCCATACTTCATCCATTTCATTCCATGGACCACCTCATTTCCATATCAGATTTTTAATATTGATTTCTTTCTGCAATTGAATAATACAGATCATAAGTTTCAAGTCATTTTCCATACTTCACTTCACTTCATAATTGTGATTCATTTCATTCCATTATTCACTTTACTCATACTCCATTACACCATACTTCATTATCCATTTTTAACTCATTTCATACAACATTCCATTCATGCTTCAAACCATTCCATTCCATGCTGTAAGACTTCTACATGTACATTCTGCAATCAGTTAGACATTCTGCAGCCAGTCAGACATTCTGTAGCTAGAGATCCTGAAGGCACTATCCAGTAATCACTTGATTGAGTAGCAAATTGATCCTGCATATCCAATACAGATAAGCAAAATCAAGGGGGTTATGAAGACTCAAGAATCAATGATTTTCAAAGGAGAACAAAGCATATGAAAATCACAAAAATCAAAGGAAAGGCAAAGGTAAAAGTTATGAAATTATTATGGTGACAAATAATGAAAATTTTAGCATAGTTAAGTCATGTATGATTCAAAAAGGTTATTTTAATTAGTTGTGTTGATCATGCCTATCAACCATATCATAAAAAATTTGGACAAAATCTCTTCCACCTTTCCATACCCGATCATCATTTAAAACTTAACGGTTAAGTAATGAAGTGATTTAATCAGTCATGTCACTAGGCCAAAGTATTTAATGATGATTTTGAATTTCTCACAAAATATCTCCGCGGTCTTTTCTTCCGTGATAGCTTTCAACTCGTGTGAATCATCCTCACTGCATTATACTCATTTCATAACCACTCCATATCATTTCTTTCCGTAGCCAATTCTTAGCCATTCCAGTCTGTAAAACAGAGGAAGCATCTGTGGGGCAAAAACAACTCTTTGACATCCATTTTCACCGTGAGCAGAGGAGTAGTAATTTGAAGGTTGAGAAAGGAAGCTATGGGTATCATAGTAAGAACTGAACTATTTGGAAGCAAGTACTTGGAAGGCTATCCACAAATCAGAGAAATGCTACAGCAGGCTGGGTGGTTGCAATTTTTAGAAAAATTCAATGGTTTTCACAAAGAGGTGACTAAAACATTTGCATGGTCCTTCAATGGAGCGGAGGTCGAAATAGGAGATGTTAAATTCACCATTACAGATGCTTTCATTGTAGAAGTAACAGAATTACCCAGGCAAGGAGAAAAGTGGTTCAAAAATATGGAATTTCATAACAAGGCATGGAGGCAAATACTCAAATCACTAGGTATGGATGTTTCCATTTTTAAGAAGGGTATTCCTAGCTCGGCACTGAAGAATAAATGGAGGAACATGTTGCTCATTTTGCAAAAAATTATAACTTGTGAAGGAAGATTTGGTACCCTCTATGTTTATCATATTAGGTTAATGATGCATTTCTTAGATGAAGAAATTAATTTTCCATTTTTCCTACTTCATAGTCTGAAAGGAATGGCCTCTAATGTTCAAAACAGGGTTCAATTCTAGAAACCACTTTGTATCACCATGGTTTAGTCAAAATTCTAATTGAACATCATTTGAGAAAAATGGAAGATAATTTGGATGAGTTTCTAGTAAGGAATCATTTTAAGGAACCCAAGGAATCTCCACCTGAAGGCAAACCCATAAGAAGAAGCAGGAGAAAGGAAATTTCCAAAGCTGTTGAAACTAAAACTGGTAAATCAATATAAGAGGACAGTGAAGAGATGATTTCTGAGAAATTGGCTCAAATTAAGAAGCAGCTTAAGAAGGAGATAATAATAAGAAAATATGCCAAAGACAGAGGAGAAGGGCCATCTCAACCGAGACAGATCCACAGGCTTAGAGGAATACTAAAGAAAACAGAGGTTAGACAAACTGGAATCATAAACATTGAGGATGAAGAAACACCTACTACTATATCACCTGAGTATCAGTATGAGGAAGATTTTGATGAAGGAGCTCCTGAAATAGACCGAGCACAACAAGAAATTTACAATTATGTTGAGACACTAGATAAGAGAGCTTCAGAAAGTAGAGACAGAAGTCCTAGTCCACCAAAATCTGCAATTGATGTACTAAGAAGAGACAAATATGAGTTAGAAGTACTCAATAGGCATATCAAGAATGAGAATAACATTTTAAAGGAGCAGGTTCAGCTAAAAAGTGATATGAATTCAACTCTATCTCTACAAATGAAAAATTTGTAGAAGGCCAGTGAAAAATTGAAGAAGAAAAACAAAAAGTTAAGCAGGGAACTTACAAATTTGAGATTCAAATTAGTCAGAAGGAAGCCCAGAAGGCCATTTAATGTCAGGCAAAGCAGAAGAAGAGGGTTGGATGTCCTAGCATAGGTCTCATAGTACATGGAATAGTTGCATGAGGACATGCAAAAGCCTAGCAGTGGGGGTATGTTGAGCCCCAAAGATGTCCTTCTTTTCCACCACATTTCACTTCATTTCCTTTGTCCCTCATCAATTACAGGCTTAAATGATCAATATGATTGATTAGGATTAATTTAAGAATGTATATAATGACTAACTTGCTATGTTTTCATGATTTTGTTATTGTAGCAATTTTTTACTAGACTCGGCTATAGAACGCAGTCATTCTGTAGCCAGTCGCCTATTCCGCAACTGTCTTCATGTTTACGTAGGTTCCAGGTGTCACCTGAAGGAAAAACACATATGGTCATATTCCACATCACTCCTCCATCATTTTTTTCTCTCCACGAATTCTAAGCTCGAGTCTACAGGTGGTTATGCACGTGGGAAACCAAAACTAGGAGATAGACTTCTAATAGGACAAGGACTGTACAGATCTCCTTAATCATAGTACGAGGCCACCACCAGAGTCCTAGTTTGATTTTATTTGGGAAAGAAAATTATTCCTGTTTTATCTCAAAGACAGTTATGTAATTTTGTTATAAGTATGGCTCGGGAGACCGAGAAATCGTTAGCTAGATTTATGTTTTATTGCTAGATCTCAGAAGACCGTAAATACTCTGTTTTGAAGAATTTCTCCTTTAATGAAAGAAGCATCACTTTATTGAAAGAGCTGAGTCAATATTGAGTATATTTTCATGCTAATCCAGTGGTATAGGGCCCCTGCTACCTGAGAATATTTGTTCATATGGTTTAGATAAGTAACTTAGCCTTGTTTCATTCCTAGTTTAATCAATTTTCTGAACTTTGTGTTTTTATACTTACTTGCAGTGGATGCCACAGTCAGTCTTATCCTTAAAAAATATTCCAAAATACCACTAACATTGGATGGGATATAACTGTAGTATTTTAGGAGTTAGTTGCATTTCCTTGAACTTTATGTTTTTGTGCTCAATGACATCAGTTGTTACAGCTAGACTTGTTCTTATTAATCTCTTCCAAAATATCACTAACTCCGGATGAGACATAGCTGTGGTGTTTTAGAGCTTTGTTGTGTTTTGTTGAATTGTATGCTTTCATGCTCATTTACATAACATGTTGCAGCTAGTCCTGTTCCATAAATTATTTCAAAATACCACTAATTCCGAATGAGACAGAGCTGAGACATTTTAGTGATTAGTTGCATCTTTAGTCTAGTTGTAGTACTCCGGAGGTAGATGTCACTCTAGTTTAATTCTGTCACCGTGTATCAAGTTTGATAATCACACTCTAATATAACTCTGTTCACTGTACTTTAAGTTAGATTAGTGACATTCTAGTTCAGTTCCAGTTCACTGTATTTCAAAGTTAGGCTAAAAGCATTCTAGTTTAGTTGTGATCATTGTGTTTCAAGTTTGATCAATTGCATTCTAGTTCAGTGTTATCCATTGTTCTTTAAGTTGTATTAACTGTCAAAATTAGACTTCATGGCCTTCATTTTTTACAAACTAATCTTGTTCTGACTTTCTATTAATGCATCATCATATGAACAGGAATGAGTTAGTGATATCAGTTTAAGGCTTTGATTGTTCTGCAATCTTTTTCAATTTCACAAATAAGACTTTTTCCCAAAAACTATTTTAGAAAATCTCTAACTTTCGAATAAGGCTTAGTAGTGACAAGTGGAGCTGCAGAATGGATCAATCTTGGCATTACAAGTTAATTCAGAGTAGAAATCTTATTGTGCTACAAATAGTCTTTTTCCAATTGTGTTCCAATAAACTTTTAGCCATGGATGAGATTCTTTGTAATATTGTAAGATGGTTGTTTGCTTAGGAAAACCTAATTTGTACTAAACTTGTCCTTTTCTCAAGCTATTCCAACATATTTATAATTAATGAATTGGATAAGTTTATGTTATGAGTTATTGAGTTCATGTTGTGATTTATTTTCTTGCTATGAGTCATTATCAAACTTTGCATTTTCTATTCTTTAGTATAGGTTTTGCTCTGTTTTTAGTGTGACCAACAACTGTTCTTTTTCAACATTTAGTTCTTTTCCTTCTTAACATAAAACCACAAAACCAAAAACATCATAAAAGCACTAAACACAACGTAGTGAGAAACAGACACCTAGGCACATATAGTGCACCTCACTTCAGCAGTTTACTGACCCTGGTTGATAATTTATGACCTCAATTTAGGAACACTAAGTTGAGCACAACAGTCCACTTTGTCTGAAGATTTTACCCTTTAGGATTTGGGTCACAAGTGTCTAATGGCATGTCCTATCCTTGGATCTGATTCCTGAAAGGTCACCTTGGAGGTTTTCTTGCCTTTTCACCCTCTTTTTTACCATTTCATGCCACACTATCATCTTTAATATCCAATTCTTTAGATGACTAGCCCGACTGAAAGTATGCATATTGAATAGCAAGTAAACCCTTTCCCGACTCCATTGCCCAATGGTTTCGAATTTTCTTTGAAATCATTCCTCCTTTGCCTAAAATCCTCTTTGCTCGTCCTTGTCTGATACCAAAACCTTCTTTCCCGATTCCCAACAACCAAATAATCAATCAAATAAACAAATCGATGCCTATAACTAGCCTAAAACCTAAAAACAAAGCCTCAAAGTTATATACTTTTCCTATCATAGAAAGATCCCTCTCTGGACCCAGGAGGGCTAGATCCTGAGGTCTGAAAGAAGTTCTGATGTTGTCTCATCTTTTGGTATTGCCAAACTTGCCAAAAAATGGGAGCCCCAACAGATGGATCTTTTCCAAAGCAGCAGCGACCATAGGAAGTTGGCACTGAAAGATAAAATCAGAAAAATCAAAATAGAGAAGGGCGACAGTATTTCGATGTACCTCATGAAGTTTTTCCAATGTCACGATGAGATGGGGAGTGTGGGAATTACAGTTTCTGATGATGACTTGGTGAGCTTGGCTCTCCTTGGGCTTCCGAAGAGTTGGCACAGTTATGAAGACTCTGTCAATGGACAGGAGAAACTGCCGGATTGGGAGTGAATTTGGTTAGATCTAGTGCAGGAGGAGATAAGGTGGAATACCAGGGATGGCTCTTCATCAAAGCATGATGATGAAGAGGATTGTTCTTTGGCTACCAAAGCAAGGAAAGGGAAGGGGAAGAAATTGCACTGAAAATCTGAGTCTAAAGGTAAGAAGTTGGGTTTGTCCAAGGTGAAGTTTTTTCACTGTCAAGAACATGGTCATCTCGCCACTAATTGCCCACAGAAAAATAAGAACAAGAAGGTTGTTGGAGTTTCAACTGGTGAGGCCCTTGCCTCGCAATTTGAACTTGATTTCTCTTTGATCGCATGCTTGGTTTCAAGCGCAATGGGATCGGTGTGGTATCTTGATAGTGGTGCTTCCTTCCACATGACAAGAGATAAGGAGTTGTTCAGTGACTTGGAGTAAAAAGATATCCAAATGCATATAGAGATGGGCGATGATGGACGACACAGTGCGACCGACATTGGTACCATTATCTTTGAGAGGGATTCAGGTAAACCATTTTTGTTGAAAGATGTTATTAATATTCCAGGTCTGAAGAACTTGGTCTCAGTTGCGATGTTGGAGGATAGAGGTTATGACGTTTTTTTCAGCGATGGAAAATATTTCCTGCGACATAAAAAAAATGGGTCAAACCAAGAATATAGGGATTCGAGTTAAGAATCTCTACAAGCTGGAGGTAGATGGTTGCGCTAAAATGATGGGAAAAGTAGAAGAAGTGGTGAGCCAGGATGAGGGTGAATTTTGGCACAGGAGATTAGGCCATATTCACCATGACGCCCTGAAGATCTTGCAAAATATTTCTAATGGACTTCCTAAGGGTACAATTGCACAGTTAGATCAGTGCAAGGGATGTACAATGGGTAAGTTTGTGAATACCACCTTTCACGAGAAGGAGAACCGTGCTTCGGTGATCCTGGAAAGAATTCACATAGACGTGTGTGGACCATTCTCAGTTGCTTCAACATCAAAACACAGGTATTATGTTATTTTTTCTTATGACTATTCTCATAGATGTTGGATTTTCTTCATGAAGAAGGAGGATCAAACATTATGCGAGTTTAAAGCATTGGTGGAGAAGGATTCGGGGAAGCAAGTGAAGTCTCTACGGAGCGATAATGGTGGTGAATATATCTCGAAAAAATTCAAATAATTTTGTAGTAAAGAAAGAATTCGAAGAGAACTCATAGCGCCTCATAACCCACAGCCGAATGGGGTCACGGAGAGGAAAAACACAACGATTGTGAGTGTTGCACAAGCTATGCTGCATGATCAGGGCCTACCAATGCACTTGTGGGTGGAATCATGCAACACTGTGGTTTATGTGCAAAACCATTGCCCTTATAGAGTACTTTGCATGAGTACACATGAAGAAGCTTTTACTGGTAAGAAGCCATATGTTTCTCATTTAAATATTTTTGGCTCATCTGTTTATGTTCATGTGACCAAGAACACCAGGAAGAAGTTGGATCAACTACTGAAGTCAGGATATTTGTGGGGTACACAGAAACACCCCATAATTATCGTGTGTATTTTCCAAATAGTTGGATGACTGTGATGCGACAGGATACAAAATTCAATGAGGAGAAAGCCATGAAGTTGTTGCTTGAGAGGGAGCTACACTTGCATGTAGAGGAGGAACTTCTGGTTCCCAAATATGAGCCTCTATATGTGGATCAGCCACATGAGGAGATTCATGGAGTGGAGGAGTCCACTCACGCAAAGCCAAACATCAGAACAGGAAGAAAGCGTACCATAGAAGCTAAGAGGCTGAAGCCTGATGTGGCAGAGAATGTAGGAGTCCCTACTTCACAATGCAGACAGAGACAGTCACCTGACCGATTCACTGGATACATGGCTCTCATGAGAAACTATATCGTGACAGAGCCATCTTCCTTTCAGGAAGCAGCGCAGGAGCCCACATTGGTAGATGCCATGGTGGAGGAGTGTGACTCCATTGTCAGAAACAGTGCTTGGGAGATTGCTCCAAGGCCGGTTGATAAATCAATGGTAGATTCGAGATGGATCTACAAGGTAAAGAAAGCTACTGACAGGAGTGTTGAGAAGTATAAGGAAATATTTTTTTCCTGGGGCTTCTCAAAGATCGAGAGGATTGATTATGAAGAAAAATTTGCACCTGTCACACAATATTCTTTCATAAAGGCCATCCTTTCTCTCTCAGTGCAGATGTTTTGGCACATTCATCAGATGGATGTGAAGACTGCGTTCCTTAATGGGATCATTGAGGAAGAAGTGTACATTGAGTAGCCTGAAGGATTAGAGATCTTCAACAGCGAGTCACATGTGTGAAGACTCAAAAGAGAATTGTATGGGCTAAAGCAAGCACCTCTTGCTTGGAACACTCAGATCGATAGCTATTTCACTGGAATTGGCTTCAATAAGAGTGAGGCGGATGCAAACCTATACCAGATTGTGTTGGAGGGTAAGCTTTTAATCATTGTTCTTTATGTTGATGATTTAATATTGACTGGTGATGAGAAATTGATACACTCATGCAAGGAGGACCTTACAGAGGAGTTTGAGATGAAGGATACAAGTCTTCTTCATTATTTCCTTGGATTGGAAATATGGTAGCGATATGGTGAAATGTTTGTCTCAAGGCAAGAATGCTCGGGAGATACTTGGTAAGTTTCACATGGAGGACTGAAAACCCATGGATACTCCTCTTCCATGAAATTGGAGGAAAGAGGATGTTACATCGGCAGAGGTAGTGGATGCCACTGTTTATCGATAGTTGGTGGGTTCGGTCATATATTTAGTTAATACAAGATTGGACATATGCTATGCAATGAACAAGCTTAGTAAAGTGATGATTAATCCTACCAAGATATTTTGGAAGGGGGGCAAGCATGTCCAGAGATATCTGAGGGGCACATCTGAGCATCGCTTATGGTATAGACACACAAATGAGGTGAAGTTGCATGGATTCATGGATGCAGATTGGGCGGGCAGCCCAATGGACAGAAAGAGAACATCAGGAGGGGTTTTTAGTACCAGATCTACAACTTTTTCTTGGTACAACAGGAAACACAAATCCATGGAACTCAGTTCAGTGGAAGTGGAATACATGGCAGCAAGTCAAGCTACATGTGAGGCTATCTGGACGAGGAAGATCCTGGTTCTCATTTAGATCCTACAGTGAGTCATTGTGATAATCAGAGTTGCATTAAAATCTCGATTAATCCTGTGTTTCATGATATATATAAGCATATAGATATTCGGTATCATCATATCAGAGATTGTGTGCCGTGGAATATCATGCTGCTTTAGTACATTCCTACGAAATATTAGGATGTAGGTATTCTGACGAAGGCACTCAGCAGGAAGAAATTAGAATACCATAGAGGTAAGATCGAGGTGAAGGATAATCCCTTTCTTGTTGAGAGGGAGTGTTGAGATTCAACAATATGATGATCCTAGTGAAAATTAAGCACCTTCACTAGGTGGGGCCCGCAAGCTACTTTTAGGTGTATGTATATTTTTAGAATGGTGAGCATATTCTAAAATTAGCAGGATGCTGACTCTAAATGGTTGAGAAAATTCTATCTTTAGATGAGTTTGTATTTTTAGAGATATGGGCAAAGTCTATTTATAGACCGCATATCTAAAAATAGAATGCATGTCGATTATTATTAGCCCTTAATGATAATAAAACAATAAATAATAACTTATTCTCTTTAAGAAATTGATTTCAGTTAACTGATGTGGAAAACCAGTTAGCTAAAGGAATTATGCATTCCAAGGTTGGTTGGTGACTCATGCATAGTGGACTTCGTTGTAACTGATTGTGGCGGAGTTGTAACAGAGTTGGAAGAGTAGTTATGGGAGTTGTTATTTAGTTTAACTCAGTTAAGTGAGTTAAAATCAGTTGTGCTAGTTGTAACTCATGATACACTAGTGAGATATGAGTGAATTAATTATTTAATTAATTCACAAGTAGTCTCTCACATGCAACTGAATAAATATGGTAGTTCACTACTTGCATGTCAGATCCAATGGAGACCCAGTGGAGAGATAGGTGTAAGGGTGTGATTGAGTATCAATTGTGACTATAGTGATGCATTAAGTGAATCTACACACACATTGGATATTCCAATGATAATTTCACAGTCAAGGAAAGAAATATTGCATCCATTCAAGTATCTTCTTCAGCAGGGATTGCGCAGTGGAGGCAGGTTGTCAGGGTGCAGTAAATTGGTGCTTGTGTGAACCATTTTTTGTATGACAGTGTGAGACGATTTTATATTGTACTGAGAGCTCTATGAGCTGAGCTTTGTATGAGATTGTTTCATGTATGAGATTGTTTCATGATCCATTGATATACATAATATGTGATAGTTAGGGCTTTTAGCTTTAATATTTCCCAGTAAAACATCTTGTTAAGTGCGATTGATTTTTCTTCATGTATTTTGCAACTGGCGATTTAATTTCCACAAAGAATTAAGTGGAAGGATTCTATATTTAACAATGAATTAAATTTGTTATATCAGGAGAGTTCGGTAATACATCACTTGTATTGATAAATTTCTACATAAATGGTAAATAATTTTAATGTTGATCATAATAAAAAAAATTAATATTGTAAGAGGAGTATTTAATAGTAAAAATGTTGGAGATATGTAATTTATCTAATTTTTAATATCAAATTAAATCCCAACATTTAAAAATATATAATTAATAATAAAATATTCAATGTGACTCATAAATAAAATAATTTAACTTAGGAGGTTAATTAATATTGAAATGTAGTAAAAAATATATTAATAACAGAAAAATAATTTTAATGTGGAAAATATAATCCACAGATAAAATATTTCAAGAAACCATTTAAATTTGTATATATTTATATGATTAAAAACAACTATATATGCAATATTTTTTATGGCTAAATCATTTTAAGTAGTCTCATTATGGCCCTTTTTTAAGAATATGTTTTGGTCAATTTTGTTTCAAATCGAACAAATGTGTTCAAATTGCAAGTTTAAGCTATGTAGTTTACAAAATCCAAGTTCTCAAGTAAATTTTGATGACATTTACATTCAAAAATATAGTTTAAATAATGAAAAATTACATGTGGTGTGTGTTTATATATATATATATATATATATATATATATATATATTACAAATCTATTAGGTTTCCAGAGGGATTAAATCTGTTGTGTGCAAATGTTTTAGTCAAAATTTAAATTGTAAAAGACGTTTTCCTTGGAGCTACAAGAATTTCTTTCTCCCTTGAAAAAATCGTATATACTCCATCTTCTAGATTGGAATAAAATCTAAACCAATACAAACTTGTACTTTTACATCGAGTTGATTATGTGTGTTGTTAGTGTAAGTACTGTATTTAAGTTTCTAGTTAAAGAATTGATCCTCATATCCCACGGATGAAAACATACATGCAAACAAAAAGAGCATCGTGATTTCTCTCAATAAGAATTTGAGGTGTTTTACATATGTAATTTTATATAAAATGCTCAATAAGCACTTCAATAAAACAAAATATTCATGCGTAGCCTAGTTTTCAAAACCATGGGGCATAGAGGAACTATGTCTTTTGGAATTTTCCCTTATACAATTATATTTTATATCTAAATTTTTGTTAAATTAATTTTAATCAAAAAAAATAAAATAGCCTATATTTATTTTATGTCTAGTTTGGAATATACAAAATGATTTCTTATTTTAATAAAAAAAATATTACAAGGTTAATGAGTATGATTAAGTAGACGGGGCATAATATATACCTCCTGTTTCGTGCATAACATTGGCAAAGAAAGCATATGTTCCATAAAATTAGCAAAGAAATCATATGTTCCATCCATAGTTCATTATTTCCTAATGGTATCCTATAACCATAATATTGATTCACATAGCATATTCATCACAAGCTATAACACTATGTACTTTTACTGGCACACTCACATCCAAAAATAAATAGAGGTATTGATATTTAGTAAAAATGTTGTAGCATCATAAAAAATTATATTTACAAGAATGACATTGGCACATATGGCATTGATTTAACATTATGAATAAATAGTAAACTTGTATCAATATTCAACATTGAAATAGTAAAATACTCCAACAAAGTGTATCAAGCATAAACAAACAAAAGGAAGAACTTATCTAGTTGAAAGTTGAAGTCCAACGTTAACTTAGGTAGAGCAATGTTCTACCCAACCATAGACTTTATTTCACTAATTATTTTTATAATAGGCCACCCTAATTGAATCTATGATGCCACTAAGCAAAATTAGAACATTTTTATGGAAATCATTCCTAGGATAAAAAATTACCTATCCCATTGTCTCATTGCTATTTTTTTTTCTTGGAACAACACAACTATTTTGGTGACACACATTTCTTTCCTTACATAGAATAAGGAAAATACCTTCCTTATCTACTCAATAGTCCCTCAAAAGTCTCTAATCACTCCCTCTATGTGTGCATAGAGGGTCTATATATTATCCATTAACTCCAACAACATTTACTTAGTTTTTGACCTTTTTCATGTTTTAAAGGCTTCCTTGCTTGCTTGTTCAACCCACACTATGGTTTACTCCTTAGCTTCTATCCATGGATTCTCCATAACATAGCTTGATATCTTTCCTGGATCCCTTTCCAACCCTATTTTTGAATCTATCTATGTTCTCCCTCTCTAGAATTCACTTATTTTCACAGAAATTATCTTTTAACCATTTGAATCTCTTCCTTATCTATTTTCCGAATCTATACATATTTATGTAGTTATCATCAGATGAATTCAAAATTTCCTCTATCATTCCTCTATCACCCTCCTAGTAGGAACCAATACCTATACAACTACTTTCATGGATGCTAACATCAACGAAGAGAGAATGAATTTTCCTCTCCCTCTATTTCTTTCTCTCTTATAACTTACTTCTCTTCCATTTGATTTTCCTTATTGACTATGTTTAGCCCCATGAATATCTCTTCAATTTTCTTTGCATGAGTTCATAATGGTCACTCACCATTCATGTAAATACAAAATGCTCTCCACTATTCACCTTAGAACCAAAATTGATTATGTCATTTAGGTGAGAATTATATTAGATTATGTTGCTTGTCTTAGTACAAGAATGACCAGCAATGAATCATTTCTTCTTCCCTACAACTATTAATATATATTCCTCTAAGACTACATGAATCATTGGCTCTCTACAATAAATTTCCTACATCTAATCATGAGTTAGTTCCCTCCCCATCACCTTGACCCCAACACCCTACGAGAGCTTATTTTCCCCCTTATTGTGGGGATGTGATTTTTTTCGAAGAAAATGTGAGAAAATATAGGTTTTACCACTTCTCTCACAATTCCCATGATTAAGGTACTTATAATCTTGATTTCATAATTATGTAAGGTGCACATATTTACAACTACCACACACATTCAATGTTTGGTAGTTAAGGTTTCTAGATTTTTAGTAAGGACATGGTGATGAAGGAAACAAAGTAAAGTTTGGAAAAATGGAAAAATAAGTATTATTTGGCATGTATAACCCCCTATTAACCTCTCACCTTTCCTATCTCCTACTATCATAACTCCCTTTTTATGTGCGCTTACCTCATGTATCTCTATTATTTTATTAAATTCAAGAAAAATAATATTTATATTATTCAAATCACCATGAATTTTTTTCCTCATGCTTTAAATAAATAATGGTAATTAAAATATCCATGCCAAAAAAATTCAAACATTCAATCATAATCAAGTACAGTTAATCAATGGGATTCAATACTAGGACCTTCTAGCATATCCCCCTTCAAATAACACAATCCTCATTTTTGTCTTCTCATTAACAACACTTATTTTCACGATTCCTCAGTTGTATTTGCAGTTCCATCCTATTCAATATCTTGGTATACCACCATAATTCAACATTCCAACATAGGCCTGCGTTAGTAATCAAGTAAGCATACATACTATAGCAATCATCAAGAAACACTTATCTTATGCACAATATTTCTCAATTCCATGATGTAAGCATCTATTCAAATATATGTATGTATTTTTTATTTAATACTTATCTATATGATATGCATCTATCCCATATAATGGATTCCATAGGAAATAATTAAATTCATTATCCTTTCTAACAAACCCTCAAGATTCTAGCCACAATCCCACATGAACTTATAAGTTTCCTCCTCCTTGATACACTCACCCTCTAGGCTTAGATGTCCCCTTGTATACCAAACAATCCCTTAGTTGAACCATATTTTCATGAATTTCTCATGTAAGGAGATCACCAACTTATTACTAGACATCCACTAGTAGTATATAACTTGTGGAAATCACAGGGTTCCTTTGTCATAACAATGACCTTCCTTCAAGGCTTTCAATCTACAATAGCCATCATTTATCATGTATCATACACATACAGTTATACTATATATATATATATATATATATATATATATATATATAATACAACTTATAAATTCTAAGTCTAATTCATAAATTTCATAAGTATGAGATTCCTTCTCATGGTGTTTGGCTCTTGTGTGTCGTAGTAGCTAATATTTCTTAAAAAATTACACTCATTTTCATATTTGAGACCATTCCACATACAACCTAAATTATTTAATCAACCAAATAAAAGTGATTATCTATGCCAATAATCCTTTCTTTCAATATTTACTACAATCCATGAGGTTTTCTCAGAATAATATTAACAAACTAATAATTCAATAATTGTTAGTTGTTAATCATACTCAATTAAATGGAAATATGTTTAAATGTAAATATGTTACTTAGCATACCTACCATTACAATATAGAACAAAATATTTATTCCAATAAACCAATGTGCCGATACTCATGATCACATCTACTCAATCCATCTATGTTGCTTGATTTCAAAATCCTAAATTTCTATATCATGTATTCCACTATCATCAATTGAAATGTCTAACCAATACCTCACCACATAATCTAGTCACCTCCCATATGTATCTCAAACATACTACTAGGAAATTCCCTTCTCTACTATATATATTATCCCATAGGAATCCTCTCCTTTATAGGTGCTTGTCACTATTTTGAAGAAGGTTATACTATACAATGGCAATGTAAGCAAGGAGAAAAGTGGAAATTTTTATACTACTATATCTTCCATAGCATCAATAATATGTTCTCACACATTAGCTCTATTGGAATTCACTATCATGTGTTGTAAAAATTCATAACATGATTTTGTTACCCATTCACTCATTATAAGTGAATCAATCATGAGATACTATTTCATGGTTGAATCAAAATGATTATAAAAATCTTGCCATAGAAAAATATTATTCATTCACCATATCCAACCTAGGTATCACTATCATACAAGCATTAAATCATAAAGAAATAAATGAATATATAAAGTATGCATAAAGGAATTATTACTCCAATGTTTCGAGTGGACACTCCACCAATCATCAAGGACAAAAAGAGAAATATAATATGAGGTGGGTTTAGTAATGAAAAGAGAATATAAAGGTAACATAAAGGAGTTAATCATGAAATACAAAAATGGGTCCCAAGGAATGGAAAATATATTTAAATAATATAAAAAATAAAATATACCTTAGGAGAAATTTGAGGCATAAATTATTAAGAAGCCAGCGAATGAAAATATTTATAAACTAATTAAAGGATTCAAAAAAAGATTAAAATATGGATTAAAATATTAGATTATTATTTTTTAAATTCAATATATTTTGGATTCATCAAAATTGTTTGAACAAGCCATGCGCTTTGCTGAAACAATGTGGAAACAATTTCATGTTTTGGAGAATCCTCTAGAATATGGTGCAGTAACAAGATTATGAAATATTTTAGATGCTAGCTAATACTTACAAGAAAATATATCATAATATTTCAAATTAGAATATTTGTGTCAAACCATGATTTTTTGATTAGTAGAGGATGAGAGGATGTTTAGTGCACTATCATTTTTGAAGTCAAATTTGAGGAACAAACTTAATAAACATATGGATATATGTCTAAAATTATATTTAACAAAGTATGGCATTAACAATTTTCCATATGAAATAGCACTAGATCTTTGATGATCATATTGTGATAAAAGGGGCGAAGACAATATAACAAACTTCTCTAATAAAATTGATAAGGAACATGATATTTTGGAGAATCATAATTATAGTTCATGTGGAAAAGGTTGTGTTCAGAATGAAGCAAATTATGAACAAATTGAGAAGTGGAAAATTGATATACCACAATATTTTATCTATTCCAATATATATTAAGTCCCAAGGACACTTATTTTGGTATACATGTTCCATAGGTTGTGTAAGAAAAATTGAATGGAATAGTACAAATGAGGTGATTCCTTTTATTTGATTAAATTTGTTGTTCCTCTATTTTTGGTGCAAGTTCTAAATTATTTATCACAATAACATTACTAATACTATATGCCAATTTGACATTGCATTTGAGGTAAGAACATGTTCTATACTTTCTTTTCTTTATTGTAAAATTGAAGCCATATTTCCTTGGTGCAATGTTTTTTAAGATTGATGTCTTGATAATTAACTATTACTTTATCCATTTATTGTATGTGATAGAAAATGAAGCAATAATTTTATGAGGTGAGGATCTATATTTTGACATAGGTAGTATCCTTGTATTAAATGATAAATAAGTACTTTAACAAGGCTTTTACTAAGAAAAAATGGGTTCATTTCAATTCGAAATGTGTGTGTGTGTGTTTTTTTTTTGTAGCTCTAATATCTTGGTCACTCTTAATGGTTTGTTCGTTTGTTGCATTTGGATCATTTTTCCAAGTTTGAAAATTTTGGGTTTATTTTGGTTAAAAATTATGATATCTTAAATTATTCTAGTTTTTATTTGATGTTTAATTGATCCTTTTGTTAAGGCATGTTTTGTTTCATCTAATTTTATTGATTTAATGGGTTCGGTTAAAGTTAAAGACCTTTGTTGAGTAAAATATTATTTTGTTTATTTTTTTGTCATGTTCATTTGAGAATGATATGGTATTAGGATTAATATATGACTTCACTTATTATCTAGGCATTCAATGTGTTTTCCATAATTATTATTATTTTCTTCGTATATTTGATTATTGAAGGATTTGTTTGATTTTATTTTTATTTTATTTCCTCTCTCATAGTGGTTTCACAAAATAATCTTCACCTTTTAGAATATACTAGTTTATTTTATATTTTCTTTAAAAATACTTATCGTTTATTAAGAGAGGAAAATGAGATCTTCTTAGTTATGTGAAGAAAAAAAATTTCTATGCACTAGGATCCTATGTGTTCATCATAGAAGTCATATTATCATGAGAAGGACATTCATCTAATGCAATTATACTTTGATACCAATACAAAAAAACATCACATGTAACTAGTTGAGAAGGATAGATTGTTTAGTGTAGTACTATTATTGAAGTGAAAAAACACTTGATGATCATTTGTAACATATTATTCCAAGTAATGAACATGCATAAACTAATTTCTATATTTGTGTTAGATTTTTTAACACACCCATTGTATATTTTTAATGAATTTTTGTTATTACCTTTTTTTTCATCGTGTAGGAAATAAAGTTTCAATGCATATTCATATTCCATTCATTCTCATTTTTTATTTTGTGGGATTTCAAATAATTTTTTACCAAGTCAACATTATTAGAGTTGTTAACTACAGAATAAATTTCAACAACGACTACAATAGTTATGATCCAAAAGTAGGTGAAAAATATACATATTATGATGAAACACCATATTTTAAAGTCGTTGGTTTATTTGAACTTGAGGAATTGGAGAAGTATATACATTTTAGGAAAGTGATGTATAAGAAAACAAAGGAATTTTATGTAAATATTCATGATTTTTTTATAGCTATTCATAAAACTTATTTTCATGTGAAGCCTATAGAATATGATTTACATAGAATATGGCAGGGTTATCTAGATGTGTAGAGACCAAGTTTGAGCAAAAGAATTTATTTGGTTCAACATCACATGCCTTTGGGGGTGCCTTTCCATTTAATCTCCCCTTGGAATGTGATAATACATTTGTGGTAAAACATAATAAAAACATGCAAAAAGATTTGCAATAGTGTATAACAGCAACCTAGAGCAACATTACCCGTGATTTTTCTTTTCCAAAACATGGAAAATTGTATATCATAGTTTTAAGCTAAACATATTTCTTACTATTACATATGTTTCTATACATTGTAATGAATCACTAATATTTTACAATTTTTTCTAATTTTTTAGAAGATTAACCAAGAATTTTCAATACTTTATAACATAGTGAAAAATTCGCCAATATTTAACAAAATTTTATAATTTAGTGAAAGGTTTGCCAAAAAATTATATATGTATATTATATTAATGAAAATATAGCCTATACATTTTTCTATATACCATGGGGATTCAGCCATTTATTATACATATAAATTTGGGGGATTTCATAAAAATTTCCTTGCTCAAGAATTTCGAGTTGAGGGTCAAAGGATAGGCATGTAGAGTGATTCTATTATTTACAAGGTCCAGTTGTAGTTGTAGCACTAGTGTGGTGTGAGTGGGATCAGTTAACTCACATTAATTGAGTTTAAACCAGTTTAAGTGGTTATCACTGATTGATGAGCTAATGGAAGATCAACTGAATTAAAATAGATTTAATTCACAAGTAGTGATCTACCAAGTAACTGATGATTCACTATTAATAGCTGCATGCATGCAATTCTGATGGAGACCTAGTTGAGAAAAAGGTTTAAGACAAGTAAACTATCAGCTGTATTGTTTTCGAACTGCTCAGGTGCAGTTATAAAGTCAGAGGAAGGCTCCATAGGTATTGTGCAATCAAGGAAGGCTGAATTTATTATTTAATAGGGGTTTAATTATCTAGGGATTGCGTAAGAAGGGTAGGTTGATAATTGACTATGTGTTTGTCTATTTTTTCCTAGATACGTATGAAGAAATTGGTAGAGTGTATGAGGTTTTGGTGAGCACACATACATTGTATTGTTTCATGATTCCTTGGTTGATTATATAGTAAAGATGGAGGGGTTTTGAGCAGTTTCTTTCCCCAAGAAAATCTTGTGTTGTGTGATTGAGTTACTTATTTCTCTTACTTGCATGTGTTTGAGAAATCATTTTTTATATTCCGCAAATATTTTAGAAGGATTCAGTATATTGTTTTAGTACATTTCATTATCGGATTGAATCCATTGGTGTAATTTCTGCATGGTATTAGAGTAGTAATTGTTTGGGCAGTGATTTTGAAGATAATATGCGAAAATTTTGATGAAAACTTAAAAAAAAAACAAAATATTTGGATTCCTTGCGAAAAAATACCCAAATTGAAAAAAATAATCGGTCGAATCAGAGCTCGGATGAGAGAGATATCGTCAATTTAAAATCAGCTCTTTTTTTTGAAAATTTTGTGACAACGGGACAATTACAACGTGCAAAAGTTAGAAAAGGAAATAAAGCCAAGAGAAATAAGTCCCAAGGAAAAGAGGGAAATGGAGACTTGTCCAAGATCAAATTTTTTCATTGTCACGAGCATGGGAACTATACTTCGAATTGTCCATAGAATAAGGCAAGCAAGAAGGAGCATGCAGTTGCAGTGGGTGAAGCATTGGCTTCACAGTTTGAGCTTGATATTACTCTCATTGTATGCATCACTAGTGATTAGGAGCTCAATTATGAGTTATAAAAATTACTCAGAATGGGTTGCAAACTAAACGATCGGAAAGGCCTCATCACTGTGATTCTGGTGCCATGAACGAGACTCAAATCCGACGTCATATGTGAAATATATGAAGGTTTGAAGTCTCTAGTAAACTCCAAAAAATAGTTGACGAAAGTTGACTTTTTGAATTTGGAAAAATAAAATAAAAATATTCCAAGGAATATTTCAGGAATATTTTGAGAATATTCCTTGGAATATTCCCTAAAATATTCCCTGAAATATTCCATCTGGGAGAATTATATGCGGACAAATGGCAGTTTATTATTTGTGGTTTGGTTGACTTTTGAGATGGTGACCAATCAATGGGTGCCACATGGCAAGCCCGGAGGTCGCCACGTAGCCCCAGGCTGAATAGTTTGGAGTTACAAAACTTTTTGCAAGCAGAAGGATTCGAACTCAGGCATTCTGCCAAACAACACACAATGCTAACCATTGTGCCACAAGGGTGGATCTTACAATCTATGGCTCACAGTTGCCATTTATGTTTTAAAGTTCGGATGGGCAGAAAAATAAAAGGGCTAGCCTCGACCCATATAACCACAGCCTGCAACCGGAGGGCTTAGCTCCCGGTGGTTTAAAATTATCTGCCCGCTAACCGTTAACAAATGAATAAATGTGACCACTTCATGAAATTTAATGCAGAGGTTTTGGATAAGTCGCAGTTTTCGCCAGCGGTTCCGATGGGCCGGTCACATGCTGCCCTCAAACATTTAATGCCAACCTAAATAGTCCAACAGTTTAGTGCTGATTCTACCTTTTTATGCAATCTTGCCAAATTTATATGGCTTAATTGGAGTTCTCCCACATTTGGTGGGGTTTTCAAGTGACATTGGGCAGTTTTCTTTGGGCGGTCATAAATTCCTCATTATTGGGCCAATTTGGACGAAATTGTAGTCAATTCTGGCTTTCTTCATCATTTTGAAGACTTTGGGATAGGTTACAGAGTGAACAGAGGTGTTCTTCATCTATTTTTTCTTCAAGGAAATTGGAAGAGCCATCAGGGCCATCAGGGAAATGGAGTTGTATTGGGTTGTACTTCATTGTTGAAGGTGAAGAAAAAACCATTTCCAGCTATTTTATATCTTCTGAACCTAATGGAAGAGGTTTAAAAACTTTTGGAGAAATTATACAGCTCAAAAAGTTGAAGGGGATTTCAAAGAGACATCAGGGCCTTGAAGGAGAAGGCACTATATTTGGTAATATTTCACTGTTTAGTGTAATTGGAAAGGCATTTTTAGTTTTTTCATATCTTATGAAACTGTATTTATATTCATATTTGCCTATTGAGGCACATTTTAAATTGTATTAGCATTTTGAAGTATTTTAATAAAAGAGGGTCAAGAAAATTTGGGAGGCTTGGTCCAACAGACGTAGCCCAGGAGTGGTGAACTGCCCAAAAAATATATGAGTTATGTTATGGTGAAGTTTATATGCTATGTATTTCTGATATGATATGTTAAATAGTAAATTTAAATAAAAAAACTTCACACATAAAACTCAGAAACATTACCAAAATTCCTTTGTTTAACCTGCAACTCATGGGGAACACTTTGCACACTAAATTAAATGGAAATGGATACTTTACATATCATTTACAAATACTTCGATTTTCAGATCAGGTTGATATCAGAGCTCAGGTTGAGCATTTATTTTTGTGCAAAAGGTGTTAAAACAGTGTAAAATATTGACTGTTTTATTGTTTGGAAACTGGATGTTGTTGAAGTTTGCTAGAGTTCAAAGGATAGTTGTTGATAGCTAAGTCTTGGAAAGGGATGAAGGCCTCTTCCTTACCCCAAAGTACCTCAAAGTCGCCCTTGGAAGAAAAACCCTCTTGACTATTGTTTTTTAAGAAGCTATTGGAGTTTGTTTGTTATTTGGCTTCTTGAATAAGAGTTTATCTTTACAACCATTTGGTTAAAAGCTTGTCATTTGTTTGGAAATATTTGATAACTTTTTTGAAGTGCCTTTTGTTAATTTGACCATTTTCATAATGAAAAATTCTACAAGTGAAGTTTCCTCCTTCATGATATTATTCAATGATGATATGAAAAGTGAGTTCATTATAGTGAAGGACATGGTGCATATTATATTTGAGGATCAAAGAGAAAGTGCTAAGCTTAGTGAACAATTATTAGTCATGAAGGAAGAGAAGGAATAAATTCTCCAAAGATTTCATGACATGGAGAAACAACTCCTTCAAGCTCAAGAAGCTTTGTCCAAGAACAAGCATGAGGAAAAGGTAAACCATTCTAATTTGTCTTCAGTTTCCTCATTAGAAATATGTGTTGGTTCTTTCGAAAAACATACAAGGGGTATACGGTCCAAATTAATGATTAAAATGGGCTATCATGAAGGAAAAGGTTTGGGAAAGCATGCACAAGGCATGGTTGACCCTGTTTTTGTTGAGGAACGACCCAAGAATCTTGGTCTTGGTTATGTGCAGTTTAATGGTGAAGACTATAAAACCATAAAAGCATGGGAGGCTATTTCAAGGAGAAACTTTATTCCAAGTTCCAATATGAAAATATGTCAAAATTGTTTCAAAGATAATTTCCATTTCTTTAAGCCTTTGTTGCAGCAAGAAGATGGTAAACATGCCGCTTATGGCGAGCATGCAAGTTCAAATCGTTTTCAAGAAAAGAACGGTGTTGTTAGTCTACAAATGAAAGTTGTAGCCTCTATTAGTTCATCTTCTGAAGAAGACAAGAAGTATGAACATTCAAAGCAGTACAAGAGGTGTAAATCTTCTCATGATCAATTTGATTGTGTTTCTTCAAAGCATGATAATTTTTCTTTCTTAAATCGAAGAAATATTTGTTGTACATTTTGTGGTCGATTTAATCATCATTTTTCGAGATGTTGGATGAAGAAGAAAGAATAAAGGAATCAGATGAGGCAAATGAAAATTTCAAAGAAGGTGCACAATTTTTGCACCTATTTCCAGAAGAAGGGACATGATATCTCTCATTTTTGGACTTTGCATCCAACTAGTCGTCGAAAGCACATGCAGCAAGAGGACAGAAAGATTGGCACAAGTGGAACTATGGATTCCATTATCGATGTGAAAATGGAAGATTCACATGAAGAAGTGTTGCAGCAGCAAAATTTGCCATGGAGGTGGCTTGTAAAGAAGTGGATGGACTTCTTAATGCAGTAAGTCATACTCATTTTTTGCATGCAAATTTCAGATTTGTATGCATGTATTTTTGTTGAAAATTTTGATGCAAGATTGCATGTAAATGCGGTTCAGTTGAAGGAATTTCATTTTTGTTGCAAAATTTCGCCATGGAGGTGGAAAAGATGAGTATGATACTCACTTATATTGCAACAATATTTTTTAGTTCAGCTCTTATAGTCACCCACATGTTTTTGGGATTATGTACTTGTTGGTGCTTGAAGGGAAGAGTTGAATGTGTACATGTGCATCAAAGTTGTATGTGTAAATAGTGAATTGTAAATAGGTTCATTGTACATTGATACATGCACATGTGATTGTCCAGATGTATCATATTGTTTATCGACTTGTGTCGATTGTGTTGCACACTTTTTACATTGATTTTGTGTCAATTATATAGCACATTTCATGTCAACTTGTTTTTGATGTCACATGTTGCACGAATTATGATTGAGTCAAAGGCGTTTTTCAATTGTGGATTGATAGATGGATACACCAATGTGCAAAGAGGATTATCATATATTTGATGTTATAGGAAGCTGAAAATCAATGCTTTGACGAAGAAAAAAAGTGGTGATCTTCATTTCAAATCTTGCATGAGATTTTCGTTTCAAGATTGATGTGCATTCTTGTGACAGGATGTTGCAGGACGCTTGAAGTCCATTTAGGACATGATGTTCATTTTCCTTCTGCAATTTTCTTGGGAGTGATTTTCTGAGTGAGTGCAAGAAATACATCTCTTGACAAGAGGATAAGCATCGAGGAAGGGATGTGAATTAATTTCTAGTTGAAGTTCAAATTCATTTGCCATGCAAGGAAAATGTTTCGAGGCTGAAGAGAAGAGGATGTTGTTATTCTCTCATTTTCTGTACAGATCAGTTTCAGTATTCCAGAGACCTTTCGGGGTCCAAAAGCTTCTCATTTGGGAGGTTTTATTAGGAGCTCAAGTATGAGTTATAAAAATTACTCAGAATGGGTTGCAACCTGAATGATCAGAAAGGCCTCGTCACTGCAATTCTGGCACCATGAACAAGATTCAAATCCGACGTCGTATGTGAAGGATATGAAGGTTTGAAGTCTCTAGTAAAATTCAAAAAATAGTTGACCAAAGTTGACTTTTTGAATTTGGAAAAATTTTAAAAAGAATATTCCAAGGAATATTCTAGGAATATTCCTTGAAATATTCCCCAGAATATTCCCTGGAATATTTCCTAGAATATTCCATCTGGGTGAATTATATGCAGACAAATGGTAGCTTATTATTTGTGGTTTGGTTAATTTTTGAGATGGTGACCAATGAATGGGTGCCACATGGCAATCCCAGAAGCCGCCACGTGACCCCAGGCCAAAGAGTTTGGTGTTAAAATTTTTTTTGCAAGCAGCAGGATTCAAACTCGGGCATTCTTCCAAACAACGCACAGTGCTTACCATTGTGCCACAAGGGTGGATCTTACAATCTATGGCTCGGAGTTGCCATTTATGTTTTAAAGTTCGGATGGGCGAAAAAATAAAAGGGCTAGCCCCAACCCATATAACCGCAACCCACGATCTGAGGGCTTTTCTCCTGGTGGTCTAAACCTATCCTCTCGCTAACCATTAACAAACGAAGAAATGTGACCACTTCATGAAATTTAATGCGGAGGTTTTGGATAAGTCGCGGTTTTTGCCAGCAGTTCCGACGGGCCGATCACATACCACCCTCAAACATTTAATTCTAACCTAAACAGTCCAAAATTTTAGCATTGATTCCACCTCATTAGGCAATCCATCCAAATTTAGATGGCTTAACTGGAGTTCTCCCACATTTGGTGGGGTTTTCAAGTGACATTGGGCAGTTTTGTTTGGGAGGTCATAAATTCCTTATTATTGGACCAATTTGGATGAAATTTTAGTCAATTTTGGCTTTATTCAGCATTCTAAAGACTTTTGGATAGGTTGTAGAGTGAACAGAGGTGTTCTTCGACCTTTTTTGCTTCAGGGAAGTTGGAAGTGCCATTAGCGCCATCAGGGAAATGGAGCTATATTGGGTTGTACTTCACTGTTTAAGGTGAAAAAAAAACCATTTCCAGCTATTTTCTATCTTCTGAGCCTAATGGAAGAGGTTTCAAAACTTTTTGAGAACTTATAGAGCTCAAAAAGTTGAAGGGGATTTAAAAGAACCATCAGGGCCTTGAAGGAGAAGGCACTATATTTGGTAATATTTCACTGTTTAGTGTAATTGGAAAGGAATTTTTAGCTTTTTCATATCTTCTGAAACTGTATTTATAGTTATATTTTCCTATTGAGGAACATTTTAACTTGTATTAGCATTTTGGAGCATTTTAATACGAGGGGGTCAAGCCAATTTGGTAGGCTTGGTCTAACGGACGTAGCCCAGGAGGGGTGAACTGCTCAAAAAATATCTGAGTTATGTTATGGTGAAGTTTATCTGCTATGTATTTCTGATATGATATGTTAAAAAATAAATTTAAATAAAAAAACCTCACACATAAAACTCGGAAACATTACCAAAATTCCTTTGTTTAACCTGCAACTCACGGGGAACACTTTGCACACTAAATTAAATGGAAATGAATACTTATCATAGCATCTAAAAATACTTCCATTTTTAGAACAGCTAGCACTGCAATGGGATACATATGGTATCTATACATCGGTTCCTCATTCCATATGATGGGGAATAAATATCTCTTTAGTGACTCGGAGGAGAAGGACCTCTAGCAGAACATAGAGTTTGGAGATGAAGGGAGGTATAGTGCGACCGACATAGGTATAATTACCTTTTAGAGGGATTCTGGCTCCCCTCTTAGACTAGCATATGTTTTGTATGTTCCAGGCCTAAGGAATAATCTTGTCTCTGTAGCGGTATTAGAAGACTGTGGTTATGAGGTGATTTTTAGAAAAGGAAAGGATTTCCTTAAACAGATGGCCATGGGACAGGTGAAGTGGATCGGTTCAAGAGTCAAGAACCTCTATGCTCTCGAGGTTGAGGATGCATGCAAGGATTTGAGGAGAAAATAAGTGGTTAATTACTTGGTGGTTGAGAGGGAGAAATTATCTCTCAACATGCAGCCTCAGAAGCAGTCTCAAAAGATTTTGGGGTAGCCACAATTGGAGAAACAGAGAGGAGACCGAGTGGAAGAGTCTACTCATCCAGAGACCTCCAAGAGGGGGAAATTTTGAGCCAGATGAACAGAGGGAGTACATGCAACTATACCTCCAGGTGTGAGGTGGAGCGATATGCAGATATGATCCCAAGAAGAAATTTGGGCAGGGTCCATTGAGATGGTGTGTCTCATGGATCAAACTTGGCTACGAGGAGCCCACAATACAACAGTAGCAGGAAGGACCAGTTATATTGATGCAGTCATATGTCAGGAGGACATAAATCAGAGTGACAAGTGTTAGATACTAGAGTGCAGATCAGAGTTGGAAAAAGTGCATAGTGCATGGATGCAGATGTCAACAACGCAGGGAGTCCAGTAGACATGTGTAGTAACTAGTATCTGTCAAAAGACTCTGATGACAGATGTATTATAATGATTCAGTTGTTTGGAGGCTATTTAGTTTCAGGAGAGGTGCATGTGTAAACAACACTAGAGCAGTGTTGCATGCAAAACATTCCAAGGGTACTAGATTGGGATAGATTGATTCCTTTCTTGTTGAGAGGGAGTGTTGAAATTTGCAACAAGAAACAATGAAATTGTCATCTACAAAAAACATGAAAATGCACATGCACTAGTGTGGGATCACAGGTCACACGGTGATGGATCCTAGAGACACATTAGTGTGCAACCAATTTTTAAATAAATTGGAAAATAAATTGTAATCTTATCTCATAACAACTTGTAATAGTTAACTAAGTGTGATAGACTTAGTTAGCTCAAGAACTTCAAGTTTAGGGTCAAAGGATAGGCATGTAGAGTGATTCTATTATTTACAAGGTCCAGTTGTAGTTGTAGCACTAGTGTGGTGTGAGTGGGATCAATTAACTCACATTAATTGAGGTAAAATCAGTTTAAATAGTTCTAACTGATTGATGAGCTAGTGGAAGATCAAGTGAATTAAAATATATTTAATTCACAAGTAGTGATCTACCAAGGAACTGATGATTCACTATTAATAGTTGCATGCATGTCAATTCCGATGGAGACCCAGTTGAGACAAAGGTTTAAGAAAATTAAACTATCATTTGTTTTTTTGGTGAACTACTCAAGTGCAGTTATAAAGTCAGAGGAAGGCTCCATAGGGATTGCGCAATCAAGGAAGCATGAATTTCCTATTTAATAAGGGTTTAATTATCTGGGGATTGCATAAGCAGGGTAGGCTGATAATTGGCTATGTGTTTGTCCAATTTTTCCTGGATCAACGTGAAGCAGTTGGTAGAGTGTATGAGGTTGTGGTGAGCATAAATACATTGTATGTTTCATTATTCCTTGGTTGATTATACAATAAAGATGGACGGGTTTTGAGCAGTTTCTTTCCCCAGGAAAATCTTGTGTTGTGAGATGGATTTACTTCTTTCTCTTACTTGCATGTGATTGACTGATCGTGTTTTATATTCCGCAAATATTGTAGAAGGATTCGGTATCTTGTTTTAGTACATTGCATGATCAGATTGAATCCATTTATGTAATTTCTACACCACTTCAATTTATTTTCCTTTAATTATTTCTGGTGAATTGGTTTTTGCAGGGGATTTTTCCATGGGTGATTTCTCAGCATGAGGGGAACTGATAGTAGATGGAAGGTTTTCAATGGAAGAAGGGTATGCCTTTTTGAGCCTAGCACTTCTCCTAGCATAAAATTTAGGTATTTTAGGACCAAAAGATGATGATTGAATGTTTGTCTCTTTTCTAATATGGGTTGGCTCAGTGGAGGCTCTTGCATTAATTTTCGTACCTTGTTTGGTGCCTTTCTCCTTCCCTCTTCTATCCTTAGGAGGTTGAGGTTGAAAACCTCCCCAATGAAAGAAAAATATCTAGGTTCTTCCTACCTTGGGTAGTTGATTCTCAATTAACATTTTGATTAAGCCTTTATGATAACAAGGTGAGGAGAAGGGTCTTCCCTGGCTCAAAAATGCAGCCATGTGTTTCAAACTCTCCAGAAAATAAAAAAAAACATTCATTCAGACTTGACCAACTAAATGAGCTAAGAAGTGAGAATGGTAAAGGTTTCCCTGGTTGAAACGACCATCAAATTTCGGATAGGTATGGGTTATCCTCAGTAACTAATTCCACTTATCCTCCAACCAAGCTCGTTCAACCCCCATCTTCCAATTTCGGCCTTTGAACTCTATCTTTAGGAAAAATGGGACATCTATCCATGCTATAAAATGACTCTTGAACACCCTTTATCCTTCTGAAGGCAGATTCTTGGTATCTACAATCAACTCCTCCATGAATTGAAAGGAAATTCTGCCTATCACCATGCAGTGACCATCAAACCCCTGAGTGAATACCCGAGCCACAACATCATGGTAATCGATTCATTGTGGAAAATTCCTGCCACCCTACTTGTAGAAATTATTGCTCGATGTCGGGATAGATCTCCGCGAGCTCAGGTGCTTTTGGATTGGATTAGTTGGATTTTTTACTTTTCCCCATTTTCAGTAAAATCTAGTGGAAATATACAAAGGTTTAATAGGATTTGATCCTGGATTCCTTTCAACAAAATTGAATGAAATTTTTTCCAGGAGTTACCAAAATCAGAAGCGATAACACGAAAATAACTATACAGGTAAATGTTTTAATCATTTAGGTAAATGATTTAACATCTTGGTAAATGATTTAACAATCACCCACGTCTTAAATTTGAATGATTAATTAAAAACCACATACCTGGTGGCGCCAGAAAACATTCACTCAGCGTGTACCTCCCACCTTCGAAGCCTCAATATAAAGAGAAGCCTTCATGACTAATAGATTTGATGGAAAAACTAAATAATAACAAGTGCTCAAAACAATTTGAAGAAAATTTTGTTGTGTAAGAAAAATATTGAAAGAGGTAGAGCATAGTATCCAAATTTAATTAACATATTAGAATAATGAGACATATGACTAAACATACAACAATATTCAACACTAGAACTTTACTAGACCATCCTCCTATGCATATAACAAAAACATTTAATCATAGTATGAAAGACACAAGAGACAAAAATAAGAGTACACCAGATATACATGGTAAAACCCCATTGTTGGGAAACATCCATGGGAAGGTAATAAATTTTTTTTTTATTCTTTATAAATCTCAAATATTACACTTGAGAGCACCTCCACACACACTTTAATATTTACAAATATAAGAATATCATATTCGTGTATGTCTCATGTGTCTAGACTCTTACCTCTATTATACACCAAGGGATATGGAGGGATTGCATCCTAAAAATAAACGAGGAATAAAATTAATTTCACCTCTTTATATAATAAATGATAAGAAGGGTATTTTACTCCATGATTAGTTTGGGATAACTCCTTTACATAAGATTACAATTTATTCTACAAAACATTGAACATGACTGGATTCCAAAGGGACATATTCCAACACGTACATAGAGTTATATTTAGCTCCTAGTAGGAACTCCTTACAAATCTAGTAATGGTAAGCCAATTAAAAGAGTTCTCAAGTATTTTTGGTGACTCCCAATACTTTGGAAGCATCCAATAGACTCACATTTGGCATACATATCAATGAGGTCACTTCTCACTACAACCTTCCACTCTAATACAATTTTATTCATAGTGAGATGGACTAGTTGGTCATATTGCAAGCCCTATATGCTTGTGATTGCCCTTAGGAAACTAACTAAGATACAATATTTAAGTTGAATTCAACCCTCTTGCTTGAAATTTTACTTATAGATATTGGTATATATTCTCCCCATTTCAATTCGTTTCTTACTATATACTTGGAAATCTTTTTAATTATTTCTTATATCCCCTTCCATTTAGAAAGGGATGACTAAAACACCTACTAATAGACACAACCATCCACAATGGAAGTCCTTTATCGAGTATTTGGAACAAGTAAAATCTTAGCCAAGAAAATTGATGAGGTGAGGACTGCGAGTATTGGGCCAAAATACCAAAGAGGCGAGGACTTTGGTTGTTAGGAAAAAACACCAATGGAGATTTTGTTAATTTTTTGATGAATATGGATCTACCTAATAATAACTTGATTGTAGATTCTAGAATATCCCAAAAATATAATGGAAATGAGTGAAGTTAAATAGTCGAATTTTCTCATGTTTGTAATATTTCCAGAATATTCCAAAATATACAATAAACATAAGGCTGGCCTACGAATCAAGAAAATTATCCAATAAGATGGAAATTGGCCCATCCACTGATTGGGAATCAAATATACCAATCCATCTACTAGGGAAGGTATTTTCCTAAACATCAATGCTCCAGAGTGTCTGCACACTTGTTGACCAAATAAAATTTGACTAGAATGTCGATGAGGAAATGTCTCGGCTGTCAAAAAGGGGAAATCGCTTAGCCCAACTCACGAACGTGTACATTTTTCAAAATATATGTTGATGTGATGTGCAATTCCATTGGCTAAAACATCAATCGAAATGGAAATAAAAATGTCCAAAACGCTAACATGATGTGAAACTATTCTTGACTAGATTACCATCATGAAAACAATTGTGGACCAAATTGCAAATGAGCTGACAGGTTCCTCGACCAATCTCATTAATGAGATAAGGTTATAATTTTCAATATCATACCAATGAGCTAAGCATTGGATCAAATGAAAATGCATGAAGGAATCCTAACTTAAATTCCAATGCAAGAGATATTCCCAAGTGCCAATCCAGGAGCTAGTCCTGGAGCTCCTCTACAAACAGACATTTCTATTTAGGTGCTTACAAATATAAATTTTATACATTTCCACATTGTATAAGGTCAAATTAAATAAATTAATAGGGAAAATACAAGCCTTGCCTAATCATGAGTGTGAATTAAAGATTTTGATTAACTTTTTGCAAGCTTAAACTAGATGTGATGGGTTGTGGGTGGACCTAACTTAAATCCCTGGAGATACAACACACATATATAAAGTTCTCCAATGAAATCCTGAGGGTCAGATACCCATGCATTTTCCAAGAAACCCAAGAATCCTATGATTGTGATTAGAGTCTTGTAAGCATGAATTTCATGCTTACAAAGCCATTTTGTTCCTGAGAAGATTTCACACTACATATTTATATTCCATTTGATAATAGGGTGAAAGAGAATTATTAAAATTAGCCTTTTTGTGTGACTACTGGAATCAACAATTGGGGAAATCTCATACTTGTGTGACACGCGGTTGATTCCTTCTACTACCACTATGCCCACTAGGTGCACCATGACTGCACCTAACATGGACATAATTTAATTAGGGGATTGAATCAAGGACCTCATAATATTTTACATACATGTTTCACTACAAGGAAAATACCCTCTAGCAGATGTTTTTGAGGTAGTCCTTATAAAAATAGCCCAGATATCCATTTGTAGCGGAGGTAACTAGAAGAGGTTGGCAGGTGGAGGTTTTTGCATATGTTTTTTTTTGCGGTGTGTTTCTAATCATAAGATGCACTGGTGCGCTTGATATATATGTAATGCAATGGTGCATAGTAGAGGCTAAAGAAGAATTGCAGAGTTATTTTAAAGTACTACAAAAAAAACGGTGCACTTCATACATACAACACACTGGTGAATTTTATATAAAGTGAACCAGTGCATACTATCAAATGGTACACCAAGAAACTGTGCTCTCTGTAAAAACCGGCCTGGTGCATCTCAGTAATCCAACGCACCGTAAGAAGTGTTGTGTGCCATTGATACAACTGCTCGATGCATCTCATAGTTGAACGCATAGAAAAAAGGTTAATTTAAAAAAAATTACTGGCCGTAAAAAAATCATTTTTACTTGTTATAGTGTTGTAGATATCTCAAGCATCGGTGTGATTTTTCCTTCTGTGAGGGACCCTGCCATCGGTGCTCCCATTTCCTGCATTGTTTCCATTCATTGCTCATATTGTGGACTTCAAATTTTGCAAAATGGTGGGAAAATTTGGTTTTTAGTATTCCTTTGCAAAGATTCATCCTCGACGTGCAAATGTGCAGGTAATCTACTTGTTTCTCACCAACTTAATATTTTAGCGGATTAATTTCTTAAATTGAGTTAAAGTTCACCGTTTTTTTTTTAATACAAAAAAAATTCCCTGCGCGGTGCGTTCGAGTTGTTCGACTCACAATGTTTTTGGTGCTCCATGTAAATTTACAGGACGCACTGCGAACAGTGTTAATGAAAACCACACCAAGCAGTAAATGTGACAGCCTGGTTCAGTACTGAGAAAATGTGCACCGTTTTAACAATAAAATAGTGTGGTGTGTATTAGTTTCCGTCTGCACCGAAAATTTAAATTTTTTAAAAATAACACTTTATTTATGGCAGTGTGGTCATTTACCAGAACGCACTGGGAAATATGCAAAAATATACATAACGGCCTGGTGCATTCATATTACAGGAATGAACCACCACCGCTGATGGTAAAATATTGCCAGCTGGTGGTATGTTGCACTATAACAACCACCCCGGGGTGGATAGTTTGTTCAACTCACTGAAATTTTTTTTATTGAAGCAAGATTTGTTGTTTTCGCAGTGCGAGAAGTTTTTTCATGCACACCATGGGCAACGTGTGATAGACAGGTACACATCGACGGTGGTGCTTGACTACTTTTTTGGGCACACCGAATGTTTTTTTTTCTTTCGATAAAAGTTATATTTATATATTTGTAAATACATTTGTCATTTAATAAAAAAATTAGGTTTTATTTATGAGGGACGGTTATGTATTTAATATGTGAATCATTCAACGACATTAACGAAGAGAGTAAAGGCAAAAACAAGAGTAGAGGTAGGAAAATGATAACATGATACAACAATGGGAGGCACAGGAGAGGGAGAGACTTTTGTACCCTCGCCCTATTACGACACCCACCCAGTTTCTCTTAAGGGAGGTATGCCTCAAGTTCTATGAGGAGGCTACATCCATGAAGGGGAACAATGGGTTATTAGGAAAATTGATCTACAGGTGGGATTCCCACTGACATGCGCTCAGTCCCGGCCAGTGGTACCAGCCCACTAAGGGGGACATTTATTTTATTACTGGCCTATCTAGGAGAGGGCAGGATTTTCCCCAGTTCTGAGATGTCCCCGTCAGTTATGTAATAGGGAGTTAGTTGGTGTACTCCCAGCGATACATTAGGGATGATATATTTTCTCCTACAGATTTTCAAGTGTATGGTGCTCAACTGCACATTTCTTCGTTTGGTCCAGAGAAGGTTAGGTGCCTCTCACTATTATTGACGACCATTGCACATTATACCAGTGACAGGAACACATTAGTTGCCCTCTTTTATTTTATTTTGATTATTTATTCTAGACACCCTGAATTGTTAGATGGTCTGTCAATTTTTTGCGGCAGTTTTGTATAGCATTAGATAGATGTCATTCTCAGGCACATGGGAGGTTGACCTTCCCTTTTTCTTTAGACTTATTTTGTTTATTTTTTGAGAGGTTTCCGAAGACGAGGAATACTTTTGTCTTCCAACCTCATAGGACAATGTTACATGTATGAAAGCAGATATGGGGCGAGATGATGCCCAAGAGGGGCTTGTCCGAGTATCCAGCCATGATTTCTAGTGATGATTTGGATTGGCGAGGGTGTACCAAAATTCTATTCACACAGGATTAACCACCAGATGCTAGAGGTAATATTAGTGTTTTCTTTAAATTAATATAGTTTGATTTTATTTTTCCTAATTAATTAGAATAAAATTTATTCTAACACATTATTTAACTTATTTTATTAAATTGTTTAATGAAATTCTATAATTATTGTTGTGTAATATATATTTTGTATATATTGGCACATTCGTTGGGGACATGATTCCACCCCCACCAGATGATCCTGGAGATGACAAGGAGATGGTGGAGGTCGTAGATCAGGGTGATAGAATTCCTTGGGTGCAGATACATGTGGGCATGCAGCATAGGGTGGACATTTGATTCAAGATGGAGATGGGCGACTGACTGTGTAGACTCCTATTTGATGAGGGATTCCACCCTGCGATGATCAGAGAGATCCAGGTTGATCATACAATCACAGAGCTCTAGAGGGAAATGCCCCACGATATGATGAGACTTATGTGTGATATTTTCGGAGCTTCCAGGCTATTGGTGGCTAGGAGGGATAGGCGCCATGGAGATGCGCAACAAAACAACTCATCAAATGATCATGATCATGAAGGGAGTGATCATTCTAGTACTCCACCTCCTCCTCCTTCACCTCACGCCAAATATGAGAAACCAACATCTAGTCCTTAGTAAGCATCTTCTAAACAAGCACCATCTCAGTAGGCACCTAGTCTTGAGCAGACACCATCTGAGCAAACAACTCCTGAGAAGGCACACCCATCTGAGTAGGCACCATCCATTGAGCATGCACCATATCAGTAGACATCTCCTGAGCATACACCATCTGAGCGAACACCTCTTGAGTGGGCACCTCTGGCTGAATAGGCACATACATCTAATTATGAGGCACCATCGACTTAGCAGGCCTTGAGAACTAGTTATATTTTATGTTCATGTTGATGTACTTAATCTACATGTTGGTGTTCATCATGATTTGTATATTGTTAGGTCATGTTAGATATGTTCATTTAATGTGATTGCAGATAGATGTTTATGTTATATAGCAGTTATTTGAAATGAGATGTATATTTGATGTTTGGGTTGTGATGATGTTATACATTGCTTGTGTTTTGTTAGATGATCATGATCAAGATGATTAGACGATGTTAGAAAATTTGAATGTGTATTTTAGAATATGATGTTTGTATGATGGATATCATGATTGTGATGTTTATTTTTAATATTAAAGCATGATATTTATTAAATATTATGTATTGGTAATCGTAAAATTGTGTAATTGTAATTGTATGTATCATGATTGTAATTGTAATTGTATGTAAAATTACAATTTTAATTGTAATTGTATGTAAAATATTTATAAATTTATAATTGTAATTGTATATAAAATATTTATAAAATTGTAATTGTAATTGCAATTATATTATGAAATTGTAAAATTCTAATTGTAATGGTATGTATGGTCATAATTCAATTTTATTAAAATTGTAAAATTTGTAAAATTTAAATTGTAATTTTATGTATCATGATTGTAATTGTAATTGTAATTGTAATTGTAATTGTATGTATTGTCACAATTCAATTTTATTAACACACACACACACACACATATACAATGCATTGCTTCCGAGATCAACATAATTGAAAATTATCAAGTGAAATTATTTTAACATTAACACAATGCAAACCAATTAATTCAAAATTCATATTATAATTTTTGGAAAAAAAGAGTCTTACTTATAAGGTTAAGTCCTCTTCTTTATAAAAACCCATCTTAAATAGTATAAACAATGAAATAACACATGTACCATATCACTCTTTATTCTTATGATCACCCTCATTATCTTCTAGCTCGCTTGGCATGATAACACTATTGTTCTCAAAAATATGTTTTGATCTAGGGTCATGTCTCAATACAAACCACCAATCCCCATCCAACACATCTGGGTAAAAAAACACTTGGTTGCAGTGTTTGGGGAAAACATAAGGCTCCTTAACTTCATCCCACATCTTTCTAGAGTTGATACATATCATCCTACTATCATGATCTTCCTTTACATTATTCCAGTCAAAGGTGTCCCACGACTTGCACCTAAAAATAACTAATTGGAAAGAAGATAAGCCCACTTCAATGATCTCTTGTATCTTTCCGATGTAACCTAACGTCACGCGTACTAGTTTTTTATCACAGTTGCTAGCTCAAATAGATTGATAAAACTCGACTTACAATAAACATTCTTGTGTCATGTTTCCATCATTAGCATTTTCTGTGCGAAAATGTTGTCCATATGCCCACATATATGGGAAAAAATTCACCTATAAAAAAGTTAAAAAATCATAATGACATGTGTCTAATAAACCAACTGTTAACATATAAAATATAGATGGTACATTTCAAATATGCATTATTAAGTTTAAAATGTACATAAATATATTATTACTCAGTTGCTGCAACCAATCTCTATGTTTAGCGTATCCTCTTCAGCACGTGGGTAATGACCGATTACACTATATTTCTCTCTGACTTGGTCAAAAACCCAACTGTTGGGGCATATAATTGGCATATTTTATTTTAAATGATCGGGATAAGGCACGCTTATAATATTCAATCGTTTGAATTATTTCCTGTCACTATCCCATTTCATCCTCTTTTGTTCGTACAATGCGACCCACGGTTGTGTCACTTTGGAATTGTAAGAACGAATTTATTGATTGCTTCAATTTATGCATTTGATGATGAAATCAAACTGACATATAGTACATATAAGACCAAAATATACATTATTTAAAAGTTCAACGTGAATATTTACTTTGCATAAATTTGACAAATTGTAAATCGCTTACTCTTTATCAAGCGCCTTTTTGCAATCGTTTAGAGAAGCTCCCCTTCTCTTTTGTCTAAATCCCTTTCATTGTCCCAAATCACCACACCTGGTGTGTTGTTGATTTTCTTGATGTACTCATTGGCATAATATAAAGACTCATACGATATCTACCCCTCTGCCATAGACCCCTCGGGTTTTTCCCTTTAACGAACAAAACCTTTCAATTTCTTCATGTACCTCTCTAAGAAGAACATCCAACAACAAGAAACCCCCAACTAATTCAACCTCATCAAACAGGTGGATTAGAAGATGAACCTACAAGTCCATGAAACTTGTTGGTAGTTCCTTCTCAAACATACAAACAATCTCAACTATCTCTTGAAGCCACCGTAGAATGATAGGCACATGAATCTCCTTTGACGTGATCCAACGTACAAATGCAAATAATTTAGATGTGTCATGTCCTATGTCTTGGGGGAAGCCATGTTTCACACACCCAGGCATGAAAAAAGGATAATGACACTGCAAAGTTATAAAAAAATGCAATAATATGAAAAATTAGTTATGTTTTATGATCCCATGGGATAAAAATTATTAATATAACAAATAATAAAATCATGCTTTTGACATTATACGTACTCTTAGAAGATTCAAATGTTCATGTTATTTCAACCCCGAAAAATGGTCTTCCATGGTGAAGTAGCGTCATAGTGAAGACCCTATGAAGATGGCACCCTCACACCCATTATAACTTCCTTTTCCAAAGAAATGTAATCTTTTTTTAAAATCCATGGGACATCGCCTTCTTTTAAATTCCAATTAGAGGGACCAACCTTTGATCCCATACTTTCTAATTTTCTTGGCCAATGTTTATTTTTAATTTTTGAAGTAATATGATCTTTCCTAACAGCCAATGTGTCACTTTGTTTCGATGATATGTGCCTCCATAAAGAAGATGAAACATTTTTAAATATATGCTTGGGATCTAATAAGTGGGTAATCTTAAGATGCTCCCAATATGGGAGGTTTTAAAAGATAGGTTTAATTTTCATCCCAATGGGAAATTTCTCAACTTATGTGTCGAAGAATTCTGGATCATAGAACATAGGCTCCCCATTTCAATCGAACATTTCTATAAAATCCTGCTCCTTCTCTCTCTCATATTCTCTAATCCATCTTTCTAGTGTTGTTATTGCAGGCCTTTGGGTTCTCTCTTGTTTACCATTTAAAGCATATGTTTCTCTTCTGTAAGGGTGTTTTTCTAGGAGGAATACCCTATAGTATTCATACACTGGCTTTTGTAGGTCGTTGGACCATCTAGCTTTCTGAGAAGGTCCACAACATTTACATCCATAATACCCTTTTGTTACAAGACCTGTGAAATTATTGCATACAATATGCATGGCACGTTAAAGAATATCATGAAGATTAGAAAAATTACAACGAATTAAATTAATATGCGAAAGAATATTGTTACATATATAAACAAATCAGTAAACATGTAATTTACCAGAGAAAACTCCTAAGCCTATATAATCATGTGTCGTGTAAGCACATATGCCACACAATGTAAAACTCCTCTTTGCTGTGATGGGTCTTGATACATCATATACATTTATCCCACCCCATAATTAATTCAATTCATCTACCAGTGGTTGTAAGTAGACATCCATATTCTTCACTTGTCTTCTACTAGGGACTATGAGAGCCAACGATGTTCGTTCTTCATGGATAACCATGTGGGGATATTGTTATTGATCACTACTATAGGCCAAACATAATATTTGGTGTTCTAGAGGGAATATGGGTTGACGCCATCAATGCCTATGTTGAGTCGTAGACTTCGTACTTATATGTCCTCTATATGCTTCATGGATATTGAATCTGTTGGGATTCACATAACTCCCAACTCACTTCTTTGTGAGGCATGCCATCCCTACAACATAGCTAATTCTTTTCAACGAAATATTCTTTGAATCATCGGGATTATAGGCATGTGCCTCAATATCTTAAAAGGAGGACCACATGATTTACCCTTCTTTTTTTATTTATCATACCTGTCATGCCCACATTTCAGATATATCTCTTTGTCTAGATATTCTCCCATATATAGAATATAATCATCTGGACATGCCTGATATGATATGTACTCAACACCCAACATTTTCTAAAATTTCTTTGCCACTTCGCAGCTACTGGGCAAGACATTATGACTGAGAAGAAACTTATATTTGAATAACCTGTAGTTGGTGGACAATATTAAATGTACAATGGAAATTATTATTAACGTTCTTAAAATTTTCCATTTGTAATGTTGATTGTGTGACAATATTTATCAAAATATAAGGGACTTTATGGTCAATTAACTCAAAATTTCTGAGAAACATGCATTCGACAGGCCAAACTTTGCTTTCAAGTTATACAGTAACATTGTTGTCCCCCACTGGGTAGAATTTGACTGGATTCTAGGTCCAAAGAAAGGGGTGGTGGAAGAAAATTTAAGGATTTTTAAAAAGGTATCAACGATACGAGAATCATTCCCTAGTTGATCATTGTTCTGGAATGCATCTAAAAACATTGTCTCTGTAATATCCCAATAGAGGGATTCAGCAATACATAAACTATATTACAATCTTGAAATTATGAATAAGGTTAAAATAGGTACAATAGAAACATATAAATCATTTGGCAGTACATCAACAACTTATATTTTGATCTATGATCCAAAAGATGAGGAAAAACAACTATTTCAGCCCTAAAAACGTTAATTTCATAGATGTGCATAAAAATAAGGGAAAATTACGGTGGGATCCCTTATCTTAGGTCATGTGGGACTCACATACCAAATTTTAGCTGAAAAAAATTACCCTAGCTATGTTAAACAGATCTCCCACTCCCGATATGGCTTAAAAACACTAAATCCCCATGACTTGACCTATGCTGAATTTTCCGAAGCACAGAAAGCATAAATTTGTGAATTTTTATGATGAAATATGATTGAAAATACATACATACATTATTTTACATCATATCATGGCGAAAAATGGAATATTAGCCCCCTTTACACATTTTATAAATGACCCAGCAGGGTTTTCATGGAAGTACAAGTGTAAGAATGAAAAATATGCAGAATATGGATATGGAAAATGTAGTGTACTGCAGAAGTATATTATAACTTAGATCTAGAAAATGATAGTGCATGAATATTTATATCTACAACGGATCCATACACTAAAATTTCTTTACATTACATACCCCTTGGGGTTTTCAGCATTACATGAAAGAACGGGAGTAGATATGAGATTTTATGCAGCATATCTGCAGTTCTCTTAAGGATTTATGAAGCATATACATAATTATTTAGATCAGATCTTAATATAACATGGAATACAACAGGAAACCATGGATCACCACAGTGAAGGGCAGATCCCCCACACTAGAGATCACTCCTCAAAAGATACTGAAACACCTTAAAACTTCCTTCTTGCAGGTAGCCCAGTTCAAGAAGATAAATTGTGTTGTATACTTGTAGAACACTTTGGCTTGATGCCAAGATACAGATCTGAAGCTCAATAGCTAATACACTCTTCGAGGAGGATAAAAGGCTCACTCACTGAGAAGAGGCACTAGTATGGTGTAGATCTGAATAGATCTAGCCTCCACTTGCTACAGCTCACTGAAACAACTAAACCCCAAACAGGATTTATGTTGTTTAAGGGAGATGGAGTTTGGCCAAATGCTTGATAGTGGATGAGAAATACAAGACTCTTCCAAGATGTCTCCCAGGGAAAGAGAAGGATTCCTAAATAGGAGTTCCTTGTGCTAAACAACATTATTCTCAACTGAACAACTAGAGAATTAGAAGTGTCTAAGTAGACAAATATTTTCCATACAATATGTTCAAAAACCTTCTTCTGTTGTTCTCCTATTTATTTTATAGGATGAGAGCCTTGCAAAACCCTAAACCATCTCAAAGGTGTTGCTCCTTTCACATGTGTAGCCCCCAACTAGATCTTCACTTTGCATCTAGGAGGTACATTGCATCTGGACAAGGCTGTGGATTTGGTGTTGTTGACCCAGTCAATTGTCACAAACCCTTTCACACATAAGGGGTTTTATTAAGGCAGACCAGATTAAGCCTTGTTCACATGGGGCATTGATTTATTTTACTGTTTTTAGGAGTTTATTGATACTCCCTTACAATTTTATTCATACGACAGGAAAAAAAACAAAATTGAATATTCCTATTAGCTTGGGCTAATTAGGAATTTTACAGTCCTCCCCTCCCAAATGTTTCTTATCCTCAAGCAACTGCAAGGATAGAACTAGAAAGTCTCCTTCCCTCTTCTTGTAGCATCCTCATGTGATGAAATTCTCTAATGAATATGATGTTGTATCATCAATGAAACTCCATAGTGCCTCTCCCAAGCACACAAGCTAGCATTTCGTAAGACATACCAAATGGCCATCATCATGAAAAGTGGAGTAACCAAGGAGACAACTATGTGATGTATAGAGGTCCTCTCAAGGCATGGAGTCTGAAATGTGTTGGGAAACATCCTTCCCATGTGTATCCTATATCCCCAAGCAACCATCCATATAAAATGAGTTACCTCCCAACATGGCAACTCATCAAAATCCTCTTCCACCTTAAGCTCATGCAAATTAGGTGGGCTGAAAGTTTGAACATGGTAGACAAGATGGTCTAAACCATGCTATCTTCCTCTCCACTCATGATAAGTGTAGAGTGCATGCTGATCATGGGCTGCAAACAAGTTGCCCTCAAGTGGTAAGAAAAATATTCGATCTTCAAGGATCCCCTCTCCAAAGTCATTGATCATGTTGGCCCAAACTATTCCATTCAAATTGAATGGCACATCATTACCATAGGACATCCAAATCAGAAAATGGTTGAAGGTTATGTGCAAGTTTGGATAATACACATGGTATCTATGGTGGATAGAACAGAGTATTTTCAACTACTGATTTAGAACATCAGGAGGCAAGTTACCCTCCAAAGAATTTTCAGCTTTTCATGTTAGCTCATCTACTATGAAGTAGTAAGTAGAAATATATATCAGTTGTTCATAATCAAAACAATAAAATGCTTGCCAAAATTCATGTAGATATGGGTTATAATCATTACAAAATTTGGCCCTAAAGTGACTATGAAACCCATAAATAATCTTGCTCTCTTGTGGAGAAATGCATTGTTTATCTATGGTGAGAAGATACAAATAATCAATAGAGTAATAAACAAGCACATAAATGTATTTCTTACCATGCATCATGTGTGAGCTGAAGGTGAGGTCCATGAGTGAGTCCTCCCATGAGAATATTCTCATAAAAATCTGCAAGAAGAGAGGGTGCATACTGCCTTTGGAACACTCCATCAACAAAAACATGCTCTTAAGTGACAGCGTTGTAGGCCTTAGTAACAAGGCTCTTGTCACTTCATGACTTCTCATTTTGACATTCCACATGCCAAATCCATCCACCATCATACTGCTATGTGAGAATATCTTCTCCTTTTCCTCCAATGCTGAAGGGTAGCCTCTTTGCTCCTTGAATGTGCCATACATTCCTCCTGAGATATTATGATGAGTATGGAGAGATTTCAGCCCATACTCTCCCAAAAGTAACAATAGAAAAAAATACTGTTACTGCCTTCTTTCATTATCAAAATGTGGATCATGGAACAATAATACAATGATGGACTTGTGAGATGTCTCATCAACATAGTACAAACAAGCTCCCTCATACCACATCATGTGGGAGTTATCCCTCCTCCCAAACCAAGGTACATACATGAGATATATCTCAAACAGAAATACATGTAAATATATGAGACATACCTCAAACAAAGGTAAATGTATGGACATAAGATTTAACATGTGATTTCCAAACTCTCTTTTTAACAGCCACAACAGCCATGCCTTCTTTCAAGCATCCTATCAGTGAGACATAAGGCATGAGATGAGAGAATAGGAATCTTTGGGTAGTAACCATACTTACCCAAAAGCAACCAACGTAGCCATGCTTCTTACTGGAAGTATCATAGAGCTGCAAGGGTTTTGGAAACATTTTCTCCATACTGCCATCCATTCATCCCAATGTGGGTGATGGATCTCATTCTGCAAATACTTGGTATCCTCCCATTGTAGGACACCAACCTCCTCAAATATTTGAAGAACCTTGCACCTTAGGAATTTTTGAAGTGCATCTCCCATGGGATCTCTTGATGAGACCTCCTCATCATGCATGGTCTTCCAAAACCAATGAAGCCTTGTATATGCTACAAGTAGAAGTCTCTCTTTGAGCTGTGGCATGCTCATTAAGAAAGTGTCATCTAGAGAGGAGAAAATGTTTCTCATCTCAAGATGTCTACCTTTTGTCATTTCTTCCTCCATTACATCCTGAATGAAGTTAACATCTAAATGCTTCCATGATGAATGGGTCTTTATTTCTTCACTGCTGCCTTTAGGCAGCGCAGTGCAACTTTGCTGCTCTAGATTAGCAGTAAGTGATGATCCTGGGTCATATGAAGACAAATTTCCAAGGCTTCCCATAAGACTTTCTAAGATGATAGAAAATGGAAATTCATGCACACCTTGGTTGGTCATGGGAACATTTTTTGTGGCTTCAAAAGTTCCTCCTTCCAATGTGTTGGCTTCCCCAACTGTTGATGTAGATGGCTGCTCCTGTATGGTAGGAACAGTGCTGGTACAAGACTCCTCAGGTGGTGGTGAGAGCTTGTCTATCTCTGATTTTTCTTCACCAAATATCCTGATCACCCTTTGAGTGAAACCTAAAAAATTAGATACTCTTGCATGTCCCATATGGCTGAACCACCAAGTGTTTTCCTTGCCCTCCAAGTGCAGCGCTGAGATCTCCACAGCCTCTCTCTCCACTACAAGATGTAGTAGGAAAAATTCTTCCAACCTTATCACCCAATCACTTGCTTTGGATGACCCATCAAATGTAGACAACTAGAATATATTGCCTTTTATTTCTCTTTTGTTGTATGGTCTCTTCTCTTTCTTCAGCTGGATGAATTGTGGAAATCATAGAGTCTCCTTGAAGGCTCTAGGTTGAGATTTGTACTGAACAAGGTAATCACTTAGAATTTTATGTTCCAAGTGTCCTTCATGCTTCTTTTATCCTTCTTTGTGAGAATAGGAAGTGCATGGTCCTTCCTCTTCTTCTTGAAACCCTCTGTAGGTCTCAATACAGCTTTCTTCTTCTCGAAACCCACTAGGAGTTTCCTTGCATCTTTCTTCTTTCTTCTGTTCAGCCTCTTTGAAGAGGCTCTTCTTAGATTTGAGAACTGATGAGAGTAATATCATCTTCTCCATAATTCTGACCTCTTCTTCTTCTCTTTATTTCTCTGATATCTGGATCTCACGGGCTGAGCCAGAGATCATTATCTCATACCATTGCAATATCCCAATAGAGGGATTTAGTAATACATAAATTGTATTATGGTCTTGCAAAGATGAATAAGCTTAAAATAGGTACAATAGACAAATATACATGGAAGTACAACAACAACTTATATTCTGATCTGTGATTCAAAACATGGGGAAAAACAGCTATTTCAGCCCTAAAAACGTTAATTTTGGAGATGTGCGTAAAAATAAGGGAAAATAACAGTGGTATCCCTTATATTAGGTTATGTGGGACTCACATACCAAATTTGAGATGAAGCAAATGACTCTAGCTATGTTAAACAGATATCCCACTCACAATATGGTTTAAAAACACTGAATCCCCATGACTTGACCTATGATGAATTTTCTAAAGCACAGAAAATGTAAATTTTTGAAGTTTTATGATGAAATATGATCTAAAATACATACATACATTATTTTACATCATATCATGGAGAAAAATGGAATATTAGCCCTCTTTACACATTTTATAAATGACCTGGCAGGGTTTTCATGGAAGTACAAGTGTAAGAATGAAAAATATGCAGAATATGGATCTGGAAAAATTAGTGTACTACAGCAGTAGATTATAACTTATATCTGGAACATGATAGTGCATGAAAAATTAGATCTACAACATATCCATACACTAAATTGTCTTTACATTACATACCCCTTAGGGTTTTCAGCATTACATGAAAGAACAGTAGTAGATCTGAGATTTTTTGCATCAGATCTGCAGTTCTCTTTAGGATTTCTGAAGAATATACAGTATTATTCAGATCATATCTTAATATAACATGGAATACAACAGGAAACCATGGATCACCACAGTGAAGGGAAGATCCCCCACACTAGAGATCACTCTTCAAAAGATACTGAAACACCCTACAACTTACTTCTTGCAGATAATGAAGTTCAAGAGGATAAACTGTGCTGTATACTTTTATAACACCTTGACCTGATGCTAAGATAAAGATCTAAATCTCAACAACTAATACACTCTTCCAGGAGGATAAAAGACTCACTCACTGAGAAGAGGCACTAGTATGGTCTATGTTACACCATTTTTTGGTCATCTAAACTATTATCATTAGATGTACCCAAGTACACCATGTAAGACCAATTTTACCCTAAGTAAAATTGCTTTCACTATGTAAAATAACTTAATAAACCACATTTATTAGGTTGTTTATGGTCAAAACAGGAAACCCCAAAAGGAAATATTAAACAAACCCATTTTGTTTAATTTTCCTCATGGAATAATTAATTAAACCACAATTTAATTATTATTCCTAGTCATATTTAACCCAAAAACAAAGAAATTAATTAGATAAACCTTTATTTATCTTATTATTTTCTAGGAATAATTATTTAATCTTATTTAGATAATATTCCTTGTTAAATATGACCAAATCACCCACAAATAATTAAATAAATCATTATTTATTTGATTATCTTCTAACCGCTTCCTTAAAAAGATAAATAAATCATTTATTTATTTATTTTTTACAAATAAAGGGATTTGACCCAAGTCAAATACTTTTTCCCTCCAACAAATATAATAAAATATTCCATAAAAGGTGGATCTAGATTTAGTTAACATTATTTTAATCATGCACCAAGATCTAGAATGACCCAATATTTTGTTATAAATAGGAGGGTTTTTCCTACCATTCTTCACCTTTTGTTGCCTATTAGATCACTCTGGATCTATACACTTGGTCACACTTTTCCATCATTTGTTGTGTGAGCTCCCATTGAGCTCCTTTCTTTGCATTGGGTTTTCTACATCAACGAGAGAGATAAATCTTAGATCTGAAGTGCTGAGGACTTCCAAGAACCCATCCCACTGAGGAGAATTGGATACGCCTTCTTGTTTTCCTCCCAGGTGCCCGATTAATATAAAAATTCTTTCAAAAATTGTTCTTTTCTTGTCTATTGGTATATGGAGCAAACCCTTGTTTTTTCTGCTTAATGTCTTTCCATGCATAGATCTGGTTTTTGCAGCTCTTTTATGTTCAACTAACCGCAGATCTAAAGATATTGGCAGCCACTTTTGTTGTTAGGGCTATTAGTTATGCGTAGCTAAAGTGGTCATTTTTCGTACACTTCGACAAAGGATTCATACTAACAAATGGCGACTCCACACGGGTTTTAAATTACAACCGTTGTCGTTTTTCATATTCCTGCATATCCAGCTACTTCAGACCCTAGGGTTTCTTTTCAGTTGTTTATTTTTCCTATTTTTATGTTTTTTTTCTCACATAAAACCCTAAAACATTAAAATTTTTAACTTCCGTGTGTTTCTGGCCCTATTGCGCAGGTAAGCGACATCAGCCGCAACTGAGACGGCAACTTTTCTGAAAATCTGCCGCCGAGACAACTGGAATGGGAGGTCACACTTTTCAGCCCAAAAACTGCGACCTGGACCTCCAGGTCACACTTTTCAGCTTCTTTTCTGCGACCTGCACTGAAAACAGGTCAGAACCTGCGACCTGCCAATTTTTCGGTGGTTTTTCTACAATTTTTCTGGGTTTTGCTGAAGCTTCCGTCAGGGTTTTCCAGCCTCTGTCTCAGCCCACTTTGACCTAGTTCTGATCTATTTTTACTCATTTAAGTGGGAACCTAGCCCCCTAGGGCTTCAGTACCCTCCAATTTTTGTGGAAGAGTTTTAGTTGTTTTCAGCCGTCTGTTTTTCAGAGTTTCAACCTTCCCTTTTTCAGATCTGAAACCTCCTCAGATCCCTTTAAATCAGCTTTTCTTCCTTTCAAATCACCTCTTGTCGTTTTGTTTGGACCTCTCTTTAGGACCTCCTCCCTGTCCTTTCCGCTTTTTGCTGATTTCCTCCCTTTTTCCAGCCACCTTGCCTCTATCTCTTGGCTGTGATCTGCACCTCTTTTCAGCAGCTTTATCCTTTAGATCCCTATCCCTCCCGACCTTAGATCTATTGGCCTCTTTTCAGTGTGTTTTGACTAGATTTTTTCCCCTTTTTTAGACTAGTTTTGAGGGACCCGCCTTCTTGGGTTAGATAGATGCAATAGTAGCTGTTAATTTTCTGTTATTTCAGCATTCTATACTGTTCTCTGCAGATTTATTTTCAATTACGCAGCACACTTTTTTCTTGCTCTCAAAACGAAAAGGGTTTTAAAAATTAAAATTAACGCACACCACACACTGACCCTAAGTGAAGAAGCGCCTGGTTAACACCGCCTGGCAAAGACTCTAAAATCAATTGTCACTGCACATTTTCTGCCCTTGACCTCACTTGATTCTGTCCCTATTTTCCCTTGTCGGTTTCCTTCTTCCCGTCATCATTGCGCCCCCAAGGTGCCTTTCCCGGAGACTTCTTGGCCTTCACCCTCAGTTTCCGGTTGATCGACCTGCTCCGTCCCGCCGTCGTCGAGCCAATCCTCCTCCGAGTCCGCACTCCGACTCCTCTTCTGATTCATTGGGTTCTCCCTCTCCTCCTGGTTCTCCCCCTGTCACCTTCACTATGTCTGGTCCAGGGCCTAACGTTAGCGGTGCTCCAGGCCCTAATGCCGGAACCACTACTAGCAGAACCGCCACAGGAACTACCTCGGCCATACCCTTGCTGCCGTACATTGTAGGCCTCAGCCTCCCCGATTTCAATTAGTTGATCAATGACCCTATCCGCCACGATGTTGGTTGGCCTACTATGCCAACCAAGCTCCCCTTCGACATCCCTAAGTTTGAAGGCCTTGCTGGAGAAGATCCAACCAATCATGTCCGATCTTTCCACATGTGGTGTTCCTCCAATTCCATTACCGATGACTCCATCCGTCTTCGTTTGTTCCAACACACGCTTACCGGCGAAGCTTCTAAATGGTATGTCGACCAAGCCACCTTTTCCCATACCACCTTTGCGACCATTGCCCAAGCCTTTTTATCTTACTTCCAGCTCCCTCTCCGATACGATACCGGTACGGAGCTCTTGACTTCCTTTAAGCAAACATCTTCGACCCGCCTTTCCACCCATGTTCAGGAATGGCGACGTAGACGCAGCTTATGTCGAGCTCCCCCCTTCGAAGATCGGATCTATATGGATTGGTTCCTTCGCTCTCTCCTAGCTCCCATCGGCAAAGATGTCACCTCCCATTTCCCTCAAACCGAAGAAGCCGCCCTCCAAATAGCCTTGAAATATGACCTGATCTACGCCCAGTCTGGTTATGTTTATACCGTCCTTCCTGACCTCCCCAGGTCCGGTGGCGCTAATGCCCCGGGGGCATCTCATTCCGCTGACGGTATCGTTGGAGCCCTTTCCCATCCGTATGCTCAACCTTCTATGGGCTACGGTCTCCCTCACAGAGGGGCCAGCACCTCTAGCACTCTTCCCCCTCCCGGTAGCATGTACCCAGGATATGGCATGCCTCCTCCTTTTGCCCAACCTCCTGCTTACCTCAATGTTGCCCAACCTAACCATTACCCTTATTTGCAGCCTGGTGTGCCAGCTCCTCCAGCATATGCACTTCCACCTCCCTTGCCTCCTCAACCCCAGCAGCAGCACCTACAACCCCCTTCCGGGCAAGTATTTGCATAGCAGGGTGCGACTAATCTCCCTTCTCAAAGAAGGCGGCGAGGCAATCCAAATCAATCTTCCCCTGGTACTCGTGGACCCAATCCCCAAGGTTTTGACCCTAACACTGCTAACCAGCAATAGGGCACTCAGCCCAAGCCGAACAGACCTCTTCGTACCAACAAGCCTTGTTCATGTTGCGGTGTTTACAGTCATTACACCCATGATTGTCCCCTTTTACCACAGATGTGGCAGATGTGGGAGTCTCACGCCACATTGCGCGAACAACATGCCTCCCCTCACGCTCCCCCTAATGTGACCACTACTCAACCAGCTGTGTTTACTGATCCTTTCCCTCAGCAAGGATTCGTGGCTACCCAACCACCTGACGGGCGGGTCTCCACTCCACCCTCCATTTCTGGTTCCTCAGATTACCAGATCCTCATGATGACTTCTGATCCATCCCCAATCGTCGACCTTCACCTTCAAACTCGGTCTCGCCAGTACCCCAAGCCTCCTGCTCAGTCTGCCCCCGAGCCTCCTTCTTCAGGTTCTACAAAGCCTCTTTCGACATCCAGTGGCCCCTTACATATCCCTCAACCCAAAATTGAGGTTCATACCAATATTCCTAAGGGACCCTTACGTCGAAACTCTGCTTCCGGTCGAGCTGCTCATTCGTATAGCATAGTAGATGATTTGGCACAATCTCCTGCTGCCATTTCCACACTGGAACTCCTTCAGTCGTGCCCTTCCCAAAAGAAGGCTCTACTATCTGCCGTGGGTGCTATAGATCCTGCTGATGACCAAATGATTGTTTTCGATGCCACTCAATCAGACCATCCTCCTCTTCCTCCTTCCGTCGCCTTCCAAATTCCAGTAAAAATCCAGAACGCCAACATTTCTCGGTGTATAATTGATGAGGGGGCATCCACCTGCGTGATGTCTGCTTCGGTTTGGAAGCAACTCGGATCCCCTAAGTTGGCCCCTTCCACGATCACCCTTCGAGCGTGGGACGGCCATACCTCCCAGCCCATTGGCCTGTTTCGTAATTGTCCTATCACCCTCGCCGGTAAGACTCTTTGCGTTGACGTCAAAGTCATAGACGCCCCGCTAGACTACAACATTCTATTGGGATGAAGCTACACCTATGCTATGTCTGCTATCCCATCCGCGATTTTCCACAAGATGTCTTTCCCCCATAACGGAAAGATAGTCACCATTGACCAGTTGACATATCATGAGCCAAACTCTCAGACCTCACCTGAGACAACCATCTCTTCTGTAGCCAACAAGCAAACCGTCGACTCCTTGACCAGTGTCTCCCCCGGAATCTACAAAGATTCCTCCTTGCTCGGAACCTTCCCTGGTATTCCTCCTCATATCTCTAACCCCAGCTCATCGAATGTTTGCATGATGCAATCATCTCGGGCTGCTCTCAAGCAACCTCCTTCGGCTAGTCTGCAACCGTTCCCTCCGCAACCTGTTCCTAGTCCTTCACCTGCAGTTGGTACTCATGAGCCCCTGTATCCTCCTGGCACGGTTCCTCCAGGCCTTAGCCATTTAGGAGCCATCCCACCCGGCCATTACCCCTCTGGACAGATACCGTTCCTAGCTCCCCCACCAGGAGTGTACACGGTACCAGTCATGGCCACCCTCTCTCTTCCTAACCTGACCCTGGGCATACCCATCTGGTACATTGACCCTCCAGCCGCTACCCCACCCGGTCACCCCAAACCCTACCTTGCTTTGACACCGGTTCAACCGGTCCCCCTCACTTCCTCCGGGCCCCCCGCACC